>CM032447.1:24235924-24257836 GCA_019049505.1 Pachyrhynchus sulphureomaculatus
AAAGTGTGCGCAAGTATTATATTATATATATATAAGGACACCCAAATATGCAAAGCGCATATCTTGCATATTATATGCATTTTTCTAAATATTTGCATTGTGACATTCATTTTTTCCTAGATTTTAAGACCATGTAATGTTACTGATTTTTCACTTCAAATTGTACTTATTTTCATTTTTGTATCGAACGGTATATTAATAAGAGATTCCAAGCCGTTCGGTATATTAGTGTGCTGTGCGGGTTTCTGACCGAATCTATCGGCACGCCGGGATTGGTTGAAAATGTGTATCCGGATTTTTGGTTCCGGCGTCGCGATATGACCGAGAGAAGGCCCACGGCTTATTTAAGGGTCCGGTAGGACAGGGATCGAGGCGGAGTACCATCAAGCCGCAGCCAGGCTAACTTTCATCGGACCCGCCAAGTAGGCTTCCTTCGACAGAGCTGCAGTAAAGGCTCATAACAACAATCATGAGAGCTAAATAAAGCACAAGTTTTTTAACGAAAAGCCGTAGTGGGCTCTCTAAGTGTTTACTAGAAAAGTGTGAAATCGGTCGTGTTCCATCGAAGCCGAAATAAAAACAGTAAGTTACCAAAACATCCTTTCATAGACTTATCCCTGAGTAGTGCCTTAACAGCAATTTGAACTGACTAAAAAGTGAAGTGAAAAGCACTATTTTTCGTCTTCGGGAGTAGTCAGAGTTTAGAATTTAAATGTCATAACTACCTGTTAGGCTAAAATTTTTTGTAATCCTGTAAAACTGCAAAGGTTAGAACTTTTTATTTTTAAAAAACATGAATAAATTTTCTTTTTGTTGATTAAAGCTAGTGTCTCACTGAATACCTATCTTACTTTTCAGGATAAGAACGGCTGTACCAAACTGATTTTTTTTATTTACCAACAGTACACCCTTTCAGTATTTTTTTCATTTTTTTAGCTGAAGTTAGATCCTTTCTATTTTAAAATGAATGGTGCCCAAAAAGTCGTACAGCTGAGGTTTCTTTAAAAATAGAAAATAATTCCAAAAATACGTACAAAAATTATCTCTTACCCATATCTCTCTACCAAAGAAAACTGAGCTAGTGTGTGTTTAATTTCTTTAGTTCTTTTAAAATCAGGATTCACTCAATTCATTATCAGAAATTAAAGCGGGGCTACAAGAAAATTGTGCTCAAGCTTGGAGCATCCAAATTTCAAACGGCACAAAATGACGCAGTCTACGTGGGGCGCAATTAAACACCATTTCATACGCTACAGCATAAATGCTTTAAAAATAGCATATATGTGCATATTTGAAGGAATTTATAATAATGTAGGTCTTTGGCAGGCGTTTTCATTCATTTTTCAGAATAAGGGTCAATGTTTAGGCCGCCGCCGCCGCGCCGCTGGTTTTCCCCAAATAAATTGTATTATTTTATGGTCAGTAAAAACCAGTCAGTAAACCCCAGAAGGCCAACAGAGCATACTTGTATTAATAATTTACTAGATTTCATTTTGGTTGTGCTTTTAAAGTGGTTACGTCGATTTGTGCTTTTTATTTTGTGAGTCGTATTTTACTACAGTGAAATGCCCAAAGCCAGTAGTGTGTCAGTGTGGATTAAACCATACAAAGAACTAAGAATAGATATGGGAAAAATCTACTGTTCTGCATGTGTTAAAATTGTAAGTATAATTTTTGAATACCTATTGAATATACAGGGTATTTCATTTTCGTTTAATATTTAAACATAACGAAATTTTTGTCAGGATTTTGCCGATGCTATTTTCAATGTTATTTAAGTTATTTTTGTTCCATTTAACGAACAAAATTTTTATTTAACGAAACCACGAAATAGAAATACATACGTAAACGTATGTATTTCTAGGTAATCTAAATTTTTGCAAAACGAATTACCTCAGCTTCTTGAAGCAGTTGATAACTTTGAAAGGGAAAAAATGTGGATTCAACAAGACGGAGTTCCTGCTCATTACCACCGGAAAGTTCGGGAATTTTTAAACGATCGTTACCCACAAAAATGGGTCGGTAGGGATGGATTCATTCAGTGGCCCCCTCGATCATGTGACTTAACACCTTTAGACTTCTTTTTGTGGGGCTACATTAAAGATCGTGTTTATGTAAATCCCCCTACACTACGAGTAGTTATGGAAAATAGGATACGGGATGCATGCAGGGCAATAACGCCCTTTATGCTAAGGAAAGAGAAGGAAAATATAGTAAAACGACTAAACATGTGTATTCAAGTAGACGGACATATTTTTGAACATTTATTACGTCATAATAATTAATCATTAGATAAGTTAAATTATATTAAAATTATTATTAACTATTTGTTTATGTTTTTACAATAGCGTAAGTGTTTTAAAAACAAGGGTAAAATTGAAAAATTCAAAATAAATCGAAAACTATTAGAAATAGGTATATGACATACTTAATAAAAGTTGGAGGGTTTTGCAAAATCTATCAAAAAAAATAATATACAGGGTATGCCATTTAAAAAATTTGAGATTTTTCAGTTTAAAAAAATGTCTTTACATATATCTTTTTTGTTTCATCTCTATAGAACGCTTGTACCAATTATGAGTATTCCATCTTCAGAAACAATGGTGCTACTGGCAATTTTTTACAAAACTGAAAAAAATTGAAATATAAGAAAAAACTACTAGGTTTAGGTATATAACATTATTAATAAAAAAAGTTATAAAACTTTACGCAGAATTTAAAAATAAATTAGAAAATAGGATGTTCCATTTAAAAAAACATATGTTATATCGGCCACACTTTTTTGAAGTACCCTGTATACTGAAAAATAATTTTAAACTGTGCCCCTTAACATTCCCTAAAACTAATGTATTTAACATTTTTTCGTCATTCCCGAAAGAAATGAGATAATGAACTCTCTCGTTGACTCACCCTGTACAATTGCCTCCTGCATTAATAATCGCCTGGCATTTTCGAGGCATGCTGTCGACGAGATTTTCTGCATACTCTGCAAATTTTTCGAATTTCGCGAGACAACCGAATCAAAGTCTTCAGAGTCTTTCGCCTGAGATTTCTCTTTACAAGGGACCGAACGTTTTCAATAGGGTTGGCGTCCGGCGATTGTGAGCATCACTCTAGTATCTTATTGTGGGCCTAAGCGAGCCGCTTCGCGAAGTGATTTTCGCCCAGCACAGGTTTCTTTCAACGTGCTTCTGAATTTGACATTCAAACCCGATTTTCTTAATTTTGACGCTCCTTGACGCAGCGTCAATTTTGAGTCCCGTAAAAACAAAGACAGAATTCGTTTTTTTTTCGACCTTCGGAGTGACTTTGCCTACCGAGCCAGGTTTTGGCTAGTGGTCGCCATTTTTCACTTCTTCATAAAGCATACCGATTTTTTAATAAATTTAGCGGCCGCGGAATATGTCACTTTAGGCCCGTTTAGATGGGAACAAAGAAGGACTGCGTCGAACCGACGCGCAAACAATGACGAAAGTTTGGAATCGACTGATACTTTTACTAAAATGCGTCGTAGACAAAAGTTCCCTTTACCGATTTTTTGTTAAATCGCTAGAATCGCATCTACCAAAAACGAATTATCGCGGACACGTTTTTACTTGACAAACTGTAGGTCCCTACTGTTTCCAAGCTTTATTATTTTACAAGCATTTTTAAGACAATAAGTTATTGAACTATATACTTACTTAGATATCAGGAACTATTTATAACCAATCATGAAATTTTCTCATATTATTATTCTAATTTTACTCGAGTCCACGCTGTTTTAAGCAGTTCTTAAAAAAAATATTTTTTACTTGTACTAATACTCTCCTGTTAAGGCTTCTGTAGGAGCTCTTCCCATTGCCTGTATCCTATCAAACCGTCACAGTATAATGGCTTTCAATGAAGGCATGAAGCTTTTTTTCGACATGATTCAAATACAGCCTACAGTAGTTCTCACCAACACGGAAATAATGAAAGAACTGATTGTGCAGAAATTCTTTCCCAATTCGAAAATCATGTACAGTTTTTATCATGTTTTGGGTTCTGCGTGGAAGTTTCTTCATGATACGAACAGGTGAGAATAGGTAATTTATATACCACTAGCCGGGCCCACGGCTCCGCTCGCGTGGACTTGATTCACTACTATCGTCACTGCTTATTCCTTATCTTACCCAACGTAATAAAATATCTCCCATTATTTCTCCTTATCTCCCAATATTTCTCCTTATTTCCCATTATCTCTACATCATTTCCATTATCTAGGCTTCTCTCTGCTCATCTCCCATTATTTCTCCTTATCTCCCATTATTTCTCCTTATCTCCCATTATCTCACCTTATTTCCCATTATCTAGGCTTATCTCGACTTATCTCCCATTATCTCCCATTATCTCACCTTATCTCCCATTATCTAGGCTTATATCGAATTATATAGAACATATGTATAAATTTATAAAAACACGTAAATCGGATAAGTGGTTCTCGAGTGATAAACGCACTAACGGACAGACAGACAGACAAAGAGACGTTGCATTTTATATATATTGTATTCTTTGCTATATGATATTGTTCCATATTTAATGCTTTAGGGAGTGTATTGCAAGAGAACGCGCTAGCGGCAAACTTCTCCGACTTAATTCACTATTATCGTCACTACTTATTCCTTATGTCACCTAATAAAATATATCCTATAACCTGGCCAGAGAACATACGTATGGTTAAAAAAAAGCACGTAAATCGGATAAGTAGTTCTCCAGTGATAAGCACACTAACGGACGGACAGACAGACAGACAGAGAGACATTGCATTTTATATATATTATAGATATTCTCTGCTCTGCATAATATTGTTCCATATTTAATGGTTTGGACTGTGTATTGCAAGAGAAACGCGCTAGCGGCAAACTTTGTCCGACTTTATTTACTATTATTGTCACTGCTCATTCCTTATGCTACCTATCGTAATAAAATATAGCCTATAACCTGGCCGGAGAATATATGTATGTTTTAAAAAAAAAAAGTACGAAAATGTGATAAGTGGTTCTCTAGTGATAAGCGTACTAACGGACAGACAGACATACAGAATACGTTGCATTTTATATATATTATAGATGTAATAAAATATATACCTATAACCTGGTCAGAGAACATATGTATAAATTTTAAAAATCACGTAAATCGGATAAGTGCTTCTCGAGGGATAAGCGCATTAACGGACAGACAGACAGACAGACAGACATTGCATTTTATATATATTATAGATATAGATTATTATTATTATTATATAACCTGGCCAAAAAATATATGCATGAATTTAAAAAAAGACAGGTAAATCGGATAAGTGGTTCCCGCGTGATAAACGCACTAATGGACAGACAGACAGACAGAGAGACATTGCATTTTATATATATTATAGATTATACATTACAGATATTCTTTACTACATAATATTGTCCCATATTTAATGGTTTAGGTGTGTATTGCAAAGGCACGCGCTAGCGGCAAACTTATTTCCGACATCATTCACTATTTTACGTCACTGCTCATTCCTTATGCTACCTATCGTAATAAAATATAGCCTATAACCTGGCCAGAGAACATATGTATGTTTTAAAAAAAAAAGTACGTAAATTGGATAAGTGGTTTTTCAGTGATAGGCGCACTAACGGACGGACAGACAGACAGACAGACAGAGAGACGTTGCATTTTATATATATTATAGATATATGAAGATCGTTCAAAAAACGAAAATAAAGAAAATTGCCTTCCAGAACAGATAGCAGTCGCAAGGTTCCAAGTCTGCGCCAATTTTGCAGTTTCCAATGCAGACGAGTGAACTGAGGCGTTGTCATTATGAAAACGCACTTTTTTGGGAACAGCAGAGATACGTTGTATTCTTTGCTAGCCACCTGCTGTTTCGACAGTTTCTTGGTTTCTAGTTGGTCATGGTAAATCCAACTTTCTTCTACAGTAATAGCCGGTCGCAAAAATTCGTTGGGGGGGTTTCATACAGTTTTAAATTTGGCAAATACAACCTGACGTGTTCACGTTTCTTATTTAAAGAGATCATGTGTAGATGGTCATACAAGATATCGGAAACCCGGTCATAAGAGATGCCTAAGGCCATAGTGGTTTCAAGCAACCTTTAAATTTCAGTCCTCTAACATCATACATTACTTTTGGTGATGTTTTCTGGCACAGTGACATTAGATGGCTTTCCAGAACGTTCTTCGTCCTCTGAGCTCCTCTGGCCCGTTCACAAGGTTACTTTTTTAAAAAATAATGTTTGATCGAGATAACAGAATTCATTTTCGTCCCTGTTGTGCAAACGACACTACATGGATGACCGAAAACCACGCCACCTGCAGAGTTGTGATCGTAACAAGATGACGCTTGTTCCGTTGTCTGATAAAAGACCTTGGCGCCATCTGTTGGATTGGACTTACCTTACTTATATTATTACAATACTTCACACATATTATCTTTAATCACAGCCCTCGAAATGCTATCATATACGAAGCGTATTCGAAAAATAAAGGTCGTTTGCTTATATTTAAATATTGGCGGGTCCGAACAAAGTTGTACACATGCCGCGCCATCTATTGATGGTTTCCGAAGCAATTGGAGTTATTGTTTTGATTCAGCAGTCGTTTGCCTGTCAGTGAATGCAGACAACAAAGTCTGCGAAAATCGTTGCTCCCACCAGTTGCGAAGTGGGTGCTGTGATTCGATTTTTGTGTGCAAGAGGATCATTAGCTGTTCAGATTTATCGGGAGTTGTGCCTAGTTTATGAACCTACAGGAATGAGTGAAGGAAAAGTTATAATACAATGATGTCGAGACTTTAAAAATGGCCGTACAAATGTGCATGATGAAGAGCGAAGTGGCAGGCTTAGTAAACTACGATCTGATCGCCGATTGCACTTAAAATAGTGGCTTGGTGGACAACGCTTTAAGGCGAGGAAGAACTCAACACCGTCGTTGTTAACTGTTGTTCAATTCCCAGGCGGAGAACTTCTATGCAGAGGGATCAAAGAAGCTGGTGCAGCGTTACGAAAAAACCGCCAATAAAAACTTTTTCTAACGAATATACTTTTTTTTATGGTCAAACGGCCCTTACTTTTCGAATATGCCTCGTAATTAAGAAATACTTATTTTATAGAATTTAACAAGAACTGAGATTACTGAAATTTTTCATATTTTTTAGACACGAACTAGTCAGAGCCAAAAAAGAATCCTACTACCAGCTGTTTAGAGAAATCGTGTTTGCTGATAGCGAAGAAGGGTTAGTGGTGGCGAGACAAGTTTTTGCAGTAGAATGTGCACAGCAGAAGTTTTTAGATTATGTAGACAAGATGTACGAACAAATAACGCTGTGGTGTTTATTTTATAGGTATGTTTGCAGCCCGCATTTTATCACAATTTTTTTGGGGCATTGTTTTCCCTTTTCATATATATGAAAATATATATATTTCATAAAATTTCATTTATATTTCAATATAATAAATTGCTTGATCGAATATAATTTGAAATACATGTGGATTTTTAAGTAAGTACCGTTTTGAAATATGGTCGCTGCAGCGTTGCGGTCGCCGCACTATGGGACAGAATCGTGCGTACCGTCTCAAAAATAGGTTTTGCGATTGTTCGATATTGAATATTTTGTTAATGCACATATCTAACTGAATGTCCAATACATATTATATAGAATTTAAAATAGATTATTTCTCATTTTTTCTTAATAAAACTTGACTTGCAAGTTGACGCTCAAAATAATGTAGAACAGAATTGCACCAGTTTACATGGTCATATTTTCATTATTTTCAATGCAAATATGTAAGTGTGATATATGGTTAGAATGGTTATTAAGTACCTTATTTAAAAAGCATTTAAGTAGACATTTATGTAAAAACTGGAGAGGTACACGATTGTTTTTGCAGTATCAAATATCCTAACCTTATTAGAAACTTTAAATAGACTTTTGACAGTTAGCGATGTCTGCCGATGTCGTAATTTTGATACCATCACATAGAGCAGCTCATATAAAAGTCAAGGCAAAAAAAAAATTTGCCCGAATCTGCCCCATTTTAAATGGGACGAAAAATACCTGTTGGGGAGGGAAATGCAAAATATTTAAAAAAAATTTTAAGATTTGATTCAGGAGATTTTTCGAAAAATTGATTATTTCTGACATTTTATTGTTAAATAATATTGTCTACTAGCGTCTATAGCGGACATAGGTAGGCAGGTAGATATGTAGGTAGGTAGGTAGGTATAAGGCAGCTTTACCAGGTAATATCACTAGAACAGGTGACTATTGTTTACATCCCAGCAAGTTGTCAAAATTTTGTTTACAAACTACCGCATTGAACTACATACATACATAAAGTGGTTGTTTTTTGAGAGAATGAACTACATACATACATAAAGTGGTTGTTTTTTGAGAGAAGCTCTCGTGATTTTTGACAATGTGGTGAATTTTCTACCAACAAAATACATGTGATTTTTTTCGGCTTTGTTGCTATTGCCAAACTGCTACTACCTGGTAGAGCTGCCTTGGGTAGGTAGAAACATTTTTTGTGTTTTATATATAAAGATAGATTACTACCTAAATTAAAGTTTAGGTAAGGTGGAAATACTGTTATTGGAAATCATATCATATCATATAAGAACGCGATAAATATGTGACTACCCGCAGATAATAATATTTTTCTCACGGAATTGAAGTATAAAAGTTATTAATTTAATTGTCATTTACCAGTACTTTATTGTGCTTCGACATAGAGTCTTCACCAACCTCGGTAAAAACAATATTTGCGAAGTACCTATACAACAAAATGAGTGAATTTGTTGTGCCTCCACGAGTATTATGCGAATTTTTCATTGACCATGGGACAAAAAGAGAAGATATTCAAAAATATTTAGAAGAACACCATCATTTGTCATCTTCAAAAAGTGAATTAGTTGTGAAAAGTATTCAAAAATCGCTTATATCAGCTTTTAACAATCGCTGGACCACATCTAACCGAACTAAAGAACGTTTCTTTAATAAAAATACAATGTGGTTAGACGGTGAATTTAAGGTACAGTTCGACGAAATACCAATGGATATCAAACCTACAACATCTGGAGAACGTGAACGTTCATCAAAGTCTTATGAAGATCTGTCAGAGAAATCGAAAAAAAGGAAGAATATGGAGTTAATTCAAGAATATGGACTCGAGAATATACATAAAGCATACGTCCAAGGATTGCGGTCTGAAGGAGAATTGGAAGAAGCTTTTGTTGTTGCAATGATGCGGAATTGTGATAGGGATGAAAAAAAAGATCATAAAGGAAAAATTGTTGCATGAAACTCGCAATGCAACATATTTTACGGCGGATGAAGCTTTAAGTCTTTTTGCTGATTTAGATCTTTCGAAATCACAATACGGATTACTTCGAGCAAGTCTGATTAACAAAAACTTCGATATATTGCCGTCATATAATATATTAACAAACGCAAAAAAACTGTGTTATCCTCCACCCTCCAGCATTGAAATAACCGATACAGGCGCTAAAGTAAATCTACAAGATTTGCTGGATCACACTACTACCCGTATCTTAAAAATTGAAAATATTTACAACCCAACAAGAAGAAATCTTAAATTGTTTACCAAATGGGGATGTGATGGTTCATCGGGACAAAGTGAATATAAACAAATTTTAACAGATGAAAGTAACTTGGTCTCAGATGCAAACTTATTTATAGCGTCTTTGGTACCAATAAAGCTGATTGATACAGAAACAAAAGAGGTTCTTTGGCAAAATCCGGCTTGATGGAATTTGCAAAAGAAACGCCCGAGAAAACCCGTTCGGTGGTCGGTGATATTCGGGGTCAAATTAATAATTTGAACATTTCTGAGATACACATGGGGGACCAGCTAATTGAAATAAGTCACGAGCTGTTTTTAACTATGGTGGATGGAAAAGTTACACAAGTTCTAACTGACACAAGTTCTGGAGCTGTGTGTACGGTGTGTGGGGCTAAACCAAGCGATATGAATAATTTGGAGAAGATTGAATCAAAGCCAGATAATATGAATGCTTACGAGTACGGTTTGTTGACGTTGCATGCATGGATTAGGTGCATGGAGTTACATATTTCATATAATCTTTCGTTTAAAAAATGGGCTGCGAAAACTTCAGAAGATAAAAAAAAAGTAGAGAAGACAAGAAAAAACTTGTACAAAGTCTATTTCGAAGCCGAATGGGATTGCATGTTGATAAACCCCGGCAAGGAAGTGAAAATAGCAATGACGGCAATACAGCTCGACGTTTTTTTGAGAACTACTACTGCTCTTCAGAAATAACAGGAGCTAATGAGGATCTTATTAAAAGGTTTTATGTTATTCTTCAGACTTTGGCATGCGGTATTGCTGTAAATCCACAAAAATTTGGTGAATATACTCGCGCTACTGCACAATTGTACGTTACACAAAATATGTGGTATAACATGTCTTCTTCAGTACAGATCTTAATACATGGGGAAAGTATAATTAGACATTTTGCTGTTCTGCCTATTGGTAATTTATCTGAGGATGCCCAAGAATCTCGTAATAAAGATTACAAAAATATCAGATTATGTCACGCTAGAAAGTGCTCTAGGTCCGCAACAAATGAAGACGTATTTCATGGTCTTTTATTTACATCAGACCCATACATATCAAGTATCAGAAAACCATCAGTCACTGTTGCCAAGGAACTGTTAGACGAAGCCAAGAACCTCTTAGATATTTAAATTGTAGTTTGTATATCAAATTTTTTTTTTTTTCTATTTTATGTGGTGGATTAATAGATGTTTGTCATTTATTATATGCTATTTTCATATGTAATATTAACAAAGATACGAAATAATAGTGTATATCATTAAACTGTATAATTATCATTCAATAAGTTAAGTAAACTATGTTTTGTATGAAAAAGTGTCATTTTTATTTTTGTATTATTTTTTTATATATTATAAATAAAATAATTCTCGAAAAAAAGAAAACCGACTTCCTCCCTCCGATTTTCATAAATTTTCAATAGAGTTATCTAAAAATCAATATTTTGGACGGACAAAATATCCGTTCGATTTCCGAAATTTTTTTATGTGTTCAGCCTGTTGACAAATTCTTTTAAAAAGAAGAAAGAATTTTGAAAATCGGTTTATAAATGGCCGAGATATTCAAAAATTAATTTTTCGGGACGGACAAAATCCAAAAAAAAAATTATGGGACTCAACTGCAAGCAACACCTTTCAAACAAAAAAAGAATTTTTAAAATCGGTTCACAAATGGCGGAGTAATATTGGAACAAACATTAAAAAAAAAAAACAACAAAAAAAAAAGGAAAAAAAAATACACACGTGAAGTCGGTTAAAAATTAACAACGAATGTACCATTATTTGATAGTATATACATTAGGGATACTACGTACCAAATTTCAGCTATTTACTTCAATCAACGACAAAGTTACAGATGTTTTGAGACGGTACGCACGATTCTGCCCCATAGTGCGCCGTTCCGCACTTGCGAGATAGTGCCTGCATCTGTTGGCTAGCCACAGACGCCATTACGAAAGCATTCGTCCGAATTTACGTTTGTTTATGCGTATTTAAAACGACATTGAAATCTCGCGGATTGTGAAATACGCACTATAATTCATTTATTAAATGCGAGAGACGTGAAAGCGGCCGAAATTCATAGACAGCTTAGTGAAGTGTATTGCAAAAACGCTATGAACGATGGAATGATAAGAAAATGGGTTAGAGCATTTAAAGATGCAAGTTCAAACGTGCACGATGAGGGACGACGTGGGCGGCCGTCCGTTTTTAACGATATCTGGTACGAAAAGTTGGTGAGAAAGTTCCAGGAATCAGAGGCAGTATTATTTCATTGTTATCTAATATGTTTCCTCAAGTTTCTATGAAATTGTAGCAGAACGCTCAAACTATCAAAAGTTGTGCTCACGCAGGGTACCAAGAACGCTGATGGGGGTACCCAAAACCCATCGTTTAGCCAGCGTTTTGACTTTCCTCGAGAGGTACAATGCCAAAGGTGACCAACTTTTAAACTAAATTGTCACTGATGAGGAAACTTCACCTCGAATTGCTCACGTTACACCGGAATCAAAACAACAGTACATGGAAATAAAGTGCGTCGTGCCATCCAAAACAAAAGTAGAAGCTCAGTGGAGGGATCGTTTTGCTTCACGACAATGCTCGTCCACACGTGGCCCATATTATAATTTGATCAACCCCCGTAAAGCCCAGTGACTACTATTTATTCCTGCACTTAAAAACGCACCTTGCCGGTCAGAGCTACGACACGGACGACGACACCAAAACGATCATACCGCAGTGATGAGCAAACCAGGCGGCAGATTTCTATGAGGATTGAATACAGAAGTTGGTCTTACGATACGGCCTTAATATAGGTTGAAATTATGTTGAAAAGTACATTAAGGTCCGGGCATTCATGTAAAAATAAAATTGTTAAAAAATGGCCCTGTATTTTTTTTGATATCAAAGCTTATTTTAAAAACGAACCTCGTATAAAAATTTTATTGAAGTCACCCTGTATTAGTAGCCCAGTCGCCAGGGGTTTTCAGCTCTTATTAAATGTTAACAAGCTGCATTTTGGTACACAGGTAGTTTTTTGGACGCAGAATGCGATAAAAAAAAGTTTGCTAAAGATTGATGTACACTAAGCCCACAAAATCCAAAATAAAATCAGAAATTCGGTTTTTATCGAAAAAACTATTAGTACCACGCGCGCCAAACAGTGGTTAATATGAAATTCTACGCGCACCGCTCGGAGGTTAATCGATATTACTTATTTTCAGAATGTAAAAAAAAATTAAAGATAGATTTTTGAAGAGGAGGCTTTCAGCTTTTCGATGATACTAATAGTTTTTATTTTTGTTGCTTTATAATTTGTAAAACTTAAAACGAAATTTTTGTTTGCATCATTTTAACGGGCATACAGTAAATTACAAATACGAGGCTGGTTTGAAAAGTCCGTGCAAAGTCCGAGAGATGGCACCACCGGCGCGTATCGAGGTCATATTTAGTTAGTAGCAATCTCTTAAATGAACGCACACCAAGTTTCAGCCATATTGGTCTATTTTTTTGTGTTTGACATTCGTGTGAATCAAGGAAGTCGAGTGATTTTCAAGAAATGGACGAAAAAGAATTTCGTGTGGTGATTAAACATTACTTTATGAAAGGTAAAACGCCTCAGGAGACTAAAGAGAAGCTTGATAAACATTATGGTGACTCTGCACCTTCGATTAGAACAGTTTATAAGTGGTTTCAAAAATTTTCGGACTGGCCATATGGGCACAAGTGACGTTGAACGTTCTGGACGGCCTGTGGAGGTTACGACTCCAGAAATCATTGATCAAATCCATGATATGGTGATGGATAACAGAAGAGTTAAGGTGTGTGAGATTGCTAGTGCTGTGGGCATCTCGACTGAACGGGTACATAATATTTTGCATAAACATTTGGACATGAGAAAGCTATCCGCAAGATGGGTGCCGCGATTGCTCACGCTTGACCAAAAACGGAATCGTGTGAAGTGTTGCAAGGATGGTTTGCAGCTGTTCCAGAAGAATCTGGAGGACTTTAAGCGTCGTTTCGTCACTGTGGATGAAACATGGATACATTACTATACTCCTGAGACCAAACAACAATCTAAACAATGGGTTACCAAGGGGGGAATCTGCACCAAAAAAGGCGAAGACCGTTCCTTCGACCGGAAAGATTATGGCGACTGTCTTTTGGGATTCGCAAGGGATAATCCTCATCGACTATCTGGAAAAGGGTAAAACTATTACAGGTGAATATTATTCATCGTTATTGGACCGTTTGAAAACCGAGCTGCAAGAAAAACGCCCGCGATTGGCCCACAAGAAAGTCCTTTTCCATCACGACAACGCACCAGCACACACCTCAGCAGTTGTGGTCGCAAAATTAATGGAAATAGGATTCCAACTCGTTTCACATGCCCCCTATTCTCCAGACTTGGCTCCCTCGGACTACTATTTGTTCCCCAATTTGAAGAAATGGCTGGCGGGACAAAGATTTTATTCAAACGAGGAGGTGATTGCAGACACTAATAGATATTTTGCAGACTTGGACAAATCCTATTATTCGGAAGGGATCAACAAACTAAAACATCGTTGGACGAAGTGAATAAGCCTAAAAGGAGACTATGTCGTCAAATAAAAAAGGTTTACCCCAAACACATAAGTAGTTTTTATTTTGCACGGACTTTTCAAACCAGCCTCGTATTTAATAAAATATAGTATTGAAAAAAAATCCTGATCCATATATCATTATTATACCTTAAGTTTCAATACAGGAATAATTAAAAATACCCACATTATCTGTGTTATTTAAAAATTGAGTTTTAAAATATGAAAATTTGCCTGCTGTAGTGAGCCGCCCGCAATTTTACGTTTAAAGCAGTACGAAATGGTTAAAAAAAGTAGGACGATTTTTGTTTTTAGTTACAGCTAAAAGTATACTTGATATTAGGAAATCATTAAAAAAAAAATTACAAAAAAATGTTCCCTTTTTTTGTAATTTTGGTCTTAAAAAAGTGCTCATGATAAACGTATTTTTTCCTTATTTTCAATCACACAACTTAAACTTAAAATAAAAAAAAAAAATATTTAAAGATGGGAAATGAAAGATAAAAATCTAAGCTTTAAGTATAAAGTAACACGTAGGCTAAAAAGTTTTTGGTCTGACACATAGATGTCGCCCTTTTCAAAAAAATCCATATGATTTTTAGAAGTACCAACCTTCAATCGATACGTGTCAAAATTTCATGACATTTCGACGATTAGTTTACAAGTTACAATGGTTTTAGTGACGCTACTTTTGATATTTTCAAAACAATGGAAAATAATCGAATTTCGTGTGTTGATTAAACACTATTTTTTTGATGGGAAAAAACTCCGTTCAAGCAAGGCAATGGCTTGATAAGTGTTATGGGGACTCTGCTCCTGGAAAATCACTCATCATTTACTGGTATGCTGAATATGAACGCGGTCGTACAAATATAAAAGATGCTGAACGCTCTGAACGTCCAAATGATGTAGTTACACGGGAAAATATCAAAAAAATCCACAAAATTGATTTGGATGATCGTAAAGTGAAATTGCGTGAGATAGCTGACACCGTAAAGATATCAAATGAACGTGGTGGCCATATTTTGCATGAACATTTGGGCATGAGAAGGCTCTGTTCGAAATGGGTACCGGCTTTTCTCACGGTGGACCAAAAATAGTGCTGATGATTCTGAGCGCTGTTTGGACCTGTTTAAGCGCAATAAAAAGGATTTTTTCATGCGATATGTGACAATGGATGAAAGGATCCACCTATCCGGAACTAAATCGGCAGTCAGCTGAGTGGACAGTTGCCGGTGAAAACCGTTCGTAGCGACCAAAGAGATGACAGTCGGCTGGGAAGGTTTTGGCCTCTGTATTTTGGGACACGCATGGAATAATTTTCATCGATTATGCTGAGAAGCGAAAAACTATCAATAGTCCCAAATGAACAAGAAAAAAGGGCTCTTTCATCAACACAATGTACGTGTTACAAGTCAATGGTTACGATGGCAAAATTGCACGAATTGAAGTTCAAATTGCTTTATCATCCAACGTATTCTACAGATTTGGCCCCCAGCTATTACCTATTCGTGGACCTCAAAAAAATTCTCGTGGGAAAGAGATTTGGCTCAAATGAAGAAGTTATCGTCGAAACTGAGGCCTATTTTGAAGGCAAAGACAAATCCTTTTACAAGAAAGGTATAGAAATGTTAGACTCGCTCTTGAAGGAGACTATATTGATGAATAATGTCGAATTTTGTAAAAAAACAAATGTGTTTTTAAGTAGCTAGACCAAAAACTTTTTCACCCTGTTGTTATTTATATTTCATTTAAAACAACCAGATACAAATAAAATAGTTTCTGAAAAACACAAAAATTCTAAATCACTCGAAGGAATTTTGTTAAGGGCTATGGTAGAAGAAACGTACGCGCAGCGCCACCAGCTCGATCTGTTTTTCTGTCATCTGTGCGACGCTCACGTTGTTTGTATACTGTATATGGTTAAATAAACTTTTAAATGAAAAATAATTAACTGTAAGAGTAAATTAAGTGTTAGTTGCTGTTTAGTGAAGTGAACTATTTTTAAACTGTTGTTTTTTAAGCGTGCTACATTTTACGCTTCTACATTTTAAAAATTATCAATGAAGTAATAATAAATTAATAATATTATTACAATAAATAAATGTAGACTTTTAAGTAAAACTCACTGTCATAATAACCTGAAAATACATCACCACATCATCCAATGAGGCTGCAAGCATAATTCTCACTACAACTAAAGGGTTAACCCCAGACATTTTATTTTTAATAATGTTTTTAAATTACGGTAAAACTAAAAAAAATATATATTATTTTTCTGTAGTTTCCCGTTTTTTCTCGTGGTACTATTAATTTTTCGATATCTTTTTAGTGTTCCGTACGGAACACTTATAAGATCACTCCGGTGTCTGTCTGTCTGTCACACCCGATTTTCTCCGAAACTATTTGTCATAGAAAGTTAAAATTTGGTGATAATATAGGAATTGATGGCCTCATCACAGCTGTAGTTTTGAAAGTCAAATTTTGACTTAAGGGTTAGTTTTGGGGAGTAAAATCGGAAGTGAAAAAAATTTTTTTTATTAGGTTATCGAGTGTGGTGTCAAATATAATGTAATACTTGCGCACACTTTCTTTGTATTATTTTTACAAAATCGCGAAAAATCGCTGTCTCCCCATCTTATCTCCAAAAGTACTGATCAAAAAATTTTGAAAAAAATTCTGGAATATTCTCCAGGGTGTGTAGATTGAACGAAAATTATCAGGAGTGCATTACCTTTAATAACACAGGTCTGCAACAAAAATGCTGTCTGGATGTTTTCAACTGATTTCTATGTATTTAGGTGTTCTGAAAACTAAAAAAATACTCAAAAAAATTCCAGAACGTCAGGTTATTTTGCAAAACGCAAAATTTTATTATAAAAAAGGGTTTTATTGGGCTAACTTGAATAATAAATAAATAGGTACAATTTTATTTTGATTACTGTTTTTAAATGTATACAGGCCATAACTATCATTACTTTCTAAATAAAGAACGCCCTGTGTGAGCTAAATTAACAAACATAAACGTTGTAACCAGAACGTGCGCGCTCCGATAGTGTAGAAAGTGGCGCGGTACAATTACGTGTTAACTCGTCATTGTTTTATAGATCTTGGTTCAATATAGTGCAATGTCATCTGTGCGGAAGTGTGTGAATTCGTCTGACAGTTTCTGTTATATTTGTGGCGAATATATGGTATTAAAGCAACAACTTAATATTACGGACTTTGTAAAAAAAGTACACTTCACGTATTTTGGCTTTAAAACTTGGAGATCAGGATAAAGTTTGGGCACCTCATAAAGTCTGTAAACGATGTGTTGAAGACCTCGAAATTGTTTTAAGGGCAAGAAAAAAGCTTTTCGATATGCGATTCCTATGGTATGGCGCGAGCAAAAGAACCATAGTGATGATTGTTACTTTTGTTCGTGTAATGTGAAAGGGTATAATTCAAAATGGAAGCAGTCCATTTCATACCCCAATCTGCAATCAGCTATTCGTCCCATCCCTCATGGGACCGAAATACCAGTGCCCAAGGCCCCTGCTACCTTGGAAGAGATTCCAAGTTCTTACGAAGATGGTGCTGTACCTGAACCGATGACAAGTCAAGTTTTCAATTTGAAGATGACAGCAGTCCGAAATTGTTTTCCCAGGCGAGCTAAATGATTTGGTAAGAGACTTGAATCTTCCCAAAAACGCTGCTGAGTTGCTTGGATCAAGGCTCAAAAGCAGGAACTTACTTTTGCCGGGAGTGTCTTCCTCCTGGTCTAGATATCGTGAGAGAAGCAGTTCACTTCCTACTTTGCCGAAGAGGACGAGTTGGTTTATTGTACCAATATTGAAGGTTTTATGGATACATTTAAGATCTCATACGACCCAGCACAGTGGCGTATTTTCATAGATTCTTCAAAAAGAAGCCTTAAAGCAGTTCTGCTTCACAATGGCGGTTTCTATGCTTCCATTCCTGTCGGTCATTCCGTACACCTCAAGGAAACCTACAAGAACTTGGAATTGGTTCTTTGCAAATTAAAATATAAAGACCACGGTTGGCAAGTGTCCGGTGATTTTAAAAATCTGGGCATGTTGCTCGGACAACAATCTGGGTTTACCAAATTCCCTTGCTTTTTGTGTCTATGGGATAGTAGAGACCGAGCAAATCACTGGACCAAAAAAGTGTTGGCCTCCGAGGGAGCTTAAAGTTGACGAAAAGAACGTCCTGCATGAAACTTTGGTGCCTCCTCATAAAGTTCTTCTACCACCGCTTCACATAAAGCTGGGATTGATGAAGCAATTTGTAAAGTCACTTCCAAGAGATGGAAATTGCTTCAAATACGTAATATCAAAGTTTCCAGGCCTCTCGGAGGCAAAGTTGAAGAAAAGTGTTTTCGTTGGACCAGATATTAGACGGCTTATGGCTGATCCACAATTCATCACAACCATGACGGATCCTCAAAGAGAAGGGTGGATTGCCTTTAAAGAGGTCATAGAGAAATTTTTAGGCAATAACAAAGACCCTAACTACAAACAAATCGTCAAAAGAATGTTAAAAGCATTTCAAGCTTTAGGTTGCCTAATGAGTTTAAAAGTACATTTCTTCATTCCCACCTCGACTACTTTCCAGAAAATTTAGGAGATCTGAGTGAAGAGCAAGGTGAACGATTTCACCAAGATATTAAGGAGATGGAAAAAAAGATACCAGGGAAGATGGAGCGTCTCAATGATGGCAGACTACTGTTGGACGCTTCAGAGAGACCTTCCATATGCTTCCTACAAGCGAAAATGTACCAAAAGGAGTCTCACTGGGGAAAAGAAATGAGTTTAGTGCTTACTAATGAATGTATTTTAGATAAAAAAAATAAGTTTTGTTACGCAATTTATAAATTTAAAAAAATTTTTTAGTCTTTTATCTTTTATTTTAAGATGATAACTTGTTTACATAGATACCTACATTGTCAGAAAACGTGACGTTCTATGACAAAATGACAGTCATTTGCGGATTCAGTACACCCAAAAACATAAGAATTACGCAAAAAAACCAAAACAGCTCTCATTTTTTTTTTTTGCAGACTTGTGTAATTTATCTGGTATATAAAAAAAACAAAAATTTCATGGTCAATCAATTTTCATTAAAGATTGGAAACTCATTTTGGGTGTGCTTTGTGAAGTCACGCATCATTTTATACCACCGTAACAACTTTTTTCTAGTTTAAAAGCAATCAACGTACGGAACACTAATTGTGGAAGTTCAACTTGCATTTGACCGGTTATTTATTTTTTCAGATATTTGCGAAAAACCGAATTTTTCATTTTATTCTCGATTTTGTAGGCTTAGCGTACACTTTAGAGCAGCAAACTTTTTTTATCGTATCTACGTCCAAAAAACTACCTGTATGCCAAAACGCATCCTGTTAACATTTACTGAGAAGCTTATCGTCAAAATTTGTCTCTGACGACTGGGTTATCGGCTTTGATTCAAAATTATGCTTAGAGTGGTCGGTTTCATAGACGTTATTTATTTTTATTTCAGACAATACATAGTACTACGTGGCGTTGAAACATTCAACTACAACGAAGCTGAAACATCATTTCGTCTGTTCAGATTAATCTCAAGAATCCCACTGGAAAGAACCAAACTTTTTAATTTAACTCAAGTGACAGATTTATGTATGTTCAGCATTCGAAACATACTATAAAAGTAGAATTATAGAAATGATATTAAATAAAGAAAGCAACGTGCTGCAAGAAAAATATGGTCGGACGATTAATAATGCTTTACAAATGGAAGACATAGGACAACATCAGTATCTTTTTAGGAAAAATTACCAAGGATCTTTTAGATGAGTTTTATCAGTGTGTGATATGATAACTAACTTATGCACTTGCGCCAATGGAATCATTGGTAAAAACTGCGAACACATATCCGAAGTTATAGTAAGGTGTAAAATATTCAAACCGCTGTTAACAATCGAGCAAAAAAGCAGCGTATTATTTTGTTGCAACTGGCGTATTAAAACACAAAAATTCATTTTTACCGAAAAGGAACATGATTTGGGGGCAGGAGTACAAAGTTACATGTAGTAGTCCGGAAATTGTTGACGCGCCGAATTCCAAATATGACGACAGCACGGAACACGGTAAACAGCTCTAAACTCCTTTGTTTGGAAAGTACAAAAAGCAAATGGGTTTCGTATTTGTAATAAAATGATTAAGTTGATGGAAAAAGATCCTGTGCAGTTTCTACCAGCTATCAACGCACCACATGGATAATGTACAAAAATATTCAACTTCTGTGCCGATGCTTTTAAAAGGACTTTACGCTGGGTTTCCTTATCAGGGTTGATGCGCAGAAACTACCGCCTTTGACGATTATTAGTAGTAGACTTCCTTGTACCAGTGGGGCAGCGTTTATTACCTCCAAAAAACGTGTGCAAACGCAAATAGAACCCTCCCCTCCTTTAGTAAATATAAAAAAAGAACTGGTTGAATGTACAAATCTAAATAGAAAAAATGAACCACCACCTTTAACTAAAATAAGAAGTGAACCAAAGCAAAGTAAACCTCAGAAAGGTAGGAAGAAAAAGGAGCCAGTAAAAGAAATAATGGAATGCAACTCCCCGTGGAATAATTTTAGCAGCGAATCCAGTTCACCATACACCCGTTGATGACATAGATTACTCAGATGAAGATTCCAAAGATAAAGTCACAATACTAGACGAAAAAGATGGGATTTTGGTTGACAAACAATCGGAAGTAGATAAGGAATTAACAAAACCGGATCCGAAATTAAGTACGGTCGCTTACGGTAATACTATAACCAAATTTAACGTTGAATCGGCCGAGTTTGAAGATGTGCCGAGAGATGAATCGGAAATTTACGATATACAGAAGGGGTATTTATGTCGATCAAGCAGCGCTGAATCATCTGACGCAATGCGAAATAGCAGTTTTGGATGAAAAGAAAGGGATTCTTATTATGACCCATGGCATCCGAATAATTCATAAGTTATTATGTGTAAGAAAACAATTAACAAGAAACGTTTCGTTTTCGTGTGAATAAAATGTGATATTTACTTTGAATAAATATTTTGTTGGGGCGTTCAACGTTTATTGTTTTTTTTTTTTTTTTTTTTTTTTACCTCTCTCGCATCTATCGTGTTGACACGATAACTCTCGAACGAAATAAGATATTGATTTCGGATTTGATATTGCGGAAAAATTCTCTAAAGCACTACAGGAGCGACGCGTGTGCGGAGAAAAAGCGATTCACGTTGCTCTTTAATCGCTGTAAACTGTTCTCGGTGGTACATCCACAATTTGGGACAAATTATTCCAAAAGGATGACGTTCTCCAAAGTTTGCTTGAAAAGGGTTGTATGAGGAGTGCCAACCTGAATTTTTTTTTCTGAAATATTTTATCGAAAGTTTATCTGTTAAAATAAAGCTATCTTGCTTTTTTATAGTCACGAATTTTTTATAGGTTATGTTAATTTTAACCTTCTTCACCGCAATACTACTATTATATATGTATATATGTATATGTATATATAGTATGTATATATATGTATATATATGTATATATATGTATTTATATGTATATATATATATATATATATATATATATATATATATATATATATATATATGTATATATATATATATAGATATATATATATATATATATCTATATATATATATATATATGTTATATATATATAT
>CM032447.1:24257936-24265436 GCA_019049505.1 Pachyrhynchus sulphureomaculatus
CGGGCATTCATGTAAAAATAAAATTGTTAAAAAATGGTATTTTTTTGATATCAAAGCTTATTTTAAAACGAACCTCGTATAAAAATTTTATTGAAGTCACCCTGTATTAGTAGCCCAGTCGCCAGGGGTTTTCAACTCTTATTAAATGTTAACAAGCTGCATTTTGGTACACAGGTAGTTTTTTGGACGCAGAATGCGATAAAAAAAGTTTGCTAAAGATTGATGTACACTAAGCCCACAAAATCCAAAAATAAAATCAAAAATTCGGTTTTTATCGAAAAACTATTAGTACCACGCGAAAGAGCGGGAAATTTTACAAAAAAAATAGTATATAGATTTTTTTTTTCAGTAAGAATTTATTAAAATTCGGATTCAAAAAGTGTAGCGCAGCCAAACTGGTTAATATGAAATTCTACGCGCACCGCTCGGAGGTTAATCGATATTACTTATTTTCAGAATGCGAAAGATAGATTTTGGAAGAGGAGGCTTTCAGCTTTTCGATGATACTAATAGTTTTTATTTTTGTTGCTTTATAATTTGTAAAACTTAAAACGAAATTTTTGTTTGCATAATTTTAACGGGTATAGAGTAAATTACAAATATTTAATAAAATACAATATTGAAAAAAAATCCGTATGCATATATCATTATTATACCTTAAGTTTCAATACAGGAATAATTAAAAATATCCACATTATCTGTGTTATTTAAAAATTGAGTTTTAAAATATGAAAATTTGCCTGCTGTAGTGGGCCGCCGCACAGTGGGGAAAAAAACGAAAAATCGTGTTTCAAAATTGTCTAGAGCCTTCAATTTTGGTTCGATTTGGACGATTTTTTTTAAAATTGAAGCTTATTAAATTCCGAACAAAGTTGTCGGAGCCGATTTTTCAATTAAACTTTTGTTTCAAAATGGCGGACGTTGGTTTCTGATTATATAGCGACTGAGACACAGAAAACGCTTACAGTTTCAAACCAAGTTGTGGTAAAATGCGTGTATGTATGTTTTTTTATATCGCAGATAATATATCTAATATCACAGTTACAAGATTAATATAATGAACCCAAAATGGCAAAAAAGTCAAATATATGTTAATTAGATATATACCTTGACACAAAAATTCCAAGATAAAATTTTTGGGAATATATAATCTTGTGACTATAAAGTACAAGAACAGTAATCTGCTTGAGTATAGATATAACCGGTCGTAGAAATTACACGCGCACGAATTGGACAAATGCTGTTGTTGCCTCCATAGCCGTAATGCGTTAAGTTGAGCTCGCACTTGCCAACATAACACGCGCTCACATGCATAGAGAATCTCTTTTTTCCGTAAGTACAGATAAATAATGCTATACACTCAACAATTTTCCCTGATCCTAGTTGGAATGCTAACTATTACTGGGGACTCCAGTCTCATTTGTGCCACGAATATCAACCGGTTTTTTAACTACGACTGAATATGTTGACATTACAACAGAGCAGAGTTGTCTCTGATCTGACCCTTGTTTGCAACATCTCACAATAACATCATATATTGTCCTGAGCTCATGGAGCTAACAAAACTTAATATTCCACCGCGACCGCTAAGACAATGTCCTTTACTTCACGTATCTCAACGTAGGACATTGTATGGGCAGTAATTCTACCGGTAATCGACTATGCATTTACGCCAACCTATTTTCTAATTCTGTAAACTATTTTCAAACGTCTCCTGCGGCATTCAAAACATCTTTCTACGTTGTTCTCTTCTAGACACTGCCTACTAACACATTGTATATTTTATAGATATATTTATTTTCTTATTTTTCTAGTCTATTCCTATAATTCAGTAGATCTGTATATGTACTAAAGGTTTTCTCGTTAATAAAGATTATTATTACTCTTACAAAGTACACGCAGAGAAATGCTACAATAGGGACAGTTAAATATTTTGCTGCATTAGCCACTGTTTAGCAATAGGCAGCCATCAGGCCACTTTTTGCTACAACAGCAAACAATGTGGCTAGTGCAGCAAAATATTTAGCTGTCCCTATTTTAACAAAAAGTTTTAGCTGTTGTAGCCATTTTCTAGCTGTGTGAGCTGTCCTTTTCTGCGTGTATCGCTGTTTTTTGTATCTGCCTAGAAAAATTGTCTACGATATTTAAAATTTACAGCAGCAATATTCTAGCAATAATTGCATGAAAATTTAAATCCCGCAACTAAACTGGAATAAACTCGAATGATCTGACTGCCACAGTCTAAATGCCACAGAGAAACTTTCTTGCTCGATTCAATTTTAGCAACCGCTATATTTGATTTGTCATTTTAAGTCAATTGTTGAAACATATTTATAATTAACAACCTTAAAGAAATTATTTATGCAAATGTTATGGATATAAAATAATAATGGTACGTTTATTAATATTTATAATACTTTTATTGTTCATGGCAGCCATTTTGGGTTCATTATTATTAATCTTGTAACTGTGATGTTAGATATATTATCTGCGACATAAAAAAACATACATACACGCATTTTAGCACAACTTGGTTTGAAACTGTAAGCGTTTTCTGTGTCTCAGTCGCTATATAATCAGAAACCAACGTCCGCCATTTTGAAACAAAAGTTTAATTGCAAATCGGCTCCGACAACTTTGTTCGGAATTTAATAAGCTTCAATTTAAAAAAAATCGTCCAAATCGAACCCAACTTTGAAGGCTCTAGACAATTTTGAAACACGATTTTTCGTTTTCCCCCCCACTGTGCGCCGGCAATTTTTCGTTTAAAGCAGTACGAAATGGTTTAAAAAAAGTAAAACGATTTTTTTTAGTTACAGCTAAAAGTATACTTGATATTAGGAAATCATTAAAAAAAATTACAAAAAAATTTTCCCTTTTTTTTCCTTATTTTCAATCACACACTTAAACTTAAAATAAGAAAATACAAAAAAATTTAAAGGTGAGAAATGAAAGATAAAAATCTAAGCTTTAGTATAAAGTAACACGTAGGCTGAAAAGTTTTTGGTCTGACACATAGATGTCGCCCTTTTCAAAAAATCCATATGATTTTTAGAAGTACCAACCTTCAATCGATACGTGTCAAAATTTCATGACATTTCGACGATTAGTTTACAAGTTACAATGGTTTTAGTGACGCTACTTTTGATATTTTCAAAACAATGGAAAATAATCGAATTTCGTGTGTTGATTAAACACTGTTTTTGATGGGAAAAAACTCCGTTCAAGCAAGGAAATGGCTTGATAAGTGTTACGGGGACTCTGCCCTTGGAAAATCACTCATCATTTACTGGTATGCTGAATTTAAACGCGATCGTACAGATATAAATGATGCTGAACGCTCTGAACGCCCAAATGTGGTGGTTACACCGGAAAACATTAAAAAAATCCACAAAATTGTTTTGGATGACCGTAAAGTGAAAATTGCGTGAGATCGCTGACACCCTAAAGATATTAAATGAACGTTTTGATCATATTTTGCATGAACATTTGGGCATGAGAAAGCTCTGTTCGAAATGGGTTACCGCGTTTTCTCACAGTGCACCAAAAATAATAACGTGTTGATGATTCTGAGCGCTGTTTGGACCTGTTTAAGCGCAATAAAAAGGATTTTTTCATGCGATATGTGACAATGGATGAAACATGGATCCACCACTAAACACCGGAATCAAATCGGCAGTCAGCTGAGTGCACAGCAGCCGGTGAAAACTGCTTGAAGCGACCAAAGACACAACAGTCGGCTAGGAAGGTTTTGGCTTCTGTATTTTGGGACACGCATGGAATAATTTTCATCGACTATGCTGAGAAGCGAAAAACTATCAATAGGGAATATTATATAAAGTTATTGGTGCGTTTGAAGGCAGAAATCGCAAAGAAACAGCCCCAAATGAACAAGAAAAAAGCGCTCTTTCATCAAGACAATGTACGGTGTCCCAAGTCAATGGTTACGATGGCAAAATTGCATGAATTGAAGTTCGAATTGCTTCCTCATCCATCGTATTCTCCAAATTTGGCCCTCAGCGACTATTATCTATTCGCGGACCTCAAAAAAATGCTCGTGGGAAGAAGTTATCGTCGAAACGAAGGCAAAGACAAATCCTTTTACAAGAAAAGTATAGAAATGTTAGAAAAAGCGTTAGACTAATTGTATCGCTCTTGAAGGAGACTATATTGATGAATAATGTTGAATTATGCAAAAAACAATGTGTTTTAAGTAGCTAGACCAAAAACTTTTCAGCCTGTTCTTATTTGTATTTCATTTAAACATCCAGGTGCAAAGAAAACAGTTCTTGAAAACACAAAAATTCTAAATTACTCGAAGGAATTTTGTTAAGGGCTATGGTAGAAGAAACGTACGCGCAGCGCCACCAGCTCGATCTGTTTTTCTGTCATCTGTGCGATGCTCACGTTGTTTGTATACTGTATATGGTTAAATAAACTTTTAAATGAAAAATAATTAACTGTAAGAGTAAATTAAGTGTTAGTTGCTGTTTAGTGAAGTGAACTATTTTTAACTGTTGTTTTTAAGCGTGCTAC
This sequence comes from Pachyrhynchus sulphureomaculatus, assembly GCA_019049505.1. NCBI lineage: Eukaryota > Metazoa > Arthropoda > Insecta > Coleoptera > Curculionidae > Pachyrhynchus > Pachyrhynchus sulphureomaculatus. The sequence continues at coordinate 24,262,473 of CM032447.1, forward strand.
ATTTTACGCTTCTACATTTTAAAAATTATCAATGAAGTAATAATAAATTAATAATATTATTACAATAAATAAATGTAGACTTTTAAGTAAAACTCACTGTCATAATAACCTGAAAATACATCACCACATCATCCAATGAGGCTGCAAGCATAATTCTCACTACAACTAAAGGGTTAACCCCAGACATTTTATTTTTTAATAATGTTTTTAAATTGCGGTAAAACTAAAAAAAATATATATATTATTTTTCTGTAGTTTCCCGTTTTTTTTCTCGTGGTACTATTAATTTTTCGATATCTTTTTTAGTGTTCCGTACGGAACACTTATAAGATCACTCCGGTGTCTGTCTGTCTGTCACACCCGATTTTCTCCGAAACTATTTGTCATAGAAAGTTAAAATTTGGTGATAATATAGGAATTGATGGCCTCATCACAGCTGTAGTTTTGAAAGTCAAATTTTGACTTAAGGGGTTAGTTTTGGGGAGTAAATCGGAAGTGAAAAAAAATTTTTTTATTAGGTTATCGAGTGTGGTGTCAAATATAATGTAATACTTGCGCACACTTTCTTTGTATTATTTTTAAAAAATCGCGAAAAATCGCTGTCTCCCCATCTTATCTCCAAAAGTACTGATCAAAAAATTTTGAAAAAATTCTGGAATATTCTCCAGGGTGTGTAGATTGAACGAAAATTATCAGGAGTGCATTACCTTTAATAACACAGGTCTGCAACAAAAATGCTGTCTGGATGTATTCAACTGATTTCTATGTATTTAGGTGTTCTGAAAACTAAAAAAATACTCAAAAAATTCCAGAACGTCAGGTTATTTTGCAAAACGCAAAAATTTTATTATAAAAAAAGGTTTTATTGGGCTAACTTGAATAATAAATAAATAGGTACAATTTTATTTTGATTACTGTTTTTAAATGTATACAGGCCATAACTATCATTACTTTCTAAATAAAGAACGCCCTGTGTGAGCTAAATTAACAAACATAAACGTTGTAACCAGAACGTGCGCGCTCCGATAGTGTAGAAAGTGGCGCGGTACAATTACGTGTTAACTCGTCATTGTTTTATAGATCTTGGTTCAATATAGTGCAATGTCATCTGTGCGGAAGTGTGTGAATTCGTCTGACAGTTTCTGTTATATTTGTGGCGAATATATGGTATTAAAGCAACAACTTAATATTACGGACTTTGTAAAAAAAGTATACTTCACGTATTTTGGCTTAAAACTTGGAGATCTGGATAAAGTTTGGGCACACCTCATAAAGTCTGTAAACGATGTGTTGAAGACCTCGAAATTGTTTTAAGGGCAAGAAATGCGATATGCGATTCCTATGGTATGGCGCGAGCAAAAGAACCATAGTGATGATTGTTACTTTTGTTCGTGTAATGTGAAAGGGTATAATTCAAAATGGAAGCAGTCCATTTCATACCCCAATCTGCAATCAGCTATTCGTCCCATCCCTCATGGGACCGAAATACCAGTGCCCAAGGCCCCTGCTACCTTGGAAGAGATTCCAAGTTCTGACGAAGATGGTGCTGTACCTGAACCCGATGACAAGTCAAGTTTTCAATTTGAAGATGACAGCAGTCCGAAATTGTTTTCCCAGGGCGAGCTAAATGATTTGGTAAGAGACTTGAATCTTCCCAAAAACGCTGCTGAGTTGCTTGGATCAAGGCTCAAAAAGCAGGAACTTACTTTTGCCGGGAGTGTCTTCCTCCTGGTCTAGATATCGTGAGAAGCAGTTCACTTCCTACTTTGCCGAAGAGGACGAGTTGGTTTATTGTACCAATATTGAAGGTTTTATGGATACATTTAAGATCTCATACGACCCAGCACAGTGGCGTATTTTCATAGATTCTTCAAAAAGAAGCCTTAAAGCAGTTCTGCTTCACAATGGCGGTTTCTATGCTTCCATTCCTGTCGGTCATTCCGTACACCTCAAGGAAACCTACAAGAACTTGGAATTGGTTCTTTGCAAATTAAAATATAAAGACCACGGTTGGCAAGTGTCCGGTGATTTAAAAATCTTGGGCATGTTGCTCGGACAACAATCTGGGTTTACCAAATTCCCTTGCTTTTTGTGTCTATGGGATAGTAGAGACCGAGCAAATCACTGGACCAAAAAGTGTTGGCCTCCGAGGGAGCTTAAAGTTGACGAAAAGAACGTCCTGCATGAAACTTTGGTGCCTCCTCATAAAGTTCTTGTACCACCGCTTCACATAAAGCTGGGATTGATGAAGCAATTTGTAAAGTCACTTCCAAGAGATGGAAATTGCTTCAAATACGTAATATCAAAGTTTCCAGGCCTCTCGGAGGCAAAGTTGAAGAAAAGTGTTTTCGTTGGACCAGATATTAGACGGCTTATGGCTGATCCACAATTCATCACAACCATGACGGATCCTCAAAGAGAAGGGTGGATTGCCTTTAAAGAGGTCATAGAGAAATTTTTAGGCAATAACAAAGACCCTAACTACAAACAAATCGTCAAAAGAATGTTAAAAGCATTTCAAGCTTTAGGTTGCCTAATGAGTTTAAAAGTACATTTTCTTCATTCCCACCTCGACTACTTTCCAGAAAATTTAGGAGATCTGAGTGAAGAGCAAGGTGAACGATTTCACCAAGATATTAAGGAGATGGAAAAAAAGATACCAGGGAAGATGGAGCGTCTCAATGATGGCAGACTACTGTTGGACGCTTCAGAGAGACCTTCCATATGCTTCCTACAAGCGAAAATGTACCAAAAGGAGTCTCACTGGGAAAAAAGAAATGAGTTTAGTAGTGCTTACTAATGAATGTATTTTAGATAAAAAAATAAGTTTTGTTACGCAATTATAAATTTAAAAAAATTTTTTTAGTCTTTTATCTTTTATTTTAAGATGATAACTTGTTTAACATAGATACCTACATTGTCAGAAAACGTGACGTTCTATGACGTTCATTTCCGGATTCAGTA
>CM032447.1:24272936-24357936 GCA_019049505.1 Pachyrhynchus sulphureomaculatus
ATCATCATCATCTGGTAATGACGTTTCACTAGTACTAGCGGGAGGCCTAAAATAAAGGTTTAACTCGAGATGTAGGCCGAATACTAATAACGAAATCTGGATAGTTAAACAGGATTGCAAACCCCAAAGTTTCTTTCAAACAAGATGATTATTCGCCTCGAACAGTGTCTAGATGTTTTTAAGGGAACATTACACTTTCTCGGGTCGGAAAAATCGACTTTTTAGGAAGTATCCTATTGTAAACTATTATATTTCAATAATATTCTCTGAAAATTTCAGTGGAAAATTTCAAATACTTTTGAAGTTATAGACGATTATAGCGCCAAGTGTAAGGCAGGCCAAATCGACCGCGCGGCGTGCCATCTTACCTTTCGGCCGTTTACAAAGGTTTTGCTCTACCTGCGTCGAACATCTGCTGCTATTTTTATGATTCTAAGAAAGATAGAAGCAGATAAAAGGAGAGCTTACTATAATTACTAAAAAACTTTTCAGTTAGAGGCAAAATGGCAGCTCCAACGCAAACGGTACACTGGCCTGCTCAGTTCGAAAATATCGCTCGCAGGGCTAACAACATCACTCGGTAAACGTCTCGGCTAACACTATGCAAAATGGATAAAAAAATACGGGAAATTTAGTTCGAAATGAATGTGCAGACAACGTAAAAGATATTTTTATGGTAATCGATTTTCAGATGAAAGTAATTCTAATTTTGCTAGTACATCTGCAGAAAAAATTGTTAAAACTTCTGATTTAAGTCCAAGCACTCATCTGATTTTTAATTATTGTATAGTACAATTTTTAGTGTTCACAACTTTATAACAAAAGTTGAACCTCACCGATTCCGCCAGAGAGGCCAGAATCGCACGAAGAGACGAAAGAACACTTTAAAACGAGGCGTATGAGGAGTCGGAAGGAATTTTGTATGCAGCAGACATAGCTGAAGTAGGTTTTATACGTGAAAATTCGTCAAAACTTTAAACGAATTTTTCGGAAGAGAATGTTTTTGTAATCGGCGTGCACGATAACTTAAAAACCATTTAACTGATCGGTCTGAAATTTTAATATGTTCTTCTACCCAACAATAGCCCCAGTATTAACTAGAATACAAAAGATTTTTATGAAAAAAAAATGCTATTTTTGAGACCACCAAAACTTTGGAGGTCCACCATTTTGTAAATTTTTGCTCAAACAAAATAATCGTAGTCTATACTGGGGCCATAGTCATATTTTTTCTAAGGATGTTTTTTTTTTTCAGACATTCCAGTGAGCAGCAATCGTGCACGCCAGCAGATCAAAATTTTCAAAATCGCTTCTATGAGGCTGCAAAAAAATCTCTATTTAAAAAATTATGCATTTTTTTCTTGTATTTGAAGTATTTTATATGTCGGAAAAATTACGGACTCAAAAAATGTTTTTTTATTAATTTATCAGTCCCATAAAAATTATTAAAATTTTCGACCGAGAAAGTGTAATGTTCCCTTAAAAATAACAACGGGCGTTATATACATATGATTTCGCATGAAATGACTCATGCCGTCGTCAGCATTACCGTTATTATTATTATGAAAGTCGTTCAAATAGTCGTTTTGACATAACATCGATCGGAGTTAACCCGCATCGACCTCGGTCAGTGCTTGGATAGGTGATAGCTTAGGAAAACCATGTGATGTTTTTAAGCCAGTCAACTTAAATGGAGGTAGTAGGTATTGTACTGTATGGAGTCAAAATCCCGAGACTTGAAGACAAGACAATGTTTTTGTAAAAATCGATTTTATTTTTCAACATAGTTTCCTTCAAAAGCGATACACTTATTCTAGCGATCTTCCAACATGTCGATACCTTTCATATAGTATGATTTATCGAGCCCTCTAAAATAACCTCAGTTTCTCATTCTTCAGTTCAACCAAATCTTTCCCTATAGTCACGTTTTCAAATTTGGGAAGAGGTAACAATCGCTGGAGGCCAGATCTGGTGAATACGACGGATGAGGAAGTAATTCATAGCCCAATAGGTCCAATTTCACCATCGATTTTATAGACTTGTGAGCTAGTACATTATGTTGGTAAAACAACATTTTTTTCTTCGCTAAATGCTACTACTTTTCTTTATTGTTTTCACCATTCAAACGGTCCAATAAACCACAGTAATAGTCTCCGCTGATTCTTCGCCACATCTCAAGATATTCAATCAGTATTATTCCATGTGCATCCCAAAAAATACTTGCCAAAACCATTCTAGCTGATGTTTGTGTTTTTGGACGCTTGGGTTGACTTTCATGCGGTTCCAGCCACTCTGAGGTCTTAGGCGTGTAGCGGTGGATCCATGTTTTGTCCATTGTTACAAATCGACGCAAAAACTCATTTGGATTACGCCGAAACAGTGCCAAACAGCATTTTGAATCTTTGACACGTTGCTGTTTTTGATTAATCGTGAGCGTACGCAGCACCCACCGGGCACGTAGCTCTTTCAGATGCAAATATTCTTCACGATGTCAGCTATATCTTTCACTTTTACTCTGCGGACATTCAGAACAATATGGTGGACTTTTTTTGTGTTTTGTGGAGTGACTGCGTCATCTGGACGTGGTGCATCATCGGTGCCTGTACGACCGCACTTAAGGTCACTATACCATCAACATATAGTTGCATTTGACGGAGCAGATGTGCCATAACACTTGTCAAGCCATTCTTGGGTTCTGGCTGTATTTTTTCCCATCAAAAAGCAATATTTAATCAACACTTTTCGTTCCATCGTTTTGCAAAAATCAAAAGTAGCGTCACCTAAACTGCTATAACTCGCGAACTAATAGACAAAATGTCATAAAAATTTTACACGAATCTTCTGAGAGTTGACACTAACTGAAAATCATATGGGCTTTTTGTTTGTGCTGTCATCTCTCGGAAAGTCTCGGGACTTTTCACCCCATGTAGTAGTAGCACTATCAGATTAGGTAAAGAGTGCGAAAGAATACAAATGTATGTTTAGACACCTGCACGATGTTAACGGACAACACCACGTCTTGGATTAATTGTTATTGAGGCGGGGAATGAATTGTGTTTGAAAGAAGTCTAACTCACCTATTGTGACTAATTTGACTACTTGGTATCGATGGTCCGGCCCCGCTAGTGTCTAAGAATTTCTGGCATTCTACTACCATGTTTCTTTCGTTATTTGGTGTTATTTTAGTCGCTTGAGAGGCTGGAATGGCAACAGTTTGCCTCTCAACTATTTTTTGTACGGCAATAGCTTCAGATAGACCTAAAAGAAATGGTCAAAACACTGAGTCTTTAGGTTGACTAAATTTTGAGACATGGTACAGACACCACAATAAAATTTCTTTATAAATAAATTCCAGCGACTTTCATTTTTTAGCTAAATCCTTAAAAAAACTTTACCTGGAAATAGATTCTCGTACTGTTTGGGGTCTGCCAGACTTTGTGCTGCTTTTTCATTAGTCTGTGACAATTTTTCTTTCCACAATTGAACAACTTCTGATACCTTATCTGGTAAATATGACCTTTAAATAAAAAAAAAGTTTTAAAATTTAAGGTTCATGGTATAAATGTGTTTGTTTGTTTTTAACGTGACATTTATTGTTATTAGTGTCAGAATCACTTAAATTATAAATTAAAGTGAAAATTGTCGCTATTCCCTACTCGTTCACCAGAATCGGGTTAGCCAACGAATTATACCGAAACATTTCGAATCTTCCACTCGGCAATGGATCGACAAAGGCTTTTACTAGTCTGCTAATGACGTGCCTGGAATGCGTCCATTACCGTCATCATCGCCATTTTCTTCTTACGAGAACATTACACTTTCTCGGGTCGGAAAAATCGACTTTTTAGAAACTCCTATTGGAAGACAGTTTTATGGTAATCGATTTTCAAATGAAAATAATTCTAATTTTGTCTGTAGAAAAAAATTATAAAAATTTCTGATTTTGGTCCAAGTACTGATCCGACTTTTAGTTATTGTATAGTATAATTTTTAGTTTTTACAACTTTACAACAAAAGTTGAAGTGCAAAACGAGGCGTATGAGGAGTCGGAAGGAATTTTGTATGCAGCAGGCATAACTGATTGAACCTAAGTAGATTTTAAATCTGAAAATTCGTTTGTAAACGCGTTTTTCTCAAGACAACGTTTCGGAATCGGCGTGCCCGATAACTTAAAAACCATTTAACCGCTCGGTCAGAAATTTTAATATGTTCTTCTATACAACAATAGCCCCAGTATAAACTAGAATAAAAAAGATTGGTTAATTTGTCCTCAATTTTTAATGTTTTTTTACGAAAAAAAAAATGCTATTTTTGAGATCACCATTTTGTGAATTTTTGCTCAAACAAATCGTAGTTCATATTGGGGCAATAGTCATACTTTTTCTAAGGATATTTTCTTTTGAGACGTTCCAGTGAGCCGTAATCGTACACGCCAGCAGATCAAAATTTTCCAAATGGATCGACTTATGAGGCTGCAGAAAACCCCTATAAAAATCACTTAAAAAATTATGTAATGCGATGCGTGCCATCGCTGAACCTCCTAATATGGACGTCATTCAGGCGAGATTAAAAGCTGCTATCAGACATAAATATATAATTTTGTTGTTATCGAAAGAACATTATAAGTGGCAACACATTTCCTTCTATTCTCAAATGATAAAGTTTTGGCTAGACAAAACTGTAATTTTGGGTGTCCCATGCCCTTGACAAATCAAAAAACAGGCCAATTCAAACTGCTAATGTATAAATTGCATCAGTTCAACTACAGCTGTTACGGTATATTTCCCAGGTCTGAATCCATGTTGGTCCTTACTAGGAAGTTGATATTTGTTGAGGGATTTACTAGCTTGTCATAGAGGACTGTTTCAAAATTCTTCAAGGTGACACTCAAAATAGCAACAAGTTGACAATGTTCAATATTTTATTAATACCAGAACTACTTTTGCAGTCTGTAAAGCCAGAAGAAAGAAGCTTAACCAAAAAAGTGTTCATATTAAGAACTTTCATTTGCTCCCATTATGGCATTTTTAAATGATGGTTTAAAGCAAAAGATAATAAATGGCGTTATCAAAGTGCATAATTTAAACCAGTCTTAAGAGAGTCAACATCTATTTAAGCTCGTTTCAGGCGAAAAAAATCAAACAGAGTAACCAAAAATTCAACAATTTTCGGATCGCGACCTGTGAATTTAATTTTTAACTCATATTGTAACTAAAAGTACGTTCTAGCTAAGTTTCTATTCTACCTACTAAACATATACATATATATATATATATATATATATATATATATATATATATATATATATATATATATATATATATATATATATATATATATATATATATATATATATATATATATATATATATATGTATATATATATATATATATATATATATATATATATATATATATATATATATATATATATATGTATATATATATGTATATATATATATATATATATATATATATATATATATATATATATATATATATATATGTATATACAGTGTTGAGCAAAAAAATCGACTCAAACTATTTGGCTTCATTTAATACGGATTTTTACTGATTAAAATGATTGAAAGGGGAAACCAGGAGAACAAGGATTGCAAATAGGGGAAAGAGAAAGGAAAATTTTTTTAATTGTATTTGTATTATCCTGTAGCCCTTAATACCGCTTCCGGTCGGTTTTTCATCGAGCGAGTCAGCTTTTCATCACTGTCTATGAAATTCTTCCCCGGTTTTCCGCTATCGCAACCTTTAAGTCACTCAGTGATGCAGGGGCTGGCTCGAACCCTTCTTCTGAGCTCATACCACACGTGCTCGATTGGATTGAGGTCAGGAGTCCATGCTGGCCAGTCTAATGTGGATATTCCCACCGATGCAGCAGCATGTGGCCTCGCATTATCGTGCATTAGCACGAAGCTATCGCCAACAAATCCAGTGTAAGGAACGACGTGTTTTTGCAGGATCCCTTCGATGTACCGGTGAGCAGCTAATCCACCGCTACGAGTATCATCAGTCACGAAAACCAAGTCGGTTTTTACATCCAGTGAGATAGATGCCTCCCCACACGTCGCGCTTGTCGATGGGCTGCTGTCAATTTGGGTCCGTTAGCTGGTCCCTTCGTAGTTAGGTTAGCTTCTTTAAGTCTTCTCCTGACAGTCCAATGACCCCCGAACCTCGAGCTCCTGCTGCGCCTCAACGCCGATCAAATGACGATTTCTTAGATTTCTTAGAGTTGTGTTGACAATGAAGGGGTCGTCTCGCTCCGAGGTACACCTTCTTCCTGATTCTGGTCTCCGTGTAAAGGCGCCAGTTTCTTGGTAACGTCTGTAGACTCTGGAGACAGCTGACTGGACCAGATACAGTTACGTAGCGACTATACGTTGGGTATGCTATTCTTGCAGTAGGGCAATGACCTGTGCTTTTTCTTCCGGGGTGGTACCCATTTTCCGATGACATAATTAGTGAGCAGGTATAACAGAGATATTGACGGTTCAAGTTCTGAGCAAACAAAAACGGTTCTATTGAGTTAAACCATTATAATCAGTAAAACTTTTTGGAAACCCAAATATTTTTGGTATTATTGGAAAGAGTAAAAAATCAGCATTCTAACGATACTAAAAATAATACCATTGTTTGAAAATTAAATTCATAGATCGATGTTAAATGAAACAAAATGGTAAAATCGATATATAAATTAGGGCTCTTAAAAGTGTACCTAATAGATGGCATCACATGAAAAAGTGGTACAGTTTTTAAGCAGTTGAAGAATCTAGCTGCAATGAAATCCATGCCTTAACTTACCTAGCAAAAAATGCTGCTTCCGGCAACCGTCCTGTATCGATTAAAATATTCAAACACTTCTGTAAATCGCCGACAAGTAAGTATGACAAAAATGACAGGTTGTACTTTTCCTCCTGTTGCGTCGTTTCCGCCAAATATTTCACCAAATTTTCGTCGCCCGAGCTTGTAGCTAAGAGAAGAAGACCGCCGTAATCTTGAGCTTTTTGCATACATTCCTTCGCTAAAATTGAATACACAGGAATAAAATAACGATCTTAATAATTGGCTCATTGTACGTCTGAATCTCTTCTCTCTCTAAATTTTGAATCAGCAAGAATAGAGGAAAACTTTTGGTACATTCTGTATGAATTAATACACTGTAGGCATCTATCATAACAATTATTTACCGGTAATGATTTTTCATCATTTTCCTTCAATACACTTGTACTGAACAAATTTCGAGCCACCCTGTATGTATCTTTACTTACCCAAATTTAAATTATTCGTACTGGCCGCCAATTCGCCGAGTTGGCTCCACTTCTGCGGATTATTCGCCTCGACTGCCAAGACTCTGGCCATGTTCAAATCTTCCAGAGCGATGGCTAATTCGAATTTGTGTTCCGGATCCGTGGAAACATCCAGAGCTTGTCTTTTGAAGCCCTGTTTTTCTAGGAAATGTGCCACGCGTGTCCTGTGTTCTTTGGGAATGGACGGGAGGACTCTGTCGGCTGTGGCGAAGTCTTTCCGCATTACGGCAGTTTGATACTCCAAAACCTAATAAGGGATCTTTATAAGCGATTATATACATACTTATATATATATATATATATATATATATATATATATATATATATATATATATATATAGGGTGTTATGGAATACACTGCATATATTGGAACTGGTGCCTCCTTGTAGCTGGATCGATTGCAGAAAATTCACCTTAAACAGCGGATCTCAATAATAAAGGAAAAAATCGACTGTAAAGAAATGATGACACTAATGCTCTACCACTGGTAAACCATACAAGTACATCATATGGCCGATTGTTAACACGGACGTGACATTTACAGTGTTGCTGACATTTGACTAGGTCTTTTCCAACAAATTTAATAAAAAAACATATAAAAAAATTGTTACCTTTTAAAATAATTACTTCCTGACACCAAAAAATTAATTATTCATATTTTATATTTCAATATTTTATTATAATAAGAATTTTAAAACGTGTAGTTCAGTACAACTTTATTTGCTTCATTGTTAAAACGACAGCGAGAACAAAGAAATTATGACCTTCTTATGCTTTATTTATTTTAAACTCGACGGCGACAACAAAGAAATTGTTCAGAAATGTTAAGAAGTCGGCTGACTTCGTAGGAAGCTGTTTAGTGGAGGGTTGGTTATATCGAAGACGATTAAATAAATCAAATAAATTTAATATATTAAATAAATCAAATATATTTAATAAATTAAATAAACTAAATAAGCATTTATATTTTCAACTGCTTCAAACAAATGTTCGGGAAAGGCGTTTTTGTCCACATGCAAAACTCCAGATGCTTTAAATTCGTTCACGATGGTGCCAATGATAACAGTTCTTTGAGAAGCTTCTGCAAGTAAACTAGCAACTTGATAGTGCATTACTTGATGACCTGGATTTGCCCTCAGCAACCATTTTTCTGTGGCTTGAATATAATAACCGCTCATAGGTTTAAAAAAAAGAGACGTCCAGTTGCTGAAGCAGGTGAGTAGTATGGCCTGGCAGTTGTAACATTAGCGTTTGCTATGTCCAACGCTACCAGGTTCTTTAAATGTGTTGTGTTTCCATCAAGCAAAAGTAACACTTTATTTTCAGGGATTGGCTTTACTACGCTTATAAAATATTTGGCCCATTTTACAAATAAGTTTGAGTTAATAAAGCCGGAGTCTGAAATGGTGACAACACTCTCAAAAAGTGCGCCATTCCCCAATTCAGGAATTTACTTTAATCTTTTGAATATAAGCGTTGGTGACACACACTGTCCAGCCACACTAGCACAACACAAGGCTGGCGTATTAACTCCTCTTTCGTCGCTTGCGATTGCGCCGATTTGTTTCTTATTTTTAAACCCAAGACTGCCTTTTTTCCTGAATGGTGGAAATCCACTTTCATTAACGTTAAATATTTTTGTAGAGGTTAATGTATTTTTATCTACGATTTTTTCAAGCTGAAGTTCGATTTGCCCTACTCTCTTCTGCTTGGGAGTGGCCAAATGACGACGCCCTTTACCAAAACGTCAAATTCAGCTTTTGTTTCATTATTTACATATTTTGCAATATGTCGTGGATAAAATGAGGTAAAGATCAATGTTATTGCAGGTTTTTCAAAGATACTTGTAGCCTAATACAGTGTGTTAATTAAGAAATTTGTAAAAAGTGTAGTAGAATATAGCAGCAAGTGTGATAGTTCGAGCTTACATTTCTTACAAGAAAATCGATTACTATTTCAGTATTAATCTTGGAAAAATTAATAGAAAAACCTACTTGATATTCTGTTTTTATTTTACCCGGACCTAAACATCTGTTAACATAAAAGGCAAAATCAGCTATTAAGGGGCGAGTTGTTTTACCGTGTTACCAAAGAATTTCTTTTCAAATAATAGATCAACGATTTTCGTAATTATGGTTAAATATTTGTTATCTATTATTATTTTGATTTGTTATTAGACTACCTAAAATTTGAAAATTTTTTAATTGTTGTTTGGCAACACGGGCCTGCATCTGAGCTAGTTTGTAGAAGAGCGGCCTTCCAGGTGCGGGTTGGTTGGGCCGGTAAAATCCAGTTGTGCTCCTTTAAAAAAAAACTATTGAATGTGCTTCTATATAGCCCTACGAGTCACCCGTTTTAATATATGCAGTGAATTGAAAATGTACAAGCGCTCAGAAAAGATACAGTACCCATTATCTGCTAACCTAAGCTAAGTTCCCGGTGTACCGAGTCGAAACGTAATCGAAATATCATAGAGACATCACGATGTCCGTCAACGTTATCCAAATGTCAAGCCGTATATTTATATTTTATGGCATTTTTTAGGCAAAGCGATAATACTGCCACGGACGTTACTACTACCTGTATATATGCCCTCTGCTTGGACAACACCACTCGGCGTCGATCCTCAAGCCAAATAGATTATCTGCACCACTCTTAATAAATTTTGAAAACCCTTCATATTATTCTTGCAATATTATTTTGTTTTTGAATCAATTTTAATCAAATATAGTGGAAAACCTAGTCAAATGTTGCACCTACACGTAAAAGAAAACCTCAAGAACTTTGGATTATTCTTTTTCGAGATACAATCAGCTACACAGACGTACTCGAGGCGTATTCGAATAGTAAGGGCCGCTTGGTCATAAAAAAAATATGTTAGAAAATGTTTTTATTGACGCTTTTAATTTCCTATAAATCTATTTCACCCTTCCGCATTCACTTCTAAGCAGTTTTCGTAACGCTGCACCAGCTTTAATCCCTCTGCATAGAACTTCTCCGCCTGAGAATTGAACTATTTGACAACGGCAGTCTTGAGTTCCTCGTCGTCTTTAAACCTTTGTCCACCAAGCGACTGTTTCAAGTGTAATTGTCGATCAGATCGCAGCTTCTGGTCCACTTATTGAACTACTTCATCGGTCTGGCTTGTCACTTCGCTCTTCATCATGCACATTTGTGCGGCCATTTTTGAAGTCTTTCCTTCACCCATTACTGTAGGTCCACAAACTAGGCAAAAGTTCCGATAAATCTGAGTAGCTGATGATCCTTTTGTACACAAAAATCGAATCACAGTTTGATATCTACCCCTTTTTGGCTTCGTAACTGGCAGGAGCAACGATTTTCGCGAACATTGTTGTCTGCATTCACCGACAGGCAAACGACTACTGAATCAAAACAATAACTTCAGTAGTTTCGGAAACAATCAATAGATGGCGCGGCATGTGTAAAACTCTGTTCAGATCCACCAATATTTAAATATTAGTACCCGTCAGTTTGGGTTTCAGGGTGGCAAAAGTGCGGATCTGAATCTGCTGTCATATGTCGACTTTGTGTCTGGCGCTTTGGAGAGGGGAACTCAGGAGCATTCGATCTATACTGACTTTTCCAAGGCGTTTGACAAGGTAAACCATGTTGTTCTTCTGTCCAGGTTAAGGAGGGCGGGTGTTGGAGGAGTGATGTTGGATTGGCTTGCCTGCTATTTGACTGGACGTACACAGACTGTCCGCTTTAATAACTACTTATCAGATAGTATACATGTCCCCTCTGGAGTTCCTCAGGGATTCGCACTTGGGTCCTCTTCTGTTTAACTTATTTATTAATGACCTGACTCATCGTTTTGCACATAGTGAGGTCCTCCTTTTTGCCGATGATTTAAAGTTGTATATTGAGGTATCTGTATTTGATGATTGTTACAGACTTCAGACAGATTTGAATCAGCTTGTATCTTGGTGCAAGGACAATGATATGGAGCTAAATGCGACTAAGTGCCATTCTATCGTTTTCAGTAAGTCCCGGACTCAGTTAGATTATCCATATAAGATCGGGGATGCTGTTCTTGAACGAGTGTCTGAGGTCAAAGATCTTGGGCTTATTATTGACTCAAAATTAACTTTTATACCTCATATACAGAATATCGTTTCCAAGTCTCTCCAGCTTTTGGGATTTATTAAGCGTATTACACTGGGCTTTAATAGTATAGCTGCAATCAAGCAGCTGTACTGCTCACGGATTAGAGCTCGTTTAGAGTATTCCTCCAGTGTATGAAGTCCTTGCTATGGTACTCACGTTCAATACATTGAGAGAGTGCAGCACAAATTTCTGCTATCAATCTCAAAATGCTTTATAATATTCTCCATAGTAACTATCATTTTCCCTTTCTGCTGGACAGAATTGGTCTACATGTACCTTCCAGGGTGACCCGTTCGAGGCACACTTTTTTTGTGCCATCCCACAGGACCAACTACAGATGCCATAATTTTCTATTTTTGTTGGAAGATCTGTGTTTTATAGACAGTTGTGTGGAGTATGATGTGCATTATGTTACTTATTGTTACAGTCATTATTTCCTTTTCTATTTTTGTTATTATTATTATAATTTTCTTTTTTCTCTTTCCCTCATTCTTATTCTAAAATTTTCTTTTTTACTTTACTGTCGTCTTAAGATATTTTATTGTATTGTTTAAAATTGGGCACTGCCCGTTAATTAATAATATATATATATATATATATATATATATATATATATATATATATATATATATATATATATATATAAGCAAACGGCCCTTACTTTTCGAATACGACTCGTGCATATTTGCTCACAGACAGACGGTGAGTGTGATGTATATGCAACGAACGTGAAAAAATTATTTGAAATTATTAAAGATGAGAATGTGATTTCAAATCTAGCTAAACATCCTATACTTTAAAACTATTACCGACCGCTGGCTATTTTTCTACTTACGGACAATAATAATTGATAGCTGACAACTCCCAATTCTTTATCTGCCAAGTATAAACGATCATCTTTAGGAATATAACCCAGGACATATAAAGGTCTATCCAAATGAGCTATTGTAACCAGTTCTCCTCCCACGAAGTAGTTTATACGATTTACTGCGTTCGTATAGATAAAACAGTCTCCTACCCACAGACCCGTCCTGACACTTTCATTTATCTAAAAGAAAATAATGTGATTAAAATAGATATATTTTAAATTTTGCTATTTCAAGGCAGTGAGCGACATACCTCTCCTAAAACCTCAAACGCAGCTTCGATACCGTCCTCGGCCACTTCGTTGTTTTCTTTAGCCTTCTGTACCTGTTCCGGATCATACGATAAAATATAATAGCTGTCTTCAATTGCTAAACATACCAAATTACCACTGAAATAAAAATAAATACATAAATAGTAATAAATAGATAATAATGCTACTAAACCGGAAAAAAATTAGGTTGTACTCATACTACATACATATGTACTAAAAATGTAATTAAGGGTATTCAAGATACATTTTGACAATAAGTTTGAAATCTTTGATTTTTTGTATTATCGGATGATGCAACAAATAAACAATATTACCAATAGTCTCTGTGAACACTTTGGAGAATATCGAGCGGTTACATTTGATATGTCAAAGGTATTCGACCGTGTTTGGCACGATGGTATGTCTAAAAAGTTCTGTTTATGGCTCTCGCAGAGTGCGCCGTTACAAGTAGCAGCCGACGGATTTCTTTCTATACTCTATTTATATGAAACTGATAGTAACAAAAATGCCAGTGGACTGACCAGCTATCCTATAACAAAGGCGTGCTATTTATTCCCAGGTATTTTTCAGGTAACAATGCTCTTTTGTAACGAAGTTTTATTCCCGATCGAATCATTTTATTTATATACCTTTCTGTTGCCCCAACTATAAAAAACTATTTAGAGTAGCATGCTCAAGTGTCAAGCCAGTTAGTACCAAGTCAGTTAGTGTGTTAACAAAATGTCTTCTCCAGCGAAACGCCAAAAGGTCGGGCAGCTAACCCATAATGAAAAGTGTATATTTAAAAATGTATTTAACTACGTTAGAATCTACTCAGTATATATCACCACTACACCAAACACTTTATTTTTGCACTCGACGCGCGTTTCGCTAACCATGTTAGCTTCATCAGGAGCGATGATTGTTTGGTGGAGTGGTGATATATACTCAGTAGTATCATTGTGCCAAAGATTCCACATTCCCAACTTAGTACGTTAGAATCGATCATAATTGTGATTTAAGTGTAGACGATTGTGTGACAAAATTTTCCTTAATGACCAGAGCTGGTAAAGTCACAGTTTACAGAATTTTAAGAGAAGAAAAGAAGGGGATATAAACTCTCCAAAAAAGGGACCAGGCAAAAAATAACTTCAGCTGACAGACAACACAAAACAAGAAGTAAGGAGTATTATTCATGACATTTTTATGGAAAAAAGAGTTCCAACTTTGGATATGATCCTGCAGGCTGCGACAAGCCACTCAGAAATACCAAAAATGAGTAGAGTAAAACTATGGAGTGTTTTAAAAGGTATGAATTTTTATTGGAAAAAAAAGTGTGAAAGAAAACCTTTATTGATAGAAAGTGGAGAAATTGTACACTGAAGAAAAGACTATTTAGAGAAATTTAGAAAAGCTCGCTCTGAAGGAAAAATTATAGATTACTTAAATGAGGCCTGGATAAATGAAAGATACACAGTCCGGAAATTTTGGCAAGATAGAAATATCAAAAATGCTCGCCAAGCAATCAATGAAGGTCTCTGTATTGGTCTAAAACCGCCCTCTAGTAAGGGACGTAGGTTAATTATTACGCATATTGGAAGCGAAAGTGGTTTTGTAGACGGAGGTCTTTTAACATTCGTGTCCAAGAATTATTACGAAGATATGAATTCCGATGTATTTGAAGATTGGTTTTCGCAGATGACAGACTTAATACCAGATAGTTCTGTTATTGTAATGGATAACGTAAGCTACGAGGCTGGTTTGAAAAGTCCGTGCAAAGTCCGAGAGATGGCACCACCGGCGCGGAGGTTATGTTTAGTTAGTAGCATCTCTTGAATGAACGCATACCAAGTTTCAGCCATATTGGTCTATTTCTTTGTGTTTGGCATTCGTGTGAATCAAGGAAGTCGAGTGATTTTCAAAAAATGGACGAAAAAGAATTTCGTGTAGTGATTTAAACATTACTTTATGAAAGGCAAAACGCCTCAGGAGACTAAAGAGAAGCTTGATAAAACATTATGGTGACTCTGCACCTTCGATTAGAACAGTTTATAAGTGGTTTCAAAATTTTCGGACTGGCCATATGGGCACAAGTCACGCTGAACGTTCTGGACGGCCTGTGGAGGTTACGACTCCAGAAATCATTGATCAAATCCATGATATGGTGATGGATGACAGAAGAGTTAAGGTGCGTGAGATTGCTAGTGCTGTGGGCATCTCGACTGAACGGGTACATAATATTTTGCATAAACATTTGGACATGAGAAAGCTATCCGGAAGATGGGTGCCGCGATTGCTCACGCTTGACCAAAAACGGAATCGTGTGAAGTGTTGCAAGGATGGTTTGCAGCTGTTCCAGAAGAATCCGGAGGACTTTAAGCGTCATTTCGTCACTGTGGATGAAACATGGATACATTACTATACTCCTGAGACCAAACAACAATCTAAACAATGGGTTACCAAGGGGGAATCTGCACCAAAAAAGGCGAAGACCGTTCCTTCGGCCGGAAAGGTTATGGCGACTGTCTTTTGGGATTCGCAAGGGATAATCCTCATCGACTATCTGGAAAAGGGTTAAAACTATTACAGGTGAATATTATTCATCGTTATTGGACCGTTTGAAAACCGAGCTGCAAGAAAAACGCCCGCGATTGGCCTACAAGAAAGTCCTTTTCTATCACGACAACGCACCAGCACACACCTCAGCAGTTGTGGTCGCAAAATTAATGGAAATAGGATTCCAACTCGTTTCACATCCCCCTATTCTCCAGACTTGGCTCCCTCGGACTACTATTTGTTCTCCAATTTGAAGAAATGGCTGGCGGGGCAAAGATTTTATTCAAACGAGGAGGTGATTGCAGACACTAATGGATACTTTGCAGACTTGGACAAATCCTATTATTCGGAAGGGATCAACAAACTAGAACATCGTTGGACGAAGTGTATAAGCCTAGAAGGAGACTATGTCGAAAAATAAAAAAGGTTTACCCCAAACACATAAGCAGTTTTTATTTTTGTACGGACTTTTCAAACCAGCCTCGTATCGTAAAAAATTAGAACTAGTTTCAACCTTGGGTTGACTGGAAAAGGACATCCAATCTTGGATGCCCCAGGAAAACATTTTATTTCCAAAAGACAGCGTTAAGAGAGAATGACGAAATGGCAAAAAACGTAATATTACTGTTTATCGTCTGCCACCATATCACTGCGAGCTCGATCTGATAGAATTTATATGGGCATAGGTTAAAGTTGAAGTCGCCAGGAACAATACGATCTATAAATTAGCAGACGTACAAAACCTTTTTCAGAATGCCATATCTAATATTTCCACAGAAAATTAGCGAAAATGTGTCGAGCATGTATTGAGGGTGAAAGATAAAATATGGACTGTGGATATGGCAGTGGATGCCATTGTTGAACCTTTAATTATACATGTAAACTCAAATAAGTCGGACAATGATAGATTTTTCAAGCATATCGGAGATAGAAGACTGGTAATACTTTTTTCATTGTTGTTTTAACTTCCTCATTTGTATATTTTTTAATTAATAATGTTTCATTATAAAATGTTTTTCTAATAAATGTTTAAACATTATAAAACTGTTTCATTCATACTATTCGCAAATAATACGTATACGCCCAAGCGCACCACCACTGGTCAGAACTATTTCAGACTATTTAGCCCCAAACAACAAAAACAGGGTCGTTTTCTTATTGTATTCAAACATAAGAGATTGCGAATATTAGACCGATGCCAGATGGTATTCCAATAAAGTTGGTCAACTGCTGCATTACAGGTAAAATGTAGATAAAACTCTGGGGCCCTTACTACTGCTTGGTGCTAATTTGCATAATTCCAAATGATTTATTGCTATCACTTTCAAATAAATAGATAACACCTTTACTATCAACGCCGGTGTGCTCCAAGGATCCATACTGTCTCCTACTCTCTTTCTCATTTGCATTAACGACTGCTGAAAAGGATCAGGAATCCAATCTACAGCTTTGTAGATGACAGTACGCTTATTTCTTCATTCACTTTGACCGCTCGAACATCGGCTACTCGTGCAAATATCCGCCGACACCAGGAGGTCATTAAACTTCACAAAGACCTGGAAGAAATTCTATCTTGGTGGGACCGTAACCAAGTAGAACTTAACGCTACAAAGTTAACGTTATAGCCGATATACGAGGCTGGTTTGAAAAGTCCGTGCAAAGTCCGAGAGATGGCACCACCGGCGCGTATCGAGGTCATGTTTAGTTAGTAGCATCTCTTGAATGAACGCACACCAAGTTTCAGTCATATTGGTCTATTTCTTTGTGTTTGGCATTCGTGTGAATCAAGGAAGTCGAGTGATTTTCAAGAAATGGACGAAAAAGAATTTCGTGTGGTGATTAAACATTACTTTATGAAAGGCAAAACGCCTCAGGAGACTAAAGAGAAGCTTGATAAACATTATGGTGACTCTGCACCTTCGATTAGAACAGTTTATAAGTGGTTTCAAAATTTTCGGACTGGCCATATGGGCACCACAAGTGACGCTGAACGTTCTGGACGGCCTGTGAGGTTACGACTCCAGAAATCATTGATCAAATCCATGATATGGTGATGGATGGCAGAAGAGTTAAGGTGCGTGAGATTGCTAGTGCTGTGGGCATCTCGACTGAACGGGTACATAATATTTTGCATAAACATTTGGACATGAGAAAGCTATCCGCAAGATGGGTGCCGCGATTGCTCACGCTTGACCAAAAACGGAATCGTGTGAAGTGTTGCAAGGATGGTTTGCAGCTGTTCCAGAAGAATCCGGAGGACTTTAAGCGTCGTTTCGTCACTGTGAATGAAACATGGATACATTACTATACTCCTGAAACCAAACAACAATCTAAACAATGGGTTACCAAGGGGGAATCTGCACCAAAAAAGGCGAAGACCGTTCCTTCGGCCGGAAAGGTTATGGCGACTGTCTTTTGGGATTCGCAAGGGATAATCCTCATCGACTATCTGGAAAAGGGTAAAAAACTATTACAGGTGAATATTATTCATCGTTATTGGGCCTTGTGAAAACCGAGCTGCAAGAAAAACGCCCGCGATTGGCCCACAAGAAAGTCCTTTTCCATCACGACAACGCACCAGCACACACCTCAGCAGTTGTGGTCGCAAAATTAATGGAAATAGGATTACAACTCGTTTCACATCCCCCTATTCTCCAGACTTGGCTCCCTCGGACTACTATTTGTTCCCCAATTTGAAGAAATGGCTGGCGGGACAAAGATTTTATTCAAACGAGGAGGTGATTGCAGACACTAATGGATATTTTGCAGACTTGGACAAATCCTATTATACGGAAGGGATCAACAAACTAGAACATCGTTGGACGAAGTGTATAAGCCTAAAAGGAGACTATGTCGAAAAATAAAAAAGGTTTACCCCAAACACATAAGTAGTTTTTATTTTTGCACGGACTTTTCAAACCAGCCTCGTAGTTATGTCGGGATACACCATTCCTCTAGCATCGTCACCCCAATTTGCTAGGCGTTAATTTAGGAACAAATATATCTTGGCATGACGATGTTGCATGCATAGCAAAGAGAGCTTCTGAAAATCTGGGTGAATATTATTTCGAACTAGAAACAAACAGCGAATGCGGAGAAGAAAGAGACATAAATCATCTTCTGTTTAAACGTTCCTAATTTCCTGCTGAGTCTAATGGTCTTTATCACTGAATATCCCATTTTCACAGAAGGCCCCGTTAATCATATCTGATGCTTTACAATCCTATCGTTATCTGGTTAAAGTAGTTAATTCTTTTCTAAATCTTTGCAAAATCAAATTATAGACACCTCACCCCCAATTTGTCTTCGATGCTGATACTCTAACTGACCCAGGTTTAGTTACTTCTTCTTATATGTATCCATATCAGGCATATTCATCCCTATTCCATGCGACTCAATATGTTTGCCACAAAGAAGATGTCCCAAATACTCCAGTTTTCTGCTCTTTACCGTTGATTAGTTCTATGCAGTACTTCTTGACTGGTGACATAAACTGTCCACGGAATATGGAGAATTCTTCTAGGCAGCCACATTTCCAAAGTCTCCAAGCCGTTAACCGTCGCAACCTTCAATGCCCATAGCTCAGTGCTGTACAGCAAAACTGACCAAATATAGAATTTTAACATTCTCCGACGCAGTTTCAGATGAATGCTATCACTGCAAAAGAGAAACTTCAGTTTAACGAAGGTTGTTCTGGCTGCTTGTAATCTGCACTTAATTTCTTTGTCAGGGTCTAACTGGTCAGTTATGTAGCTTCCAAGGTGAACTCTATCGCTTGACCGTTGAGACGTAGATCAACATCTGCATATTGTTGGCGGCTAAAGACGACGAATTTGGTTTTAGATATATTGATGTTAAGGCCCATATTCACTCCCGCCTGCTGAACTCTATCTAAGGTCTTTAATCCTGTCCGCATATCTGACTGTGTTAATGAAGGGAGAGGGAGGGAGAGGGAGATGGCAGGAGGGAGATGGAGGGAGGGAAATGGCGGGAGAGAGATGGAAGGAGGGAGATGGAGGGAGGGAGATGGAGGGAGGGAGGTGGAGGGATGGGGGGAGGGAGACGGAGGGAGGGAGGATGGAGAGAGGGAGATGGAGATGGAGGGAGGGAGATGGAGAGAGAGAGAGATGGATGGAGGGAGATGGAGGGAGGAGATGGAGGGAGAGAGATGGAGGGGGAGATGGAGAAAGATGGAGAGGGAGGGAGAGAGAGGGGGAGGGAGATGGAGGGAGGGTGATGGAGGGAGTCGGAGGGAGGGAAATGAAGGGAAAGAGATGGAAGAGGATGGAGAGAGGGAGGAGGGGAGCGTGTCGTTCCTGTAGCGCTTTAAGAATTTCCCTGCAGAACGTGTGCTATAGTCATAAAAAACAATAAAATACTGGATATATTAAAACTTGTGTGTGAAATTTGCTTTTTGAAATTGTTCTCCATGGTTAAATTAATCAACATCAAAATAGATCAAATAATAAATTTGTACACACCTGTCTGACCAATAAACCGCCCTAGGCTGAATTTCTATTCGTCTTACAAGCTCCAAAGTGTCCCAATCGTAGAAACTGAGTCCAGCCACCGACTTAACTCCGAGTAGATATCCCCCGAAAATTCCATCAGCCGACGACTCCGGTTTGAATTGCTTCTTTTCTTTGAAATTTTTAAAGATTCTTATCGTTGATCCTACAACAAAGACAAATTAAACAATAGAGAGATTTTGCAACGCTTATTTTGGTAGGTCTTTATTTTTATTTGAGGCATGCGCCCACCGTTTGGAGCTTGCGCGTTAGTAAAGGGAAGAAATTAAATACAAGGCTCAGCTGTTATCGTTATTTGAAGCATGCGCCCACCAATTGGAGCTTGCGCAGCATTGAAACAAAAAAAGATAACGATTTCTGTTATTTAGGAATTTATAAGGGAGGTTATTTGAAGTTCGTTATTCTTATCGGTATTATGGTAGGGTCCATTTTTTCCTACTTAGATATACAAACCACTGAGAAAACACAGTAAAATTAAAATGATAATCTTTCATGGTAAATAACACTGACAACAATTAATTAGTGTTCAGATTATGTTGAGAGTTTGCAATCTTTGGCACAATGGTATTACATTGTGTGTAGTGCTAATTTCAAATGAAATTTTATTTATCGCACATTCGTATTACCTTAGAAATATTGAAGGAAGTGATAGAAACATGCTAGACCCAACTTTAATTTAGAAATTTGTGTTGACTCACCAAATATAATAATCGGTGTGCTTAACCATGAAATGAATGAGAAAAAAATCCCCTAGTTTTATAGAAACTGAATACTAACCTAACCTTGCGATTATTACGCGTTAATACTGCGCATGCTTGAGATAACGATAAGGACAAAGGCATGTGAAAAATATGCGTTGCAAAATTTCTCTGATAAATAAGAAATTGGCATCTATGCAGACGATCACAAATTTATGTTTCACTATTTTATAGACCAGAGCCACAACCAAACTAAATTCAATTAAAAAAATTATAGGGACTATTAAGATCTTAAATATTAGCATCATCTTCAGTAACACTGTGTATTATCTATAAAAGTTTCGAAGTTCTTTTATATCAAAAAACACTTTATACACAATTTTAGGGACCATGTCATTCATGAAACCGCTCCCTGATAAATCAATCATCTATTTAAAATTGTAATTAGTACAGCAAGGACAAATAGAAGAAATTGCAACCCGGCCTTATACAAAAACTTATCTTACTGTGCTTCCGTGCAACATAGCTAAGAAAACCATGGAGAGATTAGAATAGAAGAAGTAAAAGTACAGAGCCTGCTGTAAGCGAAAGCGGTGCGTCGTTAAAAAGAGAAAGAAATAATATGAGTCCTTCTGTCTCTCTTACTCGTTATTAATATACATTTATTCACCTTTTAAAATCCTTCCCTACTTCCAGTTCTATTTAAACATTACACGCACGAGAATGTTCAGAGCGAGCGAAGAACAAAGGATTTTGCCTTGTTCTTCGTTGGCTCCGGACTAAATACGAATAACATTCTCGCACGGGTACGCACTCTAACTTAATGTTGTGGGCGTGCGCCGAGTAAGAGAGACAGCATGACTAAACTGACCATTTATTTTTGAACTCAAAACGGGACATAAGTTTTTTATACCCAAGTTAGCAGGTTAACAATGAAAATAAACACAACTTCTTAATTTTCTTTATTTAGAAAAAGTGTAACTTAATGCAATTAGTATTGACTGTTATTATATTCATATTAATTATAATTATTTTTATTATAACAAGTTGTGAAAAATAAAAATCAATCACCAGTTAACCAGCTTTATTGAAGCAAAGTTCCTCTGACAGAAATTATTAAATTATATACACCATATTTTTTTTATTGTATTTATATTTATCAGAGGAACAAATTTGCTTTAATAAAGTTGGTGATGATTTTAAATAAGAATAAAATTCTTGGCACGTTTTTTTTTCATATTGACCTTAGTTATCAACATCGCTTTCAGAACTGGTACCTGTAAGTGATTTTTTTCAGACGTCCACAATTTATTCATAAGAGAAAAAACTCTTTCTACTGGAGCATTTGTACCAGGTAGATATAAAATATATTCAATTAAAATACAAAAATTTTCATGTTGTAGATTGTTGGTGCGAAAGTGTTTGAATACTTCCACCCAACGAGTTTCTGTGGAGACTTTTAAATTCGGTAATTTTTTGGGAAGTGACGTAGCTTGAAATTAATGTAAATTCGTCAAATACTTCTGTATCTTTGTTACAGGGAAAATATCCCTTTTCAATCAATACATCCAGCGCTTTTTGAATATCTTCCCATGCAGGTACTTTTCTTAAATCTGCCCAATGAAATATCTCCATTTCTTTAGTAAGAAAGCAAGTCCACTGTTCCAGATATTCACGGCTTGTTTTATAAAATTCTGTGGGCGTATTTTTCACAAACTCTTCATCAATATTAGTGCCATTATCTTTTAATTTCACAATTAAACTACGAACAGTAAATGGAAGAAACTGGTTGATCTGTTTCTGAGCCAAATTGTCTTGAGATGATTGATTTCTTTTGCAGCCTCAATTGCCGACACAGTCTGACCTTCAACTTTCAATACAGCTTGGTGAAAACTTGCTGACTGAGCGTGTAAAAAATGAAGCCATAATTCTGATATGGGATCATCAAAAAAGTTTTTTAACAATTTGGGACATTTTTCAATGGTCAAAAAATAGTCTTTTAACGGCTGGTACATTTTTAAAACTCTCTCCAAGGCAGGCATAAGCGCAAGCCACCTGGTTTTACTGTAGCCGAGCATTTGGTGATGTTCTATTTCAGCTTCAGCGCAAAACTCCTTTAGAGCTTCAACTCGAACCGTGTAAAAATATAAAAAAATGAATATATTTTTACGATAATGCTTTCGTAATCTAAAGGTAGACCATCTGCAGCAGATTTTATTGCATTGTGAATTATATGGGCTCCACATCCAATACCTATCAACGGTTTTTTTCAGAGATGATTGTAATTTTGCTAATACATTATTAGTTCCTCGCCTAGCTACACCCCCAAAATTGACATTAGCATTGTCGCCACAAAATGCCACGACTTTATTTGACAAATTATTATCTGTCAATACTTGGTGTAACTAGTCGACTATGATATCAGAAGTTTCACCTTGGAGGTCTAAAATTTTTACTTGCACACCTTCATAAGGTTGAAAAAAGCGCACTACACAAGGATATATTTTCTTGTTACCGTGGTTTGAAGCGTCGTTTAAAATTGTAATACAATTGGACTTATTGAGATCATCTTTTAAATTATCGATCGCTGTATGCGCCAAAACATTTACTATAATAGCTTCTGTTTTTGTACGCGCACATGTGAATTTTGGATCAAAACATGATTGGATTAATTTCGACGCACAATCATTGGAGCGAAAACTGTGGTTTTCTTGTATAGTGTGATAAGCCCAGACGCCTTCTGCAGCAGCAATATCCAAATCCTTTGAAGTTAACGCATTTGATTTCTGAAGAACTGGAAGCAGCGGCACGGTCGGCATTTTTATGTTTTTCAGACTTCAAATGCTGTTCAATATCACCAGCACCACTATGGGAAACACTAAACTCTGTACGACACTTTTTCGCATCTGACGTCCGAGGAAGTATTAATTTGCTTAATAAATGGGTATTTTGCTTGTAAGTTGACATTAAATGAACACTAGCGTTTCGGCATAACTATAAGTAAAATTCCAAAACAACAGAAAACTTCAAATTAGTTACTAGTTTACCACTAAACTACTTCACGAACATTACGCAAAAAACAAAACAATAGTGACAAGTCTGTGTGCATGAGCGTTATTAGCCTAATAACCAAATAAATGCTCCCTCTTCTCCCCGCGTTACTAGGTAACCGACATCGCGCGCGGGGCGGGGAATCGCCAATCGTCGACGTCGCGACGGTCTGTGATTCCCCGCCCGCGCGTGTCTCACGAGCATCGTAATTTAAAATTTTCGCGCGGTTTCGGAAAACGGGACTATTTACCGTCCCGGCGCTTTGTTTGGGGACAACGGGACAGGTGACCGAGAAAAGGGACAGTCCCGTTCAAAACGGGACGTATGGTCACTTTAAGCATAACTCATATTATCTCTTTCTCTTTCTATGACCGCCAGGCTTCTCGCAGGCACTTACTTCCTCTATTCTAATATCTCTATGAAGGAAACTGATTAGTCACCCACCATCTTATAGTAAAACCGGCCATGGTGTTGCCACTTATATTTATTTCTTCTAATAGCTGGTTGTATGCGGTTGCATATAACTTGTTAATATACAAATTAAGAAAATATCTAGCTAATACTTATCAAAATAACATTATTTACTCTCTTCTTTATTTGCTAAAACATTAGATTAGATTTTTGGTGATATTGAGAAAGCCAGCGAACTAAGAATTTTAAAAAATTTTGGAAATTTGGCAATACTTTACATTTGATCAATTCGTTAGCAGTCGATCCAGTCAACCAGTTTTCAGGACAGGTTAGATGTGTTTTGATATGCGGAGGCTCATTTTTTATCATCTTAGAGAATATGGAACACTTTCCAGTAAACTTACCCGATTCTCTTATGGCATATTCACTAGAATCTTGGGCCCATACGAACTCCTGCGCGCTACCAAACGCCTTATTCCTAAGCGCCATAGCCGTGTAGATAATATATTCGCCATCTCCGCACACTACCACAAATCTACCATTGGGATTGTGTTGAATGGTCTGTGGGTATATTTCACAAGCGCCCATGTCTTTTGTTGCCACAGGAAGACGTTCACCGTCTCTAACTTCAGCACCTAAATAAAAGAATAATTAAATTATAATAAAAAAAAAACGGTCAAGTGCAGGTCGGACTTGCGCAATTAGTGTTCCGTACGTTGATTGATGAATGATCAATGACTTCACAAAACACACCCCAAATGAGTTTTTAACAAAGTTTTTTTCTGATCGTTCTATACCACTTCTAGAGGTCGCGATTGGCGTCCAAATAGCTTGACGCATGTACTAAACATTCATAACCTCGAAACAGTCGCAATGATGAACCCAAGTGCGGAGTATAATCGAAGAGCCGCGATTATCGAAAGTGTTCGCGCTGGGCGCTCAGTAACAGAAATCATTCGATTCTTCGGGTACCCAAGATTGACTGTGTATGATGTCGTAGCGAAGTATAACGAGTCGGGGAAGTCCAACGAAGGTTTTGCAACACCGCCAAGGAAGAAATTGGTTATCGGACAACGTCGACATGTTTTGGTCCAAAGAATTTTGGCCTCCCAACAGCACAGATTTAAATCCTTTGG
The DNA here is from genome assembly GCA_019049505.1 of Pachyrhynchus sulphureomaculatus. Classification (NCBI taxonomy): domain Eukaryota; kingdom Metazoa; phylum Arthropoda; class Insecta; order Coleoptera; family Curculionidae; genus Pachyrhynchus; species Pachyrhynchus sulphureomaculatus. Next base: position 24,297,885 of record CM032447.1, read on the forward strand.
ATTTCTATGTATGGAGCGTAGTTGAAAGGGTCACTAACAAGTTCAGACATCCAAACATCGCATCATTGAGAGCGACTATTGAAGCGGCATTCGCCGATATGGACCGTGACTCATTAAAATTGGCCTGCGATTGCTTCAGACCGAGAATGGAGGCGATAATTCAATAAGAAGGGGGTTATAATGAGTAAATGTGTTCTTTATGACCTAACAAACAACTGGTAAAAAAAATTTTTTTTTGCAATAAAAATTGTTTCAAAAATTTTTTTCCGGATTTTGGCGCCCGCACCCTGTACAGTCAGAAATTGGCAAAAATAAGAATTCTAAGAAACGCGTCTAAAAACTTATTGTAATTATATCAGGTAGCTAAGGTAATAATATAAATTTATTACAGGTAATTTGTTTTTAAATTTGTACAATTGAAAATAGTCCAGGTACCAGGTGTACAAGTACAAAATGCGGATTTTTTTTCTAAAAAAACATGTTAAATTCGGAAGAATGATAAAAAGTGCTTTATTCAAAGTATGCTCCATCGCTTGTTATACGTTTTTCCCATCTTTCGGGCAATTTGTGAATACCACGCCAGTAAAAATCTTCATCTTTTGCTGTGAACCATTCATCCAGCCATTTTTTTCACATCTTCGTACGAACCAAAGCGCTGCTCAGCAAGTACGTGACCCATCGATGCAAACAAGTGGTAATCGGAAGGACCTAAGTCTGGTGAGTAAGCCGCATGGGGTAAAACTTCTCAGCTGAGTGCTTCCGACGTGTCGCGAACTGGTTTTGCCGTATGTGATGGAGCATTGTCATGAAGAAAAATGACTTTGTGTTGCCTCTTTCGGTATTCTAGCGAACGGTTCAAATCGGTCAATTGTTGTTGGTAACAGCTTATAATAGACCACGCCCCTCTGGCCCCATCAAACACAGAGCATCGTCTTTCTGCCAAAGCGATTCGGTCTTGCGGTCGATATGGATGGTGCGCCTGGGTCTACCCACGATTTTTTGCGCTTTTCCATTTGCCTGTCGTTCAACTCATGTGGTACCCATCTACCGGTCTTCTGAGTCTTTCCCATCTCTCGTAGCCGATTGAAAACAGCTTGTTGACTAACGCCCAATTGCTCGGCGAGTTGTTTTTGTGTTTGCGAATCATCTTCGTCCAACAATGCTTGCAATTCCACATCTTCGTATTTTTTGGAGGTTTTCCACGTTCCTTGTCTGCAAAATCGAAGTCACCACTTTTGAAACACCGAAACCATCTTTCACACGTATCTTGCGATGGAGCATGTTCACCATAAGCTTCTCGAAATAATCGGTATGATTCAACAGCAGTTTTTTTTCAAATGAAAACAAAAAATTAATGCTGTCCGCGAACGCCCTTTGTTCGTACTCAGTATATATCACCACTACACCAAACACTTTATTTTTGCACTCGACGCGCGTTTCGCTAACCATGTTAGCTTCATCAGGAGCGATGATGAAGCTAACATGGTTAGCGAAACGCGCGTCGAGTGCAAAAATAAAGTGTTTGGTGTAGTGGTGATATATACTGAGTAGTGTCATTGTGCCAAAGATTCCACATTCCCAACTTAGCCCTTTGTTCGGTATAAATTTCGACATATTGAACACAACACTATGCACACACTTTTCCAATTTATCACTTGTGCGCGTCTGACACTTGTTGATGACACAACAAAATGGCGCAGTGTCAAATCTTTATAGCACAAACTGCATTGGTGCACCATCTGTTGTCTGAAATCAGCATTTCATACTTGTACGCCTGGTATATTTTTTCTTTTAATTAAAACAGTAACACTTTTTACCTTCTGGTAAGGCTTTCAAATTAGCCTGTTGCAGCTCGCAGTGGCGTGCCCAAATAATTTTTCCTCCATTAACGTCCATACTAACGGCTGGTTCCTCGCGGCCAACTTTAACCATAATACTTCCTAAAAAACAAAGTTTTACTTGTATTAGTACTTATTTGCGCAAATGGAGCAGCAAATTGCCCTTTTACAAATCGACAGCGACGTTTATTAATCGAGATAAAGCCTAAATCAAAAACCTATCAATTTCTCTAAATAACTTAATTGATTTACTTACTTTTAATGTCAATGTATTCTTTGTTTACATACATGAAAACTACTAAAAATAACTATAGTTAAAACTAAGTAAAGTTCCATTGTACAATAAACAATTAAGTTTAAAAAAATATTAAGGTATTTCTTATAATTAACTGTTAAAAGTGGTTTTGCTTGAAATTTTTGTAAATAATGGATTTTAGCATCATGCTTCAATATAAAGATGGTTTACCACGCCGTATTGCCATGATTAATTGTAAAAGTTTCAGATATTTAACACGAAGATAGGAATCCATACTTTTTCTCATACTTTCTCGATCAAAAGAATGCGTTTTTTACAATTTTTTTGTCATATGTGCATTCAAAAGTAAAAAGTCACAAAAAAATATATATATAAAAAAAATTACTTTGCTTTCGTTTGTTAAAATATGAAGGCAGTTTACCTCCTGGTTGTTGCAAAAATATTAGATAAATATTACTTGTTCATGTATTTTATGAAATTTTCGCTGTGGCAACGTAGCTTGAAGACTGGGCTCGCGGACGACAAATTTTGAATCAATATGCATTACACTAATCGGACTTTCTTTTAAAAGATACTAGAATAAACGCATGCCACACATGCGCATTTATTCAGTTATTGATACTTAATAATTGATTTATTTCAAATAAATAATCCAAAGTATTGTTTTAATTAATTATACATAATTTTTATTGTATATCAAGTAAAAGTATCAATTATAAATAACGCATGATTGCGTGTGGCGGGAAGCAAGCGAGAAGTTCCGTTGCCATATTCATTATACCCTGAAGACAAAATAATTTCGCGTCTTTCTCTAACATAATGCTCTGTCTGTGTCTTCTCGTAAGAAATATCTTAAACGTGAAATTTTTTCTATATCAATTTTGACGGCGGTAAGATACAAAAATTGTATTTTGGGCTGGTGAAAGCCAAAAGTTTAAAAGCATACTATGACTTTCTTCATTTTTAGTAGTTGATACTGACTTTTTTTATCTATTTTGATGTATGCATATATGCATATATATATATATATATATATATATATATATATATATATATATATATATATATATACATATATATATATATATATATATATATATATATATATATACATATATATATAATATATATATATATATATATATATATATATATATATATATATATATATATATATATATATATATATATATATATATATGTTTATATATATATATATATATATATATATATATATATATATATATATATATATATATATATATATATATATATATATATATATATATATATAGTCCCTGGCCAAATTATTAGACGCACTGTATTTTTTTTTGTAATTTTATGTTTCTTAAGAGTTTTTATGCAATAATGGTATATTTAAACTACAATATTATTGATTTTTATTTAAAAGAATTATTGTAGACTACATATTTGTATTTATTTTTAACATATGGCAACACTGTGTTGGCAAAGTGATACATGAACGTAAACAAGTACAAATCTGTATCAGTCGCGATCGGAATCGAGTTAGGTAAGGACGTGTTTCTGTGGCTTTATGGACTGTGATTGTTTGTTTAACAGTTTTATACTACTCAGTTATTAGTTTATTTTGTATGCAGTGTTTTAAAAAAGTAATTGGACTATTTTCATTATGGGTAGAAAAGGCGAACTTTCACCACGTAAAAAAGCTGAAGTGAAGGCCCTTGTGATTGCGAAAACATTTACAAACCGAGAAATATCAGGAAGATTGGAGGTTTCTGAAGCTAGTGTACGACGCATAAAAAAGAAAATTGAGTCAGGGAAGGAATTAAGCCCGAAAAGAAAGAAAAGATGCGGTAGAAAACCAATTTTCATTCCACGGTCAGAGAAGATGTTTGAAGAAAATTTGTGTAGAAAACAGATTTGCTACCACAAAGGTAATAAAATCACAACTCCAGGATGCTAGCGTAAATGCTTCTGAGCGCACTGTTCGAAGAAAATTGAAAGAATTAGATTTTAAGGCCTGTCGCCCCGCCAGGAAGCCCAAGTTAACAGCTGCACTGAAAGCAAAGCGCCTGAAGTGGGCCAAACAATGGCAAGACAAAGATGTGGACTTCTGGAGATCGGTAAGATACAGCAATTTAATCAATAATTGATACATTATTATCATTTTCAGCTAAATAAAGCAAATAAACATGGAAGTTTATATATTTTTCCTATTTTTGACAGGTCTGCTTCAGTGACGAAAGCACATTCGAAATTTTGCAGAATAAAGCTCAGTATGTGCGTCGTCGTCACGGAGAAAAGTTTCATCCTGATTGTGTCGTCCCGACGGTTAAACATCCCACCAAAGTGATGATTTGGTCAGTCATCAGCGGCAAGGGCACTGGACGTCTGTACGTCGTCAAAGGAATAATGAGGCAAGATCAGTACAAAGAAGTATTACAAAATCGGTTGATTCCGCAGCTCAGAGAATGGTTTCCAAATGGGGAACCATTCACTTTCATACAAGATGGAGCTCCCTGCCACACTGCTCGGTCTGTTAAAGCTTTTTTGGCAGAAAAAAATATCCCTCTGTTGGATTGGCCCTGATATGAACCCCATTGAAAATGTGTGGGAGCTGATGAAAAGAGAAGTGGCTAAAGATGTGATTACCAACAAAACCCAGCTCCTAGAAAAGATTATTCATGTGTGGAATCATCATCCTCAAATGCAGGAGACAGTACAATCTTGCATTGATAGCATGCCGCGCAGAATTAAAGCTTTGATAGCGGCTAAAGGTGGCTCAACTAAATATTGACTTTTACTAACATTAATTTCACTTTTCTTTAAAACTTAATAAACTTATGCTTTTCTAAATTAATGCTGTTTTTATTTATGTCAAATAAATAGGTAATTGATTGGATAATATAAAAATAAAAAACAAATCAATTTAAAATAATAAAACGGTACAATATCACTCGGTAATTAATATTTTACATGAAATCTTGCAGTGCGTCTAATAATTTGGCCAGGGACTGTATATATATATAATTATATATATTTTACTTAAGAACATAAACTTACCTTCATCATATCCTATAGCCACATTATTGGACCCCCTAAGGCATGTTATAGCCCATACTCTTTCGAATCCATAGTTTAGACTACTCTCCAATCGATGGGTATTAGCATGCCATACACGAACTGTGCCATCTTCACTACCTATTTAACAAATTTAAATTGACAGAAAAAGGAAGGAGAGGAAAGTGTAACTATCCTAACCAAGAAATGACTTTGTCGTTCCGACTGATACGAGGGTGTTACTTTTGTGGTCTCTACTTAGTTAATGAAGGAAGACTCAAAGAGTTTAAAAACATATATTTTTCTGCGTAATTATCCTCCACATTAGTGCATTTGGTACAGCGTTTCCCGACGTTACACAAGCTTTCAACGAAGAGGTGAGGCTACTGCTTTGATTTTAATAGATTATAGCAAAGCATTTGACAGATTACATTACAACTTGCTTTTCTCAATTCTACGCTGTATTGAATTTGGAAACGATGTAATTACATGAATAATCTATGCTAATATAATAAAGAAGGAAAGTTTGTATGTTTATTTGTCGGAGGTAATCTCTGAAACTACCAATCTGATTTTAAAAAATCTTTTACTGGTAAATAGCCTGGACTTTTGGGAAGGACATAGACTATATTTTAGATGATAGGATAAAAAATGTAATTAATAAATAATAAATATATAATTTTTGGTTCTAATATAGGCAGCCAAGTATACAATGGATTGTATAATTCATTGTCAATGTTACCCCTCGGCCGATTATTATGCCTATATATTAGTAGTTCAAGTTTTGAAATAAGCGGTTTTTCATATCCATATCCTAAACAACACGAATTTTGTTACAAAGCATATTAAGATATAAGAATTTTCTCATAAAACATACTATACCGCACTCCTATATACATAGGTGTGCTATGCACTTATATTTAAAACGTTTTGGGATAAAATTCTTGCTTTAATATATAGGGATAGAAGATTTACAACTAATAATAACTGAACTGCCGCAAAATCCCATGTATTTTCTTATAGGCCTCAAATCTGTGTTTTTTGTGCTATTTTTGGACCCACTCCGGTGTGAGTACACACGGGCGAACCACTGTTGCCAACTCTGTGTGAAGAAATAGTTTTTTTATGTTCGGCTGTCTAGGGAATTGTTAGTGTATAATGGAGTTACCTTAGATGTCAGAAGGACGTTATGAGACAGTGTCGCCAACTCTAAGTAGTATTTTTTCGGCTGAAGTTGATCATCGTCGTCGAGGTGCGTGTGTGTGTATGGTGTTGGTTGTAGGTCAAACTGGCGTTAATGTTGGTTGACCAAAAGGTCCTTATTATGGGGATGAGGGGTATTCTAAATACGGTTACAAAGTCTTTATTATGACGACGAGGTTCATTGCTAAAACTGTCTTGGTTATTCTAAGTGTGTAATGGGGGTAGGATAGATGTAAAATAGGCGTTAATGAAGTTCGTTTTTTTGATAAAAAGTTTAGAAAAGTTAGAAGAGGGTTAGACTCGGTGACGGCTGGTGGCTCCGTGGCGTAGTACGTGCTTGAGGTGCAGAAGGTATATATGGCTTGGCCACGTACATAGATAGTAGTCGTTTGCAGAAATTCAATAACGTCCGTGGCAGCACTTCGCGTTGTCTAAAAGGTGTCGTGAAATACAAAATGCACATCTCGGCACTTGAAAAACGTTGACCGGTATTACGACATCCGCACCGATATCCTTAGGATATGAAAAAGGGTAAAATCCCTACTCAGGCGGGGAGGTGAATGATAAAAAAAAAATGGGTAGAAGAGGGTATCGGTCATCTAACCAAAAAGCTCTTATGCGTTTTTTTTTTGTTAAAAAGATGTTGAAAAAAGAATTATATGGGGTTAGAAGAGAGCTAGCTTAGGGTATAAGAGGGTATGCCAAGAAGTCATTATTGTGGAGAAGATGATGATGATGACTAGGGGTAGGCTTCATGGGCTAGACTAGGCAAAAAAAGTCCGCACATAATCTGTTTGTTATGGCACCAGGGGAAGAGATTCTTAATATGAGATATAAGAAATATTTTAAACTATCTTAAAAAAATATTTTAGATGTACTGTTTTTGTCTGTACTAAATTATAACAAAGAGTTAAACAGTAACATAACAACTCCCGTGCGAAGCCGGGGCGAGTCGCTAGGTATTTAATAAATAGACTGCAGTATGTGGACACATGCAAAGATGTGTCAACACAAGGTTGTGGTGTGCCTCAAGGGTCAAGACTTGGGTCACTCTTATTTGTATATACACCTGAAATATTACTAGTTGTCTTAAGTATTTGAAGGTCCACTTATACACAGATGACACATAATTGTACGCATCGTTTTCCGGCAAGAATTGCATGCTGCCTAAGAAAAAATTAACCAAGATTTGCGTCGCCTAGTAGAATTTTTCTAGAATCATAACTTAGAAATAAATGCATAAAAATCAACTTTTATGATGTTCGGAAAATATCATGATTTATTACAACACAGTATTAAAATAAAAATCGGTATAGATGAAGTTTCACCCTCTGATTCTTGTAGAAATTTAGGATTATTTACTGATAACATCTTAAGGTTCAAACCACATATAAATAACTGTATTCAAACCACCTATGCAAAAAGAGAGAGAGATTGTTTCCACATAGACACTTTTTATTTAAATCTCAGAAAATAAACCTTGCAGGGTCTCTAGTTCTTAGCCATTTTAATTTTTCTAATGCTATAAAGAAGATAAAGATAGAATTCAATGCGTGCGTCCAAAAGTCCTGTTTAAGATTTATATACAGCATTAGTTGAAATGATTTGATTTCTTAAAAGTTAAATGAAACAGCTTAGCTTTCTATGGAAAATTGCATGCAGCCATTGAATTCCATTCAGTAATACTCTTTAATCATTCCTCACATTGAACAGCTAATATTCACTGCAGAACTGACGTTCACACACTTAATTTAACATCTCCCCTACACAGGACTGCTTTTTATCAGAGGTCCTGCAGTTCCCAAGCAACAGCAAACTTTTGGTTCTCCATTAATTTGAACGTTTTTTTTTCTAATGGCCTGCTTTAGGGTTTGGACAATTCTTCCATAAACCTCAACATTAACTGTACACCCTCTTTCCATCTATTAAGCAAGCAAAATTTCTTCACAGGCCCAAAATATATTTGCCATCAACTTTACAAATGACAACTAAGTTTTTGATTCCTTTAGAAGTTGAAAGCCGCTATCAACCTATTGCATTCACCCTCGCTTCGTGAGAGAATCCCAATACAACAATCAAGTGAGAACTCCCAATAAATAACACTTATTGCCTTAGCTCCAAAGGAACCAAATTTCTTTCCTTCCCAGTTTCGGTTAACTTGCTTCTTGACTCAAGCAGTCTTCGAGATCTGGGATCATCCGGAAATGAGTCCAGGCCCCAACAAAATTTTACTTGAAATTTTTTTTGTGTAACATCATTTTAGTTTTTCTACAACTTTCATCAGAAGTAAAAGAAAAATTGTAATATCTATTAAGAAAATTCAAATTCAGGACCTTCAACTTTCTAGATCGATGATTTACAAGGGAACTTTGAAGAATTAACTGACTGATGGAGATTCATATTCAATGAGAATAAAACACTAAATCTTTAGTAAAATTTCCACTTTTATTGATTTTTATACTTGACACGTGTTTCACTAAAACATTAGTTTTATCAAAAGTGTAGGTATCGAATGAAATAAACATTTTTCGATGGTTTTAAAACAAAATATTTACAGGTAGGTTGTAACTAAAGGATAACAACAAAACTTAATAATTATACAAATTATCTATTCATTAAATAAATTGAACGATTGGAAATTTATGAGGTCCAGTTGGTCATTTAACAGTGTGTTTGTATTCTTTCTTTTATTGATCTTGAAGGTCATAAATAAATTTAATTTATGCGATTTGTGCTGGACAAGTAAAATATGGAAATTATTATCAAATACATGATGCTCTTCTATTAAATGTTTGGCATATAAAGAATCAGAGAACATTCAAACAAAGAATTTCAGAACATAATAAAAGTTTATTAAAAAGTAAAACTGATCCTTCACATGCCATACATTTAATAGAGAATCATGTATTTGATAATAATTTCTATATTTTACATGTTTAGACCAAATCGCATGAATTAAATTTATTTGAGACCCTCGCGATCAATAAAAGAAAGAATTAGAAACTGTTAAATGGCAAACTGGATCTCGGAAATTCCCCATTGTTGAATTTATTTCATGGATAGATAATTTGTATAATTTTTAAGTTTTGTTGTTATCCTTTAGTTACAACCTACCTGTAAACATTTACTTATAAAACCATCAAAATATGTTTATTTCATTCTATACCTGTACTTTTGATAAAGGTAATGTTTTAGCAAAATACGTGTCAAGTATAAAAATCAATAAAAGTGTAAATTTTACTAAAAATTTAGTGGTTTATTCTCATGGAACTATGAAGGCTTGCGATTTAAGACATTTTTTATAATAAAACAAATTCTCTAGGTGGAGTTCCATAAACCAAAAAATTTTTAACTGTACTTACATATACTGTCATTACTGTCACTCTCAGCAAACAAACTTAGTTAATGGAACCCTACCTTAATTTTTAAATTGATTTCAGGAGTCAAGATTTAATACAATTTATGTTTAGCTGAAATTATTAGTCAGAAGTTTGCTTTTTAATGTATTCGGATAGATCTTAAAAGACTAATCGCCATAAATTCCTTTCTTCTTTTGCCTTACAGGCTCATACATACTAACATAAAAATTGGAAAATGATATTACTAACTGGTAACTGAACTAAATTATTAATCAATTACAAATTTCTACCGAATTAAAATGAAGGAAGCCGACAAAATAAATTTTCTGACCTCGGTCAAGAGTATAAAACCCTAAAAGTTATCTCCTGTCTGTACTATACCTGTTAATACAACTGGCAATTCAGGATGGAAACAAACTGCAGTAACATTTTCTGCATGTCCTTCCAATGTTTGAACACAGGTTTTGTTCTGATAATCCCAGATTTTTACCAGCCTATCATCAGCTCCTGATATTATATATGGCTTATCACCACCGTGATAGTAATCAACACAATTTACACCTTTTTCATGACCTTCTAAAGTAAAATTTGCTGTAGGAGAACCTAAAGAATTAAAAAAAAAATAGTAAATTATGTTGTACATCATTAATGAGGAGGTTTTTTTGTGGTTTCTTTATAATAGGGACCTCTACTTTTTCTTTTATACTAAGAAACTAAATAATATAATAAATAACATATCTTGCATACTTTTCCTTAAAATAAATAAACTAAATATGCTTGTAAACATAGAGAATGGGAAGATTAAAGAAAATAATTTTTAATATTTATTTCCATACCCAGTTGCCAAACTTTTAAGGTTCTATCCAATGAGGCACTGGCAAATGTATTGGTGTCTTTTGGATTAATAGCAATCTGCATAATGTAGTGAGAATGCCCCTCAAAGACTTGTTGACAAGCCCATGCTTTTTCCCAGTTCCAGAGTTTAATAAACATATCATCTAAAATAGAAATAAATTACTACAATGGTAAATATTTAATGTGTGTGTATGCTGAAAGCAATGGTGAGTACTAACTAGAACATGGATGTGATTCTACTATACTTATTGTATATTTTTATATATTATCTGTATGTATTTACCACTGCTAGTTAAAATATAGGGCTGGGTAGGATGTATAACAATACACCTCACATAGTCCGAATGTGCTTCAAATTTATGTACTCTCTCTAGAGTATTATAATTAAAAACTCTTATTTGCATGTCATCAGAACCACTAATAATCCAATTTTTTCTTGGAACAAATTTCGCAGCTCGTACAGGCAAATCACACACTTCAAAGGTCTTAAGCAATTGCTGATTTTCATGATTAAAAACGTTAACGACCCCACTATACAAGGAACATAACATCCAGGGTTCTGTCGGGTGTAGGTCTACACATTTAACTCTGTCAGAACGGGCAGTTAGTTTTCTTTTTATATCCAGTCGTAACGGCTGAAATAACAAACAGGATTATCGAATATGTTTTTCATTAATTATGGTATACTTTACCATTGTGAAAAGTTATAATTCTTTTGAGATTTTACAAAATACAGCGGTTTTCAAAAATTGACACGAATTTATAAACACATCAGCAAAGTGTCAAAATTGTATAGACATAACCTCACTTGCCAAAAGTTCTGACGTGGAATATACCAACATCCCAAGCAGAAATTCACAAAAAGAACTGGATATGGCCTATTCTCTTATCACTAATAATTATTAAAAGAAGAAGAACATCATTCAGTGTTGTAGCCTAGGAATGATTTAGGACTATATTAAATTATTTATTTATTTTTTCGCTGGTTATTGTAAAAAAATATAACTTTTACCTTAAATATGCATTCTTTCGATTTAACAAAACCCATAGCAGATTTTTAAAAGGATTGTTGACTAGCTTTTTAGCGTTTTGATTGGTAATCTCAATCCTGCTAAATTCTGGTTGCTATAAACGTCTTGTATGTGTCTGTTAATTGTAATGAAAACTAACCCGAACCCTCTGTATGTGCCTTTAACCACAAACGCCCAAATAAGACAAATATAAAGTTTTAAATATGTGCAAAAAAAATTTTTCGAGCCACTGCACTAGTTGTAACATAACCTAAACAAACAAAAAGTGGGGTTTCAACACCACAAAAAAATTTATATTAACATTAATTTAAATAAGGACTTATAGAAGGCAAAAATGGCTGGAGAAGTTGTAGTAGATGCATTGCCTTACATAGATCAAGGTTATGATGAACCAGGTGTACGGGAAGCGGTGAGTACAGCATAATACAATATACCTACTTGGCTTGTTTCAAATCTTCCTTAGCTTTTCTTAATAGGAAAATACTATAACTGAACAAGATAACTATATTACAGTTTATTCTGATGCTGTAATAGTATAAATGATTTTAAAGATCACGTTAAGTTTTAAATCCTATTTACTGTTATTCTAGGCCTTTGCAATGGTTGAAGAAGAATGCAGACGCTACAGACCCACAAAAAATTACTTAGAACATCTACCACCACTAAATATATCAGCATTTGAAACGCAAATAATGCACAATGAGTTCGAAAGACTTCAAAATAGATTACCAATGGAAACAATATCTATGAAACGTTATGAATTACCACCCCCGCCTAGCGGTAAATTAAATGAATTGAGTGCTTGGTCAGAATGTGTGGATAATTCGCAAGCACAACTGGAACATCAGGCTGTTCGGATTTTAAATCTACAGCTTATGATGGAATATTGTTGTCCAGCTTGGCAAAGGTGAACAAATTAAAATTTAATTTATATATTTTATTTCTTTATTTTATTTAGCATATAAAATGAAACTTGAATAATACTGATTAATAATGGGTAATATTGAGAAGTTTAATCAATTATTTTGGAAATGAGTAACTTCTGTATTGCTTATTATGGAGACAAAATAAATGGATCTGGACAATCTAAATACTTAATTTAAAGATTTATATTCTTCCTGAAGACCAATGCTCTTGACTATATCATTTTTTTAGGTATCTCCAAACACTCCAGGACCTTGAAAAAATTGCTTCGAAAAAGCTAGGTGGCCTTCGTCAAGCATTGCAGGAAGTTAATTGGCAACGTAAATCTTTACAAAACAAGGGTGGAGATCAACTCAAAAATTTAGAAGCCAAATGGGTAGCATTAGTCTCTCATAATTATGAAATCGAACAGGCATGTTGTATGGCTGAAGAGTACATTGCAAGAGTTAAACAAAATCCACAACTAATAAACACACAGACATTACCAAATAATTCAGTTTAATGTTTTTGAAAAATGCTCTTAAGTAATTAAAATTCAGACTGAACTAACACATTTTAAATCTTGTGGTTATGCATGTAAGAAAACATCTTAGAAGTATGTGTGTTGTTTACTTTAATGGTACAATTTCTGGTACATGGAATAAAATGTCGCCACGAAACGAAGCTGGCTTGCTGCCGCCGGATTGTTGAAATGTGCTTTGTCGAGTTTCTCAGAGATAGTGCGCAATGAAACTTCGTACCATCTCTGAAAAATTCGACGAGGTACGTCATAAACTATCCGGCCGTAAGACAAAAAAATATGTTGGTAATATTTGCACGACAGCTTTGAGAACCTTGATGAGGCATATTTTAACGGACCGGCGGTAGCCTACTTCATTTTTTGGGACATTTTGGTCCACCTCTTTGTCTTTTTGTAGTAATGTCTATATTTTTTTATGACCCTGTTTATATAAAAAATGTACTTGCTCTAAAAAATTGTCGTTTGTCCGCGTGCTTCAAACTGTCGAATGGAAGTAACCTCGTCGATTGGTCAATTCATTTCATTCGAGTGGCCTCCTTTACCGCTATATACAGTCCCTGGCCAAATTATTAGACGCACTGCAAGATTTCATGTAAAATATTAATTACCGAGTGATATTGTACCGTTTTATTATTTTAAATTGATTTGTTTTTTATTTTTATATTATCCAATCAATTACCTATTTATTTGACATAAATAAAACAGCATTAATTTAGAAAAGCATAAGTTTATTAAGTTTTAAAGAAAAGTGAAATTAATGTTAGTAAAAGTCAATATTTAGTTGAGTCACCTTTAGCCGCTATCAAAGCTTTAATTCTGCGCGGCATGCTATCAATGCAAGATTGTACTGTCTCCTGCATTTGAGGATGATGATTCCACACATGAATAATCTTTTCTAGGAGCTGGGTTTTGTTGGTAATCACATCTTTAGCCACTTCTCTTTTCATCAGCTCCCACACATTTTCAATGGGGTTCATATCGGGGCCAATCCAACAGAGGGATATTTTTTCTGCCAAAAAAGCTTTAACAGACCGAGCAGTGTGGCAGGGAGCTCCATCTTGCATGAAAGTGAATGGTTCCCCATTTGGAAACCATTCTCTGAGCTGCGGAATCAACCGATTTTGTAATACTTCTTTGTACTGATCTTGCCTCATTATTCCTTTGACGACGTACAGACGTCCAGTGCCCTTGCCGCTGATGACTGACCAAATCATCACTTTGGTGGGATGTTTAACCGTCGGGACGACACAATCAGGATGAAACTTTTCTCCATGACGACGACGCACATACTGAGCTTTATTCTGCAAAATTTCGAATGTGCTTTCGTCACTGAAGCAGACCTGTCAAAAATAGGAAAAATATATAAACTTCCATGTTTATTTGCTTTATTTAACTGAAAATGATAATAATGTATCAATTATTGATTAAATTGCTGTATCTTACCGATCTCCAGAAGTCCACATCTTTGTCTTGCCATTGTTTGGCCCACTTCAGGCGCTTTGCTTTCATTGCAGCTGTTAATGGGCTTCCTGGCGGGGCGACAGGCCTTAAAATCTAATTCTTTCAATTTTCTTCGAACAGTGCGCTCAGAAGCATTTACGCTAGCATCCTGGAGTTGTGATTTTATTACCTTTGTGGTAGCAAATCTGTTTTCTACACAAATTTTCTTCAAACATCTCTCTGACCGTGGAATGAAAATTGGTTTTCTACCGCATCTTTTCTTTCTTTTCGGGCTTAATTCCTTCCCTGACTCAATTTTCTTTTTTATGCGTGGTACACTAGCTTCAGAAACCTCCAATCTTCCTGATATTTCTCGGTTTGTAAATGTTTTCGCAATCACAAGGGCCTTCACTTCAGCTTTTTTACGTGGTGAAAGATCGCTTTTTCTACCCATAATGAAAATAGTCCAATTACTTTTTTTAAAAAACTGCATACAAAATAAACTAATAACTGAGTAGTATAAAACTGTTAAACAAACAATCACAGTCCATAAAGCCACAGAAACACGTCCGTACCTGACTCGATTCCGATCGCGACTGATACAGGTTTGTACTTGTTTACGTTCATGTATCACTTTGGCAACACAGTGTTGCCATATGTTAAAAATAAATACAAATATGTAGTCTACAACAATTCTTTTAAATAAAAAACAATAATATTGTAGTTTAAATATACCATTATTGCATAAAAACTCTTAAGAAACATAAAATTTTTAAAAAAAATACAGTGCGTCTAATAATTTGGCCAGGGACTGTATGTCCTTAACTTTTTGTGATTCGTGGCTAGTTAACTATGGGCTAAGTTTAAATTTTCATATCCTCAAATCATAACACTGTTTCACTGGTTGTATATGAGTAGAACCGAAGAATGACATATCACTTTCAACCTCACTTTTTTCAATATTAAAAAGTAAAGATGTGAATAAAGGTGTTTTAGTGCGTTATCACGTAGGAATAAAAATTGTCAAGTGCTAGAGCTTGCCTACGCTTATCTTATCTTATATAATTAAATTTTAAACGACTTCGGAACTAGACAATAAAAAAATCATTAAGCGATTAAAAGGTTACTGCGCCTTGGATAGGCACTCTGTTTACATGCTTCGTAGCGTAAAAACCTAGATATTTTAGATTGTTAGTTTCTCGTAATAATAGCACTTGTATTGATCGAATTAATAACTGTATCATTGCAGAAAAATCAAAACATAACCACAAACCACAACAAATAGGTAAAATTAAATTACAAGCAGAAGCGTCACATGTGATTTTTTAATTTCTGACCTTGGCTTTGCTCCCGTGCCCAGTTCAAGGATTTAAATATGATCGACAATAACAAACCTGTATAATTAATCATACCGCGTCTCAGCATTTAGAACATTTGATTTGTACCTGTGTTTTTATTATCCTGAACAATTGTAACAGAAACAGGAAACTCTCTAGGGCTAAAAAGTGGCAAGGTAAGTCTAATCTACAGACTTATGTAATAATTATATATGTTATGTAAATTGAGTTTCTTGTTTGATTTTTATTTTTAGGCATAGAAATTAAAAACAGTTTTTGGCCTTTTTTTTATAATAACTAGTTACTGAAATAGCCAAGCTTCTTATGAAACCTGTTTTATGATATCATAGAGGAGTGAATATATCCTTTTTTGTACATACCTCAATTTACATAATAGTTGTCATCTATTAAATACTTACTTTATTATACATACGCTATTTGTAATGTTAAGTTAAAAAAACGTAACTAGGAATTTAAATAAAAATAACTCTTGATATCCATGTTATAATTTAGTTCTTGCATCATAAATACTGTATTAAATCTTTAAATAATGTAGTGCTTTCTTCTTAGAATAGACTTTTATAAGTCTATTTGTTTCTTCTTATTTATCATAAAATAACTTATACCCTTTTAAAGTAATATACCAATTTTCGGTTCATAGCCTAAAAATATAAGTGGGTGTAAGTATACAATTTTAATAGTAGACAGATTAAAATATATAATTTTTTTGTATCAGTACTGTTTGGTTCAGATAAAAATCTTAGGCAAATTGTGATTATTTTGAAATTTTCAATATATTTGTACATAAAATTTCTTAAAAAAGTACTTTGAAAATAACTACACAAATACCAGAATTTTAACTAGATAAATGGTAGAACTGTCTTTTTTTAAGTTATCTGCCTAACTGTGAAGGAAAACTCTTGAAGCTAAAAAATGTATTTTTCTACATAACTATTGTATACTTATTATACTTAGTTTGCTTTTCTAGAGTTGTTTCATTTCATCTAAAAAAATTGTTTTTTTGCGCCTTAAAAACGACGCAACAGAGGTGTTTACTTCATTATCTGGAAAAACTTTCGTCCCTTGAGGCCTGTCTTCAAAAACAGATAAAAAATATGTAATTTTTTTGTATCAGTACTATTTGGCTCAGATAAAAATCTTAGGCAAATTGTCATTATTTTGAAATTTTTAATATATTTGTACATTAAACTTCTTAAAAAACTACTTTGAAAATAACTACACAATTACCAGGATTTTAAGTAGATAAATGGTAGAACTGTGTTTTTTTAAGTTATCTGCCTAACAGTGAAGGAAAACTCGTGAAGCTTAAAAAAATGTATTTTTCTATATAACTATTAATATATAATAAAAGACTGTTTTTAGTCAATTTCCACTGGTTTATTTAAATTGCGATGACGCGTTTCACTTTTGATGCAGCTTCTTCAGATCTACATTTTACACTGTCAAGTTAGGTTTAATGTTCACAATTTTATATAATTTCTTAATTATAATATTACACCTAATTAAATTACATTGATAGTATTGGAAAACCCATACAGATTTGGAATTAGGAGAATAAATTAAATAATGGTGAATTGCTTAAATCTACCTGGTCATTGAGTAAGGTATCTGTAGTCCTTAATGGATTTATTTGCATTGTCCCTAAAAGGTTTAGTTTTAAACCTTTTTGTTGGGTGTGTAAAATTTTGAAATTCTTGTTAAATATGTGATTTTCTGTTAAAAGATGATTAGCA
The DNA here is from genome assembly GCA_019049505.1 of Pachyrhynchus sulphureomaculatus. Classification (NCBI taxonomy): domain Eukaryota; kingdom Metazoa; phylum Arthropoda; class Insecta; order Coleoptera; family Curculionidae; genus Pachyrhynchus; species Pachyrhynchus sulphureomaculatus. Next base: position 24,315,444 of record CM032447.1, read on the forward strand.
TATGTTGAATTAGATTTTCTATGGAAGAAACTATTTTCGTGTTCTGTAATTCTTTGTATAAATGTACGTCCAGTTTGTCCTATGTATGTTTTAGGACATGACCCACATGTTAATTGATAAACCCCTGATTTATTGTCTTTATTGATTTGTGGTTTGTAGTTTTTAAGGTATTTCCCTATAGTATTGTTAGTCTTGTAAGCAATGTTGATATTTTTTTGATTTAAAAATTTTCTGTTGGTTTGCCGAAATAGGTTAAGCGTTTAAATGTGGTATTTCTGTCCTTACAACGTGGGTATATTTCTGAGATTGCCTTGTTTCTAAGTTTTTTCCTAACGATATTATTGATTAAAGTAACCGAATAACCATTGTTAATGGCTACTTGTTTTATGTAGTTTAATTCTTTAGTAAAATTTTCCTCTGATAAGGGGATATTAGTTAGTCTATGTATAAAACTATGATAAGCTGGGAGTTTATGATGGTTAGGGTGGTGAGAACTATTGTGAATTGTGCTATCTGTATGACAAGGTTTGTGATATATTGCAAATTCATGTTTTTTCATGGTTTTACTGATTGTTAAGTCTAGGAAGTTGATTTTCCCCTTCGACTTCTTCTTCATTGTAAAACTGATATTGCTATGTAAGGAATTAATATACTGTAAAAAGTGAGTTAATTGTCTGCCCGTACCTGTAAAGCATAGAATTATATCGTCGATGTATCGATACCAGTATAGACAATTATTACTATTGTTATTATGGTTGTTAAATATCATTGTTTCAATACTGTCCATGAAAATTTCGGCAAGTAATGGACTTAATGGACTCCCCATAATTAACCCTTCCTTACTGTTGTAGAATGTATTGTTAAATGAAAAATAATTTTGTCTTAGGCAAGTTCTTAATAAATTAATTATGTTCATTTTTATAACTTCATTTACTTTGTTTTTTTGTTAATAGATTCTCTATTAAAATTATTGTTTCGTCTGGGGGAACACTTGGAAATAAGTTTTTAACATTGAAAGAGACTAATTTAGAATTACCTGGTATTGTTATATTCTTAACTTTATTCACGAGTTCATATGAGTTTTTGATACTATATTTAGGTTCAAATTTGGTATGATATTTGATTAAATCAATTAAAAAGGAAGACGTCTTATATGCTGGAGCAGACATATAGGAAACAACTGGTCTGATTGTTTGGTCAAGTTTGTGTAGTTTTATGAGTGAATAAAGTTGTGGGATTTGGGGATTCATATTTATCAATTTAAATTTATCTTTGTTGTGAATGATACTTTTAGCCTGTTCAATTTGTTGTTTTATTTCTTTTTGAAAAATATTTGTTGGATCTTTATTTAAAATTTCATACTTTCCTGTTTTGAAAAAATCTAATGTTTTATTAATATAGTCGATTTTGTCTATTGCTATTACTCTGTTACCTTTATCTGCTTTGGTAAAGATTACATCATTTTGTTTTGCTTTACTCTGAATGGTTTTTATTGTCCTTAAGTCTTGGTTGATGTTGTTATCGTTAGATATGAATTCTTTTGTAATAATTTCGGCTGTTTGAAATTTTGATAATATGTTGTTAGGACTATCTTTCAAGGCAATCTCAGTATCAATACCTAATGTCTCCGATTCTTTGATATTGAAGTTAGTTTGAATATTGTGTTTGAAACCTTTTGTTAGAAGATTTTTTTCCCTGTCCAAAAAAGGTGTGTTGGAAATGTTAATAAATCGATTAAAGAATTGATGATCAGTAAAAAATTCTTTTTCTTTCTTATTTTGTGTTGTTATCCATTTTTGTTGAATGAGATACTGTAGTTTATCGTATTGTTTCAAATATTTTTTATGTATTATTGTTTTTACTTTTTCACGTGTGTTTGAATCTAAGACCATAAATTCTATAAAATTTAGTCTGAATAATAATTCTGTGTGGATTACCTTGAGGTACATGTTATATGAGTCTCTAATGTTATACTGGATTTTTCTCTCTGTATATATCCATTTTCTTTTGGCGAGTATAACTGCTTCTTTGGTTGCTTTGCTGGTGTTGTGAGTTTTAAGATTTATATACTTAGGTGTTACTTGGTTTTGGAGGCACTGATTGAAAAACCAAATATTTTGTGTAGTTGTTGCACATTTTAGAAGTAACTTGAAGTAGTTTGAAGCTAGAAAGCTTATATCAGCTTGTTTCAAATTTTGGATGGTTGGAAGGTTTAAAACTAAACCTTTTAGAGACAATGCAAATAAATCGATTAAGGACTACAGGTACTTTACTCAACGACCAGGTAGATTTAAGCAATTCACCATTATTGAATTTATTCTCCTAATTCCAAATCTGTGTGGGTTTTCCAATACTATCAATGTAATTTAATTAGGTGTAATATTATAATTAAGAAATTATATAAAATTGTGAACATTAAAGCTAACTTGACAGTGTAAAATGTAGATCTGAAGAAGCTGCATCGACAGCGAAACGCGTCATCGCAATTTAAGTAAACCGGTGGAAATTGACTAAAAACAGTCTTTTATTAAATATTTATAATGAATTTCCATCAAGTAGAAGGTACAACCATCCAAAATACATAACTATTGTATACTCTATTATACATAGTTTGCTTTTCTAGAGTTGTTTCAATCCATCTAAAAAAATTGGTTTTTTGCTCCTTAAAAACGACGCAACAGAGGCGTTTACTTCATTATCTGCAAAAACTTTCGTCCCTTGAAGCCTGTCTTCAAATGCAGTTGCCATGTGACAGCAAATTTTTGGTTCTTCATGAACACACACATTTTTCTCTAGTGAACTGCTTCAAATTTTGATTTGTTCTTTCCTTAACCTAAAAAAAACCTAATTTTCAGATTCCTGGACCCTAAAATATAAGCTTAGATTTTCCACCCTTTTGGCTCCTTGTATATTTTGTTATAAATAATTAAGTATTGCGCCTCCACCAACATGCCGTCGGAGTTCGGCTCTTAGACGTTCCAAGACCGACTTTAATTATGCGCCCTCATGTGGAAAGAGTGTGTTTTTTCAACGTCTATCTTGGCCAGTCCCTACGGCAGGGGTGCTCAAACTTGAACTGCTGGCGATCTACCTCAGTATTGTTAGACTACGATCGATCGACTCCGAGAGGCTGCAAGTAAATGTGATGCAGGATTGTCGTCTAGGTAGGGTGTATCGTGGCATAGATATTAGTTTTCCGCACAATATGCTCTTTTTTAGTCAAGGTAAGTGTAGGTCTGCTCTAAAATGTCAATGAAAAAACTCATAATTATTCAAAATTGCGAGTTTATTGGTTCTTACAAAACAAACGAGTTCTAGTGTCTAAACTTAACTAAAGAGTGACTTTGGATGTTGAAGCGTGGCACTGCATGTCCTCAGCATACTTTTCATAAGATGGTACGTAATTACCGAGTGCTAATCGCAAGCATGATGACATATGTTCGTCAGTTAGTCGATTGCGATATTTTGACTTAATTATCTTCATTTTAGAAAATGCAGACTCGCACAAGTAAGTTGACCCAAACATTGCCGTCAGTTGAAGGGCGATTTGCCTTAGATTCGGATATTCATCTTCAGATATAAAACACCAGAATTTTGTATCAGATACTGTGTGATATAATCTGCACTAACTCATTTTCAACAGAACATGAGTCCATGTTAAACTGACTTGCTATTTCAGTAGCTAATTTCTCAATGTTTTTTACACGAAAAAGGATAACTCATAAATGATGCGATATTTGCCAATTTACTGAAATCATAAAAACGTATTTCGAATTGGCCCAAAATATTTGATAATTCTGCCTCATAAATATCATAATTCAACTGAGGAATCCTTGCTTTCAAAGACGGAAAATTTTTCAGATCCTTTCTTTTCAGTTGATCTATCATAACTTGCAATTTACTTTTGAATGCGTTTATTGCGCTAATCATCTCAATAATAGTTTTTCCTTTATCTTGAAGCTCCAAATAATGGTGTTTAAATGCATTGTGATGTCTGTCAAAAATGAAAAATCAGTCAGCCACTTTCCGTTTTTCAGCATCTGAGTGTCATCACCTCTTTCGTCCAGAAAAGCTGTTATTTCGGGCAATAATTTTTGAAACCTTTCTAGGAATTTTCCGCGACTCAACCACCTGACGTCCGTGTGAAGAACTAAATCAGTGTGTTCAGCTGACTTACTATCTTCCAACTGCAATTTAAAGAGCCGTCATTGCAAGCTACGTGCACGGATAGAATTCACAATTTTTATTGCAATGCCCATAATCTCCTCCATGTTTAGAACTTTTGAACACCAAACTTGTTGATGTATAATGCAATGGAAGGAGAAAAATGAAGGGAAATCATCATTAGCTCGACACAATGCCACAAAACCGTTTTTGTTTCCAGTCATTGTTGGTGCTCCATCGGTTGTAATGCACACTAGTTTATATATTGGTAGCTTGTAGTTTGTTACAAAATTGAAGAAAACGTCATATATATCTTCGCCACGGGTCTTTCCTTTCAGAGGAATCATTGTCAAAAACTCTTCCTTAGCCGACATGTCATTGAATACCATTCGAATAAAAATACACAGCTGGGCAGTGTCTGTCATATCGGTGGATTCGTCGAACTGTGAAGAAAAGTATGTACATTCCATGATATCATGTTTTAGTTTATCTGCCATGTCCTGACTCATGACTTCAACACGCTTTGTGACAGTCGGACGAGATAACTGAAGTTCTCTAATAGCAGACATAATCTCTGTTTTATTTTTAAAATCTCCAAATAAAGTCTGACCCGCTTCAATAAATGCTTCCTTCACAACCAATCCATCATCAAATAGTTTCTTGTGTTTCGCCAATATATGATATTTTAAATGACGCGATCGTTGCAGCTTTTGATTGTTTGGCTGGTCTTGTGAACATGGTTTGTTCTTTTTTCAAACAAGTTATCAAATCACGTACTTTTCATTTTCTTAATTCATTCTGTGACGGAAAATCCTTTTCATAGTTTTTTATGAACCGTTTTATGATGCCTCTCTAAGTTCCCACGCTTAGGTATTGCAACTGACGCACGGCAAATGAGACAAATGCACTTATCCTTTACCATACAAAAGAAAAATTCTTCCTCCCAATCGTTATTAAAATGATAAGTTTTACTTCGCCGCACTCATTTTGGACTATTTATTAATAAACTTTGTATCGATGTATCGCCTTCAAGTTACTAACTAAGACTGACTCCTATTCCTGCAGGCGCAACATTTATATCGGCGCGAATGAAGTCTCGAATGTTCCCGTCAAACACGCCGCCCGAAGTTTCTAGAAAAATCGGCGGGAATCAAAAACGCGGCTTTTCTTTGACAAGTACCGCGCGTTCCTTTGATAAAGCCGCCTTTTGCCGCTAGCAGGGGGTTATTACGATAAAAGAAAGTGATGAGGGGGTTATTCTGGCGTAATTGTGGATCGAATGAATTTTAGTAATTTATTCATTACATTTTGTTTTAGTTTCCTAAAACAAAATCTGTGAATAGTTCTATATCGGAATTTTTTTCTCGAGATCGACTCAAAAAGCACTCGCGATCGACTTGTCGATCGCGATCGACCGTTTGAGCACCCCTGCCCTACGACATTTACCAAACAAAATCCTTCTTACAGTATTGTTGGGCTTCTTGAGAGTTTGTCCAAGTCTGTGGCATGTGGCTTTGATTTTGGGCATGGAAAGCTAGAAATGTACCATGGAGCCCTAGCTGCCACTCGCAAGTAAAATTGATGTAAGACTCTTGAGACAGAGACAAAAAGATTTTGATAAAATATTTGTGTCTGTTTCAAGTGAAATTGAAAATTTATCACAAGCTTTTTATAAAAATTCATATAAATTTTAGGTCTGTGTTACACACGCAACTATGAAATAATTACTATAGTGATACACATATAAAATCGTGTGTTTCTAACCTCATATAAAATGTTTATTTGTAAAATTTTGAACTTCCAAGAAAATGTATCATAATGAAAGCGAAATAATGTGTGTAATTCAAGATTTTAATATTTACTTAAGTGACTTATAAATTGCATTGTCACAAACGTAATATTAAGCTTAAATAATTAAACTACATCACTCTAGTCTAACGTAACTGATAACGTATTTGATATACTTATGACTATTTACTCTACAATGTGTAAAAATATCTTAACTCAAAAGTCATAAAAGACATCCTTGAAATGGTGTGCACCATGTGTTCTGATACCATTGCTTCTTTACGGTTCTGCGTCTGACAAACCTATGAGCTATCTCGTTATCCTTCACCTCTGGATGTCTTTGATACCTTTCCTAGGGCATCCACAGTAACTCCATCCAGAGATGTGCAAACCAAAATCATTGTGCTTTTACTGAACACGTGATGGTCGTGTTTTTTGTCGGAAATCTCCGGTTGACAGAATTCGACAAAACTGTAGCAGTTTTTTGACAAAACTAGTGGGTACACCAATTGGGACGGTGCCCCATTGAAAAAAAATGGCACACAAGTGCCTGTACTTTAATTTATAAACTGAATAGAACCTAGCACCCAGGTTTTTGTCTGGACTGTGGTAAAATACATATACGATGCTCAGGATAATTAGACGTCACAGTCGGCAAATTGTAGAAGGATTTGCCAAGCCATAAATGCCAATATGTGTAGCAAAAGAACGAGGCTTGCGTTTCTCTTTGTTAAACGTGCAGCAGTAGTGTATCTAAACTTTGATTACGTAGTTCTTGGGTGGATGTTTTAAAGCAAGAGGTCATTGTAACCTTAGAATAGAACCCTTGAGACAATTGAGCAGTGTAGTCCGTAAATTAACATAGAAGGGATTGAGCAAATACAAACATTAGTGCGTGGTTATTGAACCTCTTCTATGAGCTCATAGCTCTAATAGATTAACAAATCATTTGCGCAGCTTCAGACGCTTCGTCTCAAATGATCCTTGTCGAACGACATGGCTTTCCAGGCTGTATTTTTCGGCTATGTTAATAACGGCAGCGAATTAGTTGGTGATTTGGCTTTTTAACACTGATACTTGCACACTGATAGCTGTTTGTCTTGTAGCTTGTTCCGTGTAGATACTCAACAACTCGATCGTATCCACCCAGCGGCTAGGTGATCCTCCGCGTCGCCTCCTTCCATTTAGTTTACTCTGCACTACAAGTTTTTCCACATTATTAGCATGTGTAATGTGACCAAAATAATTTAGGATGCTTTCATAGACTGTGACTCTGTTTCGGTTTGATCTCATTAAGTACCGAAGCATTTGTTCGCCGAGCTGTCCACGGAATCCTTCGCTCGCATCACATTTCAAAAGCGTCTATACAACATACAGTGACTCACAGCTTAAATGATGCAGTCGCTATGAAAAAAGACTAACTGGTCTCAGTGCCTCTTTATTTATTTGGAAAAAACAATTTATTGAAATTAAATTAGTAAAGAGTGTAATGAAAGACTGATATTGTCAAATTTCCACTTTATTTAGTTTCACTGAAACTGTATGACGCGTTTCGTTATACTATAGCTTCTTCTGATACAAAATGATATTTGAATATTAGTGTTGTTACATTTATACAAATACCCTAAGGTAGATAGGTAATAAAATTAATACTATATGCTAATGAATATTGCTGGGAAATCCATTCTGAATATTAATTGTATAAATTGAGTAAGGGGGAGTTACCATGGGCCAGACAGGTATCTTTTTGTTCGTTTAAGATGATGTCGGAATTTTTAATTCTATTTATTTCTAAATTTTCTAATAGGTTTAATTTTACGCCTTTGTTTTGTATGTGTATAATTTTAAATTTATCGTCAAAAAGATGATTTGATTCTGTTAAATGATTACTGTACGCCGAGTCAGTTTTGTTTTTTAAATAGCTTCTTTTATGTTCTAAAATCCGAGTTTCGAATGAGCGACCTGTCTGACCTATGTAACTTTTATGACAAGAACCACAATTCAACTGATACACTCCAGATTTTTTTGATATATTTTGTTTTCCCTTTGCATTTTTAATGAATTTTCCTAACGAGTTGTTTGTTCTAAAAGCTATGTTGATATTATATTTGTTTAAGTGGTTTTTAATTTTCTCTGACGTATTACCAAAATAGGTTAGAACATTATTATTTTTTCCCTGTTTTCTTTCTTGGGGTATACTAAAGAAATAGCTTTATTTTTAAATTTTTTGTTTAGAATTGAGTCTATGGTGTCAGGAGAATATCCGTTGTTAACAGCAATTTGTTTTATTAGATTTAATTCTTTATTAAAATCATCTACAGATAAGGGGACACTTACAAGTCTATGTAACATACTGTGGTAAGCTGCCAATTTGTGTTGTAGGGGGTGAGCTGATTTTATGTTTATTGTAGTATCTGTATGTGAGGGTTTGTAAAAAATAGAGAATTTGTGTTTGTTGTAATGTCTGGTTATCGTTAAGTCAAGAAAATTAATTTTATTGTCGACTTCTAGTTCCATAGTGAATTTAATATTTTTATGTATTGAGTTTATATAGTTAAAAACATTGTCAAGTTGACGCTCTGTACCATTAAAACAAGCAAAGATGTCGTCTATATATCGGTACCAGTACAAAAATAATTTGCTAAATTCTTGTCGATGTATTTGTTTTTCTAGGTTATCCATGAATATTTCTGCTAAAAGCGGTCTAAGTGGACTACCCATTATGAGACCCTCAGAACTGTTATAAAACGTATTATTAAAGTAAAAATAATTTTGATTGAGGCTCGTGTTTAATAAATTTAGTATGTCTTGTTGTATAACGATATTAACTTTATTTTTGATTAGGAATGTTTTTATGATTTTTACTGTTTCATCTGGGGGTATGCTAGGGAAAAGGTTTTGGAGGTCAAATGATACTAGTTTTGAATTATCTGGTAGAAAGACGTTGGAAATTTTTTCCGTTAATTCTAACAAATTTTTTATTGTGTAAGTTGGGGTGAAGTTAATGTTCGTTTTAATGATATCTATGAGAAATTTTGAGAGTTTGTAAGCTGGGGCCGATATGTAGGAGGCTACAGGTCTAATAGGATGATTTTTTTATGTAATTTGACTAATGAATAAAGTAGAGGGGGCTGATGATTCATGACTGTTAATTTTGAGATTTGGTTGTCTGATATGATGCTAGAAGCTTTACCTAAGGCTGTTCTAATATCTTTCTTGAATTTTTCTGTCGGATCTTTTAGTAATATTTTGAAATTTCCTTTCTTAATAAATTCTAACGTTTTGTCTATATATTGTTGTTGATCTATAGCGACTATTGTGTTACCCTTATCTGCTTTTGTAAAAATAGTATTATTATTTTTACCCTTGTTTTGTATTGATCTAGCTACATTTATTTCATTATCTAAATTTGGTTTGTTGCTAAGAAATTCCTTTTTTATAATATCTGCGCAAATGTATTTTTTTGGCGTGTTGAATGGTACATTTATTAAAGCTATTTCTGTTTCTACAGCCAAGATTTCAGAATCTTTTAAATCAGATTTATTATTTATATTATGTTTAAAACCTTTGTTTAAGAGGGCTGTTTCTTGATTGGAAAAATTTGTTGCTGATAAATTTATAAATCTGTCAAAGAATTTATGATCTGAAAACACTTTTTTTTGTGGTAGGCTGTGGTTGATGTTTGTTTTTTTCCCTTATAAGAGAATCAAGTTTTCCTTTTTGATTAATGTATTTTTTATTTATTATAGTTCTGATCTAATCCCTCGTTTTTCGATCTAGATCAAAAAATTCTAATGAGTGTAATCGAAACGTTAATTCAGAATGGATTACCTTAACATAAACATTATAGATGTCCCGTTTGCTGTACTGGATCCTTCTTTCTTCAATAATCCATTTTTTATGTACTATGTTGGCGGCCACAACAATTCAAAGTTTAGTAAAGTCTTCTAAAAAAGTATGAATTACTTTTTGTCTTAAATATGCCTTACTTAATTAACCATAAATAATTAATTAAATTATATGCGATTTTAACGTCACAACTTAAATGATGCAAAATTCAATATACCAAAATTATAAGAGAAAACAAACTGTAGAATTTGAAATAAGCCTGCTAATATTTGGTCGGGCCTCCCTCATTATCAATAACGGCTTGTAATCTTCTAGACATTGATTCAACTAACTTTCTAGTATACTCCGGGGAAATAGTGTTCCATGCTTCAGTAATTTTTACTTTTAATTCGGTTTTATTTGATATTGGGGCACTATTTACTTTATTTTTTAATGTCAGCCACAAATTTTCAATTACATTTAAGTCTAGTGACTGGGCTGGTGTTTTAATAACATTTGGACAGTTATAAAGCATCCAACTGCGGACTCGAAATGACCTGTGCTTTGGATCATTGTCGTGATAGAACCGATAATTGTTTTCAATATCTAATTTTTGGTCACTAGCGACGAGATGCTGCCTTAGTATATCCAAGTACACATATTGGTTCATATTCCCTTCGACGAAATGCATGTTACCTACTCCTGCAGATGACATACAGCCCCATAACATCACTCCACCTCCACCGTGCTTTACCATAGCTTTCATATTTTTCAATCTTAATTCTTCGTTAGGCTTTCTCCACACTGATATTTTTCCATCGGACCCAAATAAGTTTATTTTGGTCTCATCAGCAAATATTACTGAATTCCAGAAGTTCAAATCTTTATTGATATGCTCTCTGGCAAATTCCAATCTCACGCGTCTATTTCTTTGGCTAATGAAAGGCTTATTTCTAGCAGTTCGACCATGTAAATTATTATTTCGCAAGATCCGTCGAACTGTTTCGGGGTTACACCTTTTTCCAAACTGTCTTTCCACCTCGGCGCAGAACTTTGGCGCACTTTTTTTTGGATTATTTGATACCTCTCTTAAAATCCATCTTTCTTCACGTTCATTGAAGATCTTATTTGGAGCCAACCTTGACTTATTCTCGACTCTATTTTCATTCCGGTAACCTTCAGTGATATGCTGAACAGTTGACGGACATTTATTTACCATTTTGGCTATGTCTCTTTGGCTGTATCCATTCCTGTATTGAGTAATAATTAAATTTCTCTCAGAAATTGTAGTTCGACGACCCATTCTTAAACAATTTCGTTTTATTGAATGAAAAAATGTCAAACTAAACAAAAAACAATTGCACTAAGAAATCAAAGCAACGCCGCCTTCGTAAATTTCAAAATGCGATAAGTTTTGACCCCTGTTGTTATTTTGCATCATTTAAGCTGTGACGTTAAAATTGCATATGATTTGATTAATTATTTATTGTTAATTAAGTAAGGCATATTTAAGACAAAAAGTAATTCATACTTTTTTAGAAGACTTTTTACTAATTTAATTTCAATAAGTTATTTTTTTCAAATAAATAATGAGAGACTGAGACCAGTTAGTCTTTTCTTATAGCGACTGCATCATTTAAGCTGTGAGTCGCTGTATATCGATCGGCAGTGCGTATAGTCCAAGTTTGAGATGCATACCTGAATATGGAGAACACAAGGGTTTCTAATTTTATTTTCGTGTTGCGATTGGTGTTCCTGGACCTCCAAAGTTGATTCATAGGTGTGTGCCCCATTCTTCGACGTATTTCTTCGACGACCACCTCATATTCATCAGGCCGCTGTACATTTGGGAAATTATTGTTTTCTCTATCAAGTGTCAGAATTTTCGTCTTACTATTATTTACTTGTCTTTCAATTAAAGTGCACACATATAGGTGGCGGAAAATGGGTTGAATTTGACCCTGAATTTTGAAATACTAATTTCAAAAATAATGAACTAATTTATCATCTAATTTTTTTAAACGATTTGTATTTCACCCATTTTTTCCCGAACAAAATGTAATGTATGTATGTTAAATATATGTGTATTTTTTAAATTTTCAGATGAACTCCGAACAGATAAATCGTAACTACAAATGTGATCGACTATTGGCCTTTTTCCGAGATCAAAAATTTGTGGATTGTACCTTTAAAATCGACGGAATCGAAATCAAAGCCCACAAACTCATATTGGCACGTAGCAGTCCTGTATTTGAAAAAATGTTTTTATTTGGAGACCTGGCATCTAAAGAAATAACAATAGATGATATACAGGTAGATGAATTTAAACAAATGGTAGAATTTATTTATACAGATAATATTAATTTTTTGTCAATAATGAACGCTTGGTCTATGCTATACGTAGCTAAAAAATATCTTCTTGATGACTTAGCAGAAGAATGTTTAGGTTTCATCTCAGAAAACCTAACTATGAGCACTCTAGTCCTCAGTTATGAATACTCAGAATTGTATAATCTCGAGCAAATTAAAGATCAATGTCTTCGTGACATAAGAGATGGAATTAATGGTGTTTTTATTAGTGGTTACCATATGAAACCATCTACTTTAAGGTCGATTTTAAAAGAAGATTTGGTAATAACCAAAATAGATCTTGTATGTAAGATTATCGAATGGGGTATCGGTGAATGTGAATTTAGAGGTTTTACTGTGAACCCACAAAATACAGTACAAATCCTTAAAGAGGAAGACATTTTAAAGTATATAAACAAAAAATGGTTATTGGATAAGACATGTGAATATTGTAACGACACTATGGTAATGTGTCAGTGTGTTGACGACGTTGTACATAAAACTCTAAGTTATTTGAGCAGTGAGGTTCAGTGGGAGGAGAAACCAGAGGTTGAAAAATTTGCCAAATTAGTGCCATTCATCTGTAAATCGAGAAAGGTCTTCAAAATTGCTCGTAGAGTGGATCTCCAAGATTCTGAAGAGTTCGTTTCCAGTGTTGCTGTTAACACTGACATGTTAGTCTCAGGAATATCTTTGTGTACTGAAATGAAATGTACTAATGGAACGTCAGATGAGTATAAAGGTTGTGTTGTAATACGTTTCTGTGAACAATATTCAAATAAGAACATAGTGAAGCCTACTATAATCAATGACATTTTTCCATATAATTCGCAAGTTTTCATTCCGCTGCGTTATGCTGTTGTACTGACGCCCGATAAAATCTACGATATACGAATCTCATATAAAAATCTAATTACTGATATGTTCTCTAGTATTGTATGTAGTTATATGAGTGATGAATTAGTAGATAAGAAGCGAGGATACTCTACCATGCGTTTCTATGACTATGATTATGGTACTTTAATAAGAGGTGTAGCTTATTATCCCATTTAAATTGTGTAGAGATATTAGTCATTTAAATCATATTCTTATTGTAGGTAATTTATAAGCTTATTTATTTCTAATGTATTTTGCCCAATTTGAGTGAGATTTATGAATAATTATTCCTCTCTTGAGGTGAGTTATAAAGTAATGTGATTTTTAATTAAATTTAATGAATAAAAAGAATTTAAATGTATTTTTGTATTTTTTTCTTAGTGCTGTTTAATATTTCTTTGGTAACGAAAGGTATTGTACTACATGGGGTAAAAATCCCTAGACTTTTGCAAAAGCAACAGAATAGAATAGAATAGGAATATGCTTTATTGTCCTAAAATACAACGTATTTGTTGACAAAGCAAGCTTAACTTAAATTATTATTATATTAATAAACACAAATTCAAAGAAAGAAAAAATAAACCCTTGGGAAATATTCAAATTCTTGGTATGGTATAGGTATGTGGATGATATTTTCGCGATTTTTGATACAAAGAAAGCAAATATTGATGATTTCGTTTCTAAATTAAATAGCCGGTATGATTCCATTAAATTCACTTACGAAATTGAGAACAAAGGACAATTGCCTTTTCTAGATATTTTAATTATTAAAAATAATAATAGATTAGAATTTTATATCTATAGGAAGGACACAGTAACAGATAGATATATTCCTAATGATTCATTTCATTGCAAACAACATAAATTAGCCTCATTACATTTTTTAGTTCATCGTTTGGTCACTTTCCCTCTGAATAGAGTAAACTTTAATAAAGAAAGGAATCGTATTAGAAATATAACTAGAGTTAATGGTTATGACGATGACTTAGTAAATAAGCTAATAAATAGACATAAGTTTAGGTTTAATATTCAGAATTCCACCTTTTTTACACGCGAAGAAAATAACACCAAGTATGTCTCCATACCATATAATCCGAAATATAGCAAGGGACTCAATAAGATATTTAATAAGGTAGGCCTCACCTTAGTCTATAAGTCATCAGACAATCTGAGGAATATCTTAGGAAATCCCAAAGATAAGATTCCTAATTGTGAGAAAAGTGGAATTTATGAAATTAACATAGTTGTAATGATTGTGACAAAAAGTATGTTGGGCAAACTAAAAGGTCAATTAAAACAAGATTTAAAGAACACTTAGCATTGCCTCAAGATGATGTTTTTTAAAGATTATGATAGCAGTTTCCAGGATAAATAGGGCACAAAGAGTAAGAATCCCTAACCTCGGAAACAATGGTCGACATGACTCTCGCAATCCAGCTCCTGAAATATATCTAATAGCTCTCTTTTGCAATACAAAAACAGAACTAAAGTGAACGCGAGAGCAGCAAGCCCAGAAACAGATCCCATACCTCAAATGAGCCTCAACTAGTGAAAAATAAGAGGTTTTAGCTACATCCAGCCCCAGGCTACTTACGATAACCCTAAGGGCATAGCAGCCTGAAGAAATTTTGCTGCAGATGTTGCCAATGTGATCCTCAAACTGCAGCGATGAGTCAATTATTAGGCCGAGAAATGACTTCTTATCAGCTGAAGAGATGATCTCATTCTCAATATTAACATTCTCTATATTGCATCTAAAACTCAGAATCCTTGTCTTGGCTATATTGAAGGACAGTTTGTTATCATCACACCAAGCCTTCATCTTAGACAAATCTGCCTGAACATCGGCCCGAAGTCTCCCCACATCCTTATTGTGCCACAAAATTGTGGTGTCATCAGCAAAGATGGTAAATCTGCCAGCCACTGTCAAACGGGGCAGGTCATTAACATAGATCAAAAACAATAGTGGTCCAAGTACAGAGCCTTGAGGGATACTGACCCTTAAAAGTCACTCCCTGGACTCGGCCCGACAAATACGACCGAAAGCAATCCCAAGCTAACTCCCTGAACCCATAAATGTTCAGCTTTGACAGCAAGATCCCATGATCAACACAGTCGAAAGCTTTTGTCAAATCACAAAACACCGTCGCAGCATGTTCACCACATTGTTATTCAGTTATTCCAGCGATCTTCCAACATTTGTATACCTTATATATGCAAATATTCATGCAGAATGTGCCTCACGCGTTCTGTTGATATTTTCACGCTGTCAGTTATTTCTCTGACTTTTACTTTGCGGCCATTCAGAACAATATGGTGAATTTTTTTAGTGACTGCTTTATTTGGGCGTCCGTTTTGCAAAAATCAAAAGTAACTGCACTCAAAGGGCTGTAACTCGCGAACTAATAGACAAAATGTCATGAAAATTTTACACGAATCTTCTGAGAGTTGATACGAAATCACACAAGGCCATGAAAATTTCGATTTCATGGGAAACCACGGTTAATATTGATATATTTGATTAGTGCAAATACTCTTTTTTTTCTGTTAAAATCAATAGTCACTGGGACGCACCCTGAAGTTAACTAATATACCTTTTTAAATACCGGAAAACTGGTTTTCGTACAACAATTTAGAGTAACATTTTCTACCTTCACAACTCATTATTTAAAAAAAAATACATAAAAATAATCAATATGTATGCGCTCTTTTTTGTAATATTCAAATCCATCACAAATTTCTTCCAAAATAAACTCCCAAAAAAGAAAAGTCACTTTTTTAAATAACTGTTTTGTAACGAATGCCGAGAAGAGAAGCGATCACTCAGAGCGACGATCAAATTCCGACTGAAACACCGGCGGGCGCGCTGTCAAATGGATAAAGGGAGGGATCGCCTATTCAACATTGTTAGGTAGCAAATTTTTTCTACCTGAGACAAGTTTTAGGAAATCGGTTTGATGGACGTCTAAAATGCTGAAATACCCTATGTGCGACCTAGGGTGGTCGGAGACACCTTCTCCGGGTACACTTAGGCAACTCTCAACAGGCGTGGCACGTCGTGGGGGTGGGCCCTACTCAGAGTAGGTGGCTGAGTTCTGTTGGAGACCCAGTATTACGGGGATATCGCTTTACCCGTGCCCAGGGTTACGGGCGAAGACCACATCCGTAAGGATGGCGGAGA
The DNA here is from genome assembly GCA_019049505.1 of Pachyrhynchus sulphureomaculatus. Lineage (NCBI taxonomy): Eukaryota > Metazoa > Arthropoda > Insecta > Coleoptera > Curculionidae > Pachyrhynchus > Pachyrhynchus sulphureomaculatus. The sequence goes on from CM032447.1 coordinate 24,331,630, forward strand.
GGACAGACTTCGGTACGACGCACTGCTGCCTTGGAGTTAAGATGTTGAGCCATCAAAGGCTAGAGATAAATATATATTTTTTTTTATCGCTCACCTCCCCGCCTCAGTAGGGATTTTACCCTTTTTCCATATCCCAAGGATATCGGCGAGATTGTCGTAATACCCGTAAACGTTGTCCAAGTGCTGAAACATACATTTTTGTATACCTTTTAAACAACTCAGGAGTGCTGCCACGGACGTAATTTGCATTTCTGCAAACAACTACTACCTGTGTACGTGGCCAGGTCAAATATACTTAAATAAATTAATAAATAAGTATACCGACCTGCGGGTTTGAACCCTCGACCTTCTGCACAGTAACAAAGTACTACGCCACCGAGCCACTGCCAGCCACATAACCAACTAACCAACCACAATAACCTCGATTATAGATTTCCGATTCCCCAGGTTGGAGATTTTGGCAGAGGGCTAGCTACCTACTACCTGGGAAAATATATGCAGCTAAAAATCCTGATAAAAAGACTGGGAATATGGATGGATATTTACGGAAACGACCACGGCATCAGAATAAGGAAGATGTCACCAGAGGGCTTAAGCAGATGAAAACCGATATAGCAGTACTGTTGAAGACTAAAAAGAAAGAAGATGGTATTGAATGCGTTCGGGTTTATATACATGTACTCAGTGGTGTACCCAAAAACAATAGAACATGCAAGGGAGTCTCGATAATGATACATAAAAAATGCGAAACGAAAATTGTCTTAGTAACTGGAATGCAATAAACGAAAGACCAGCCACAGTAGATCTTAACATTCGAGGACATAAAGTATCTATCGGAGCAGTCTACGCCACGAATGAGGATACACAACAAACAAAAGGATGAGTTTTACGATCAATTCAGCGATGCAATTGCTGGGAACAGGCACTAAAGACAATAGTGAGGTAATCGGTAAATATGGTGAAGAAACCCTAAATCAAAATGGACAACGATTGATAGAAGGAGGTGAACAATATGAACTTAAAATATTAAATGGTTTCCAGCCAAAAAGGGGTCCAGCTTCGTCCTCCGGTATTGGCTGCGTCTGCCTTTTGCAGGTTCCCTTTTGTTTTATCAAGAACAAACTAAATTTATTGATTTTGTATGGTTAAATGAGTGTCAACAAATGTTACGCTACTTGACTCAAGTAAGTGGTTAAACGACAGTCCATTTTTAGATGTAGCATTTTGGGCCGTAAAATCAACGTTTGTTCGACTCCCCCGATAAAATAAACAACTTGGCAGACGGTTAGTCGACAGGTCAAAATTTCGGATCGCCTTCTTAGTCTATTATTGATACCATAGAAGATAAAACAAAAGAGCTTAAAATAGAGCAAATAAGATACAACTTGGATGGACTGTTAGACGATAGGATGAACGCACTCTACCAAACTAGTCTAGATTCGAAGTTGAACGATAATTACCTAACTCAAGAAACTGAACTGTACAAACATATAACGGCATCCTCGCATTCTGCCGTTTATGAGGCCCTAAGACAAGAAAATAGGTACCATCACGTGCATAATTGTAACATCATCTGAAACACAACACTAACAGAACAAAGAAAAAAAATTATATAAACAATGGTTAAACAGTAAAGACACCAACGATAAAATTATATACAAACATCTACAAAGGGAGTATAAAAATATGACCACTGAAAATAAGAACTTAACCAGAGGAAAACAATTAACAGAAATCGATTCCACCACAAACAAAACGCATTTCCAACCAATTCCATTTGACGAATGGCAACAACATTATACAGACGAACTTACTGAAGACAACAGAAAAATATACAGCAAATTCTCCTAGACCTTACAACATACAAAGACAACACATAGATGTTACTGAGGATATAATCCGCAAAGCCATAAAATCAAACAAAAAAAAAGCTGCCTGACTAGAAGGACTACCTGCTGAGCCGTTAAAAAATGGTAATGAAAAGTTAATAAAGAACTGTCTTTCAGACACGTAAACGGAGATAAAATACTAACAAGCGGGAAAGAGGCTTGGATTACACCAATCCATAAGAAAGGTCCAAGGAACAATTGCGCAAATTATAAATGTATCTCTGTCACTAGTACTATGGGCCGCCTTCAGTCTGGTATAGGTAAATAAACAAAAGAGTGGTGACAAACAGACAAGCTCATCTATTGTTTGTGTGGATCTGATCAGGGCATACGATAGGATACCGGTACAGAAACTTTGGCAGGTCCTAGAACAATCTCCTGTAAATAACACAGTAATATCAGCTATCAAACAACGATATGAACACTCGCTAGAGTTAAAATAGGAAACACCTTGTGAGATAGCTTTGAGGTTACCAAAGGTCTGAGACAGGGATGCTCTCTTCCACATTAACCATTCGAAAATTTGCATATGGCTCATCTTATGTTTTACTAACACTTTTCGCACATTTAAAATAAGTTTAAAACTAATTCGTTACGCGAACGTGCATACAGAACAAAGTAAACGAACTAGCAAGTTGAGACTTGTCAACTTTGTTAGGCATGTACCTACCATCGAGTGGATACTATTTTACCTTCTTGCTACAAACCATTAATAAGGGAATTTTCTGTCGCACCACATATTGCTTGTCTATATAACGTAACGAACATATTAAGAAATGATTAGAAAAAATCTTAAGAGCCAGTTGTTTCACCTGAAAACCCTTCTTAAATACCTTGTATAATAAATAAAAATCTACGTTTTAGAAATAGAATTTATTAATACAAAAAATATAAATATAAAGATATAAAATTACTACAGTCTACATTTAGAATCTAAAAAGCAATATTCACAGACAAAAGAAAAGATAGCACTTAGAATAGGCTAAGGGAAGACAGACTCTTTTAGAATCCTACAAAGCTAATTTTTCCTATATGTTTACTTAAAGACGGTAATAAGGTACACAAAAAGAGATGAAAATGTACCACAGACTATGAAAAAAGGTAAATAAAAGTTACAAGAGAAATGCAACTCGAATTTGACAACTTTTAAGTGATTATTTCCAAGCAAAGAGATAAATAAATAATGTATTAGATTAATTTTAAAAAAATTTCAAATTTTCCATAGTCTATGGTTAATTTTGCTCGAATATTTTCGAATTTAATCCTGGAAGAAACTTATAGACGAATTCCGGGATTTCTGGAAGCCACAAAGTTCAGGAGTTCCTCACTGTCTTCACAGACGAAGGGTTTGAGATGGTGACAAGCGACGTCATGCCAATGAACACCGTCGTTATAGAAGTTGTTAAGGATGGCCAAACATGATTCGTCGTTACCCTAAAAGAGAAAAAAATGGTTATATTTAAACAATTATATCACCACTACACCAAACACGATAATTGACTGATGATTCTTTTTAAAGGCATGTTCCGCAATACTTGTTTTTTCTAATCTACCATACTTTAAACGAGTTAGATGTTTTTAGTGTTCCGTACGGAACACTTATAAGTTCACTGCGATCTCTGTCTGTCACATCCGATTTTCTCCAAAACTATTTGACATAGGAAGTTGAATTTTGGTACTAATATAGGAATTGATGGCTACATGGAGCCATGTAGTTTTGAAAGTTAAATTTTGAAATAAGGGGTTAGTTTTGGGGAGTGAAATCGGAAGTGAAAAAAAAAATTTTACCAAGTCATCGAGTGCGGTGTCAAATGAAAGTTTGTAAAAACATGAGTTCGAAAATATAATGTAATACTTGCGCACACTTTTCTTTGTATTATTTTTAAAAAACCGGTCAAGTGCAAGTTAAACTTGCGCAATTAGTGTTCCGTACGTTGATTGCTTTTAAAATAAAAAAATTTTGTTACAGAGGTATAAAATGATCAGTGACTTCACAAAATACACCCTAAATGAGTTTTCAACAAAGTTTGTTTCCAATCTTTACTGAAATCTGATGACCTTGAAATTTTTGTTTTTTTTTATATACCATATAAATTATTAAAGGTAATGCACTCGTGATAATTTTCGTTCAATCTACACACCCGTGGAGAATATTCCAGAATTTTTTCAAAATTTTTTGATAAGAACTTTTCGAGATAATGCCCGGGACAGCGATTTTTCGCGAATTTTTAAAAATAATACGAAGAAAAGTGCGCGCAAGTATAATATTATATATATATATATTTTTTACTCGTGTTTTCACAAGCTTTCATTTGACACCACACTCGATGACCTAGTAAAAAAATTTTTTTTTCACTTCCGACTTCACCCCCCAAAACTAACCCCTTAAGTCAAAATTTAATTCTCAAAACTATATGGCTCTGATGAGGCCATCAATTCCTATATTATTACCAAATTTCACCTTTCTATGTCAAATAGTTTCGGAGAAAATCGGGTGTGACAGACAGACAGGCATCGAAGTGATCTTATAAGTGTTCCGTACGGAACACTAAAAATCGCCAAAAATCGCTGTCCTCTCCCCTTATCTCGAAAAGTACTAATCAAAAAATTTTGAAAAAATTCTGGAATATTCGCCACAAGGTATAGATTAAACGAAAATTGTTACGAGTGCATTACCTTAAATAATTTATCTGGTATAGATAAAAAAAAAAAAAAAATTAAGAGTTTTCAGTAAAGATCGGAAAAAACTTTGTTGAAAACTCATTTGGGATTTGTTTTATACTTCCGTAACAAAAAAAAAATTATATTTTAAAAACAACGTACGGAACACTAATTGCGCAAGTCCAACTTACACTTGATCGTTTGTTTTTTTTTTTAAATTTTGTCAGAATCAACCGTCTTGTTTGTCCAATATACTTCTTGTTAGAACTTTGAACTTCTTTTTTTAAGTTGTCTGATGACTTATAGACTAACGTGAAGCCTACACTATTAAATACCTTATTAAGTCCTCTGGAGATTTTAGATTATATAGTATTGAAATATATTTTATCTTATTTTGCTTACGGTTAAAAAACTGTAATTATGAATATATAACCTAAACTTATGACCATTTATTAACTTGTTTATTAAGTTTTCGCCATAAATATTGATTCTATCTATATTCTTAGTACGATTCCTTTGATTTCTGAATCTTACTTCATTTAACGGGAAAGTGACCTAAACCACAAATCAAAAAAAGTAATGCGGCACATTTATATTGTTTACGATGAAGTGGTTCATTATGAATATATCTGTTTGTTAGGGTATCTTTCTTATAGATGCCAAATTCTAATTTATTATTTTTTTAATAACTTAAACATCCAGGAATGGTTCTTTGTTCTCAATTTCAGTATCCCTAATATTGAAGAGACACGTTAGGAATGACATAGTCTGCTCGTTTTTGTGTCCGGTCTAAAAGCTCATATCAAAAAAAAAAAACCGGTCAAGTGCAAGTTGAACTTGCACAATTAGTGTTCCGTACGTTGATTGTTTTTAAAATAAAAAATTTTGTTAGGGTGGTATAAAATGATCGATCAGTGACTTCACAAAACACACCCCAAATGAGTTTTCAACAAAGTTTGTTTCCAATCTTTACTGAAATCTGATGACCTTGAAATTTTTGTTTTTTTTATACCATATAAATTATTAAAGGTAATGCACTCGTGATAATTTTCGTTCAATCTACGTGGAGAATATTCAAGAATTTTTTTCGAAATTTTTTGATAAGTACTTTTCGAGATAAGGCCCGGGACAGCGATTTTTCGCGAATTTTTAAAAATAATACAAAGAAAAGTGCGCGCAAGTATAGTATTATATATATATTTTTTACTCGTGTTTTCACAAGCTTTCATTTGACACCACACTCGATGACCTAGTAAAAAAATTTTTTTTTTTCGCTTCCGACTTCACCCCCCCAAAACTAACCCCTTAAGTCAAAATTTAATTCTCAAAACTACATGGCTCTGATGAGGCCATCAATTCCTATATTATTATCAAATTTCACCTTTCTATGTCAAATAGTTTCGGAGAAAATCGGGTGTGACAGACAGACAGACACCGAAGTGATCTTATAAGTGTTCCGTACGGAACACTAAAAACAATGAATAAATCATTTGCAAACATTGTTAAAAAAACATTTCGGATTCAAATTAATAATAAAAACAGGAATATTTATAATTTAGATTGTTATTAAATATATATAAATAAAAGATTAGTATTTACTTATGAAAACTATTCATATTATCACTAGTTGCATGATTGGTTACACAAAATATACGTACACGCATTTATTTAATGTTGCAATGATAAAAATGTTATGAGAAAGTTGAGTGTACACACATAAAAAGATTAAAACCGAACATCGTTTAAATGTTCTTTGAACTGTTGACTGGATCGTTGGAATTTTTTTCAAACCGATAAATTCCTTTTTTGCGCGTAACTTCGAAAAAGGAATTTTTATGTTCTTTTTTTCTTAGGCAATTTCAAGAGCGTATTATCTTAAACCTTTTTATTCTGTTTAATCGTTTTGGCGCCTTTTAAAATTTTCCAAATGATAATTCATCAATTTAGAACACAAGCTGGTTATAAGATTATTTTCCGTGGTCAATAACCTTTATAAAGACCAGTTTAATTAAGTTTGCTATTATTATTCAATATTCATTAGCGTTAATATTTTAATGATTTGAAAGAGTTCTAAAACTGGCGTGAGACATTAGTTAAAAAAATATTTTAGGTTAGTTCAGGTTTAATTATATAATTTTATTTTTTTAGTGTTCCATACGGAACACTTATAAGATCACTTCGGTGTCTGTCTGTCCATCTGTCACACCTGATTTTCTCCGGAACTATTTGACACTGAAAGTTAAAATTTGGCACTAATATAGGAATTGATGGCCCCATCAGAGCCGTGTAGTTTTGAAAGCTAAATTTTGATTTAAAGGGTTAGTTTTGGGGGGTGTTAAATGAAAGCTTGTGAAAACACAAGTTCAAAAATATATATAATGTAATACTTGCGCACACTTTTCTTTGTGTTATTTTTAAAAAATTAAGAAAAATCACTGTCCCCCTTATCGCGAAGAGTACCAATTAAAAAATTTTGAAAAAATTGTGGAATGTTCTCCACAGGGTGTAGATTGAACGAAAATTATCACGAGTGCATTACCTTTAACACACCCCACAAAAAAAAGTTCATTATCACGAACCAAAATACATGGATCTAGTGTATTTTTCGACGCTGAATTCGAATCCGTAGTTAAAAAAAGATTTGTCTCATTTTTATTTTGGTCAAAAATATCCCTTGAAATGGGATAAAACTACAGTAATATTTTATAGTCGAGAGAAGAGAATATGCATTCAAACCACAGCAAGCTATTTCTATTAATTAAACCAAAATCCACCCTTATAGGGAGTGAAAAGTACTCCTAAAACTTAAATAACGCACGTGATTTTAAATAACATGTATAAAGAACAAATTCTTATAACTCTTAGGACAAAATATCTAAATCTGGTGTGACAACCAGACATTACTCTTAAAGCGTTAAGACTCACCCCGATAGGGTGTAAAAACCATCCCCAACTACAGCAGTATCTCTTAAGTTTCAATATATACGAAAAAAGTTGTAGTTTTAGGCAGAGTGAACAAATATGGAGTAGATTCGCTTGAACCACCGATACACGACTATAAACTACCCTTAGAGGATGGTAGAAACTACCCCTACGCTCTAATGACGCACATGGATGATACTGAAATTCGGAAAGGATCAAGTACTTTTATCTCATTGTGCCAAACATTCAAGACAACAAGATCATCTTCCTAATAAGATCAAAAATCATCCCAAGGAGGGGTGACTACCCTCTGAGATTGATGGACCTTAGAAATTCTAGCACCTGAGAAAAAAAAAATACAGGCTTTCGTAGTCTCAGGCAGGATGGACAAAAATAGCCTCTGTCTTTCTTCTCAGATGCTAGAACTGTGTATTCAAGTAGACGGGCATATTTTTGAACGTTTATTACGTCATAATAATTAATCATTAGATAAGTTAAACTATATTAAAATTATTATTACCTATTTGTTTATGTTTTCACAATAGCGTAAGGGTATTAAAAATAAGGGTAAAAATTGAAAAATTCAAAATAAATCGAAAACTGTTAGAAATAGATATATGACATCTATAATCTATAATATATATAAAATGCAACGTCTCTCTGTCTGTCTGTCTGTCCGTTAGTGCGCCTATCACTGAAAAACCACTTATCCGATTTACGTACTTTTTTTTTTTAAAACATACATATGTTCTCTGGCCAGGTTATAGGCTATATTTTATTACGATAGGTAGCATAAGGAATGAGCACTGACGTAAAATAGTGAATGATGTCGGAAATAAGTTTGCCGCTAGCGCGTGCCTTTGCAATACACAGCCTAAACCATTAAATATGGAACAATATTATGTAGCAAAGAATATCTGTAATGTATAATCTATAATATATATAAAATGCAATGTCTCTCTGTCTGTCTGTTTGTCCATTAGTGCGTTTATCACGCGGGAACCACTTATCCGATTTACCTGTCTTTTTTTAAATTCATGCATATATTCTTTGGCCAGGTTATATAATAATAATAATAATCTATATCTATAATATATATAATGCAATGTTTGTCTGTCTGTCTGTCTGTCCGTTAATGCGCTTATCCCTCGTGAACCACTTATCCGATTTACGTGATTTTTTTAAATTCATACATATGTTCTCTGACCAGGTTATAGGTATATATTTTATTGCATCTATAATATATATAAAATGCAACGTATTCTGTCTCTCTGGCTGTCCGTTAGTGCGCTTATCACTGGAGAACCGCTTATCCGATTTTCGTACTTTTTTTTTTTAAAACATACATATGTTCTCCGGCCAGGTTATAGGCTATATTTTATTAGGATAGGTAGCATAAGAAATGAGCAGCGACAATAATAGTAAATGAAGTCGGACAAAGTTTGCCGCTAGCGCGTTCTCTTGCAATACACAGTCCAAACCATTAAATATGGAACAATATTATGTAGCAGAGAATATCTATAATATATATAAAATGCAATGTCTCTCTGTCCGTCTGTCTGTCTGTCCGTCCGTTAGTATGCTTATCACTGGAGAACTACTTATCCGATTTACTGCTTTTTTTTTAACCATACGTATGTTCTCTGGCCAGGTTATAGGATATATTTTATTAGGTGACATAAGGAATAAGCAGTAACGATAATAGTGAATTAAGTCGGAGAAAAGTTTGCCGCTAGCGCGTTCTCTTGCAATACACTCCCTAAAGCATTAAATATGGAACAATATCATGTAGCAAAAAATACAATATATATAAAATGCAATGTCTCTCTGTCTGTCTGTCTGTCCGTTAGTGCGCTTATCACTCGAGAACCACTTATCCGATTTACGTGTTTTTATAAATTTATACATATGTTCTATATAATTCGATATAAGCCTAGATAATGGGAGATAAGGTGAGATAATGGGAGATAAGGAGAAATAATGGGAGATAAGTCGAGATAAGCCTCGATAATGGGAGATAAGTATAAATAATGGGAGATAAGTCTAGATAATGGGAGTTATGGTGAGATAATGGGAGATAAGGAGAAATAATGGGAGATAAGGAGAAATAATGGGAGATAAGTCGAGATAAGCCTACATAATGGGAAATAAGGTGAGATAATGGGAGATAAGGAGAAATAATGGGAGATAAGGAGAAATAATGGGAGATGAGCAGAGATAAGCCTAGATAATGGAAATTATGTAGAGATAATGGGAAATAAGGAGAAATATTGGGAGATAAGGAGAAATAATGGGAGATATTTTATTACGTTGGGTAACATAAGGAATAAGCAGTGACGATAGTAATGAATCAAGTCCACGCGAGCGGAGCCGCGGGCCCGGCTAGTAATTAATAAAAGTTGGATGGTTTTGTAAAATCTATTAGAAAAAATAATAATATACAGGGTGTACCATTCAAAAAATTTGAGATTTTTCAATTTAAAATAGTCGAAATGCATAAATTTATTTTGAACACCCTTTAGCATCTAACTCAAAATTCTTTACATATATCTTTTTTTCATCTCTATAGAACGCCCGTACCAATTATGAGTATTCCACCTTTAGAAACAATGGCACTACTGGCAATCCTTTACAAAACTGAAAAGTAGTATTTTTTTTAAAAAATTGAAATATTCGAAAAACTACTAGGTTTAGGTATATAACGTTATTAAGAAAATTGTTATAAAATTTTACGCAGAATTTAAAACTAAATGAGAAAATAGGATGCTCCATTTAAAAAAAAAACATATGTTATATCGGCCACGCTTTTTTTAAAGTACCCTGTATACTCAAAAATAATTTTAAACTGTGCACCTTAACATTCCCTAAAACTATTGTATTTAACAATGAGATAATGAACTTTACTCTATCGTTGACTCACCCTGTACATGTTATTTAAACTCACGTGCATTATTTGAGTTTTAGGAGAACTTTTCACCCCCTATAAGGGTGGATTTTGGTTTAATTAATAGAAATAGCTTGCTGTGGTTTGAATGCATATTCTCTTCTCTAGACTACAAAATGTCTACCATTTTTCACCCTCTATTAACAGTCATTACATTGTTAGTTTGTATAGATTTACCCCATTTTTTTTAACTACGGATTCGAATTCAGCGTCGAAAAATAGACTAGAACCATATATTTTGGTTCGTGGTAATTAACTTTTTTTGTGTGGCTGTGTAATTTATCTGGTACGAGGCTGGTTTGAAAAGTCCGTGCAAAGTCCGAGAGATGGCACCACCGGCGCGTATCGAGGTCATGTTTAGTTAGTAGCATCTCTTGAATGAACGCACACCAAGTTTCAGCCATATTGGTCTATTTCTTTGTGTTTGGCATTCGTGTGAAATGGACGAAAAAGAGTTTCGTGTGGTGATTAAACATTTCTTTATGAAAGGCAAAACGCCTCAGGAGACTAAAGAGAAGCTTGATAAATATTATGGTGACTCTGCACCTTCGATTAGAACAGTTTATAAGTGGTTTCAAAATTTTCGGACTGGCCATATGGGCACAAGTGACGCTGAACGTTCTGGACGGCCTGTGGAGGTTACGACTCCAGAAATCATTGATCAAATCCATGATATGGTGATGGATGACAGAAGAGTTAAGGTGCGTGAGATTGCTAGTGCTGTGGGCATCTCGACTGAACGGGTACATAATATTTTGCATAAACATTTGGACATGAGAAAGCTATTCGCAAGATGGGTGCCGCGATTGCTCACGCTTGACCAAAAACGGAATCGTGTGAAGTGTTGCAAGGGTGGTTTGCAGCTGTTCCAGAAGAATCCGGAGGACTTTAAGCGTCGTTTCGTCACTGTGGATGAAACTTGGATATATTACTATACTCCTGAGACCAAACAACAATCTAAACAATGGGTTACCAAGGGAGAATCTGCACCAAAAAGGCCGGAAAGGTTATGGCGACTGTCTTTTGGGATTCGCAAGGGATAATCCTCATCGACTATCTGGAAAAGGGTAAAACTATTACAGGTAAATATTATTCATCGTTATTGGACCGTTTGAAAACCGAGCTGCAAGAAAAACGCCCGCGATTGGCCCACAAGAAAGTCCTTTTCCATCACGACAACGCACCAGCACACACCTCAGCAGTTGTGGTCGCAAAATTAATGGAAATAGGATTCCAACTCGTTTCACATCCCCCCTATTCTCCAGACTTGGCTCCCTCGGACTACTATTTGTTCCCCAATTTGAAGAAATGGCTGGCGGGACAAAGATTTTATTCAAACGAGGAGGTGATTGCAGACACTAATGGATATTTTGCAGACTTGGACAAATCCTATTATTCGGAAGGGATCAACAAACTAGAACATCGTTGGACGAAGTGTGTAAGCCTAAGAGGAGACTATGTCGAAAAATAAAAAAGGTTTACCCCAAACACATAAGTAGTTTTTATTTTTGCACGGACTTTTCAAACCAGCCTCGTATATAAAAAAAAAAACAAAAATATTAAGGTCATCCATTTTCAACAAACTTTGTTGAAAACTCATTTGGTGTGTTTTGTGAAGTCATTGATCATCCCCGTAACAAAAATGTTTATTTTAGAAGCAATCAACATACGGAAAACACACAAGTTCGACTTGCACTTGGCCAGTTTTCTCTTAAAGAGAGACGAAATTTGTTTATAAAGTTTTGAACATCGCCTGATTTGCATTATTGAACTTTTCAAACTACAAGGGTTGCTCCAAAAGTTCTCGACCTAACAAAAAAACGCTAGATTAAAGAGATTATTTTTTATTTTTCTACATAGTTATCTTGCAAATCAATATATTTAGTCCAAGGACATTTCAAGTTTTTTATACGTTCTTTATAATAAGAAGAACTCCGCAAAATAACCGGTTATGTCAGCTTTAACTTCCTCATTCAAAATTAATCCAGCCAGCCATTTTTCAGGTTTGGAGACAAGAAGTAGTCGCTGGAGGCAAAATCTGACGAATACGGTGGATGTGGAAGCACTTCGAAGCCAAGGACATCCAGTCTGGCAGCAACAATCCGTGACGTCTGGGAAGACGCTTTATTGTGATGAAATGCACTTTATTTTTTGCGAAATGTAGACGTTTCGCCTAAATAGCCCCCTTTAATTGATCTAGCGTTGAAGCATAATACTCCCCGCACACCATGAGAATCCCAAAAAAATGATAGCCATGGATTTTCCTACAGACGGAACCGTTTTTTACTTTCTTGGACGCACTTTCACCTGCTTCCACCCCTTGTTCCGACTACTTCTTCATCTTTGGCGTGTAATGCTCATTCCATATTTCATCTACTATTATGAACCGTCGAAGAAATTTGCTGGAATTATGTTTAAACAAGTCTAAACCCTCTTGAAAAATATTCATCCGAATCCCACCGAACGGACAGCTTTCTCACACCCAAAAAAAACATGTAAAATGTGGTGTACACTGCCCATCGAGATGTTTACAATGTCAGCGAGCTCGCTATTGTGAATTTTTCTTACAATCTCGTCTGTACTTAGAGGTTTTCAGGCGTCACAAGCATTTATGATCTTGAATGGATGTACGACCACTTTTAAATTCAGCAACCCACTTTGTATCCGTCAAAAACGAAGGGGAAGAAATTAATGTGACTTTTAACTCTTTTTGAATATCCGTAGGAGTTAAACCTTTAAAAACGAGATGTTTTATAATAGGTCGCGCGTCAATTTTAGAAATAGTTAAAACTTGTTTGTTTATAGGATTGCTACAAAAAGGCAACTAAATACACGTGTATGAAACTTTACAGCAAGCCATCTAGTAGATAACACTTAACAAATATGACAATAATTTAGTTATCTTGGCGACATATCTGTGTCAGGCCGAGAACTTTTGCAGCGATCATCTTATTGTTAAACACCTAATATTATGTTCAAAAATTGGAAACACTGCGATCTTGAGTGTATGAAAAATTGGGCTCTTTTGGATTAGACCGCGTCAATTTGGAGTAACTCCCCGACGTTTCGCCCATGACAGGGATATTCAGGAATCTTTACTTTTCAAGATGAGAATATTTTTATCATCAAGCATTGGCATTTTCTTTCTCGTAGACAAAAACACATTCAACAGAAACAACTATCATTAAGACTACTCATTGCGTATTTTTAATTTTTATACAATCAAATGTAATAATTATTATTCTCGGAGTTTCAAGAACAAGTTTTTTTTACTATTTCTAAGATAAATACAAACAAATTCCAAACTAGTTAGCTATACTTTACCATGACGTAACAAAAAAATTTAATTATTGTATTATCTGGAGTGTTCGCACTTCAGTTGGTATTAAATACGAGTGTCGGTAGATTGTAATTCTTTTTTGAAATAATAGTTAAATATTTTAATTTGTACTATTCATTAGAGACATAGCACGTAGGCTCAAAAGTTTTTGGTCTGACACATATCATAGATGTCGCTCTTTTCAAAAAATCCATATGATTTTTAGGAAGTATAGTATTTTTCACAATCTAAGAAAGTGACTTAGCTACCTATACTCATTCAAAATTTAACAAGATTCGAAAGTAATTAATTTATGGCTGTTTAATGACGAGGCATCGTGCAGGACCACACTATACGTGATCGTATAATTGTTGAGTTTAAAATGTTATTGTGATAAGACAGTTGAATTTTAATGTTTTATGTACTGAATAATACGCAGTATAGTAATTACACAAATATATTAAAACAGTGTACAGTGTCCTCGCGTACATTTGTTACAATTTTGGTTGTTAATTAATAGCTAGTACAATTTCGCTATCGCTACTATCTTGCAAATCAATAATAAGTTTTTTTACAGGTTCTAAACTATTTATATCTATAATATATATAAAATGCAACGTCTCTCTGTCTGTCTGTCTGTCTGTCCGTTAGTGACCTTATCACTGGAGAACCACTTATCCGATTTACGTACTTTTTTTTTTAAAACATACATATGTTCTCTGGCCAGGTTATAGGCTATATTTAATTTCGATAGGTAGCATAAGGAATGAGCAGTGACGATAATAGTGAATGAAGTCGGAAAAAAGTTTATCGCTAGCCGTTCCCTTGCAATACACAGTCTAAACCATTAAATATGGAACAATATTATGTAGTAGAGAATATCTAGAATCTATAATATATATAAAATGCAATGTCTCTCTGTCTGTCTGTCTGTCCACTGGTGCGTTTATCACGCGAGAACCACTTATCCGATTTACGTCTTTTTTTAAATTCATACATATATTCTTTGGCCAGGTTATATAATAATAATAATCTATACCTATAATATAAACAAATTGCAACCTCTCTCTGTCTGTCTGTCTGTCCGTTAGTGCGTTTATCCCTCGAGAACCACTTATCCGATTTACGTGATTGTTTAAATTCGTACATATGTTCTCTGACCAGGTTTTAGATATATATTTTATTACATCTATAATATATATAAAATGCAACGTCTCTCTCTCTGTCTGTCTGTCTGTCCGTTAGTGCGCCTATCACTGAAAAACCACTTATCCGATTTACGTACTTTTTTTTTTAAAACATACATATGTTCTCTGGCCAGGTTATAGGCTATATTTTATTACGATAGGTAGCATAAAACATACATATGTTCTCTGGCCAGGTTATAGGCTATATTTTATTACGATAGGTAGCATAAAGAATGAGCAGTGACGTAAAATAGTGAATGATGTCGCAAATAAGTTTGCCGTTAGCGCGTGCCTTTGCAATACACAGCCTAAACCATTAAATATGGAACAATATTATGTATCTGTATATGTATAATCTATAATATATATAAAAATGCAATGTCTCTCTGTCTGTCTGTCTGTCTGTCTGTCCATTAGTGCGTTTATCACTCAGGAACCACTTATCAGATTTACCTGTCTTTTTTTAAATTCATGCATATATTCTTTGGCCAGGTTATATAATAATAAAAATAATCTATATCTATAATATATATAAAATGCAATGTTTGTCTGTCTGTCTATCTGTCTGTCCGTTAATGCGCTTATCCCTCAAGAACCACTTATCCGATTTACGTGATTTTTTAAATTCATACATATATTCTCTGACCAGGTTATAGGTATATATTTTATTACATCTATAATATATATAAAATGCAACGTATTCTGTCTGTCTGTCTGTCCGTTAGTGCGCTTATCACTGGAGAATCACTTATCCGATTTTCGTACTTTTTTTTTTAAACATACATATCTTCTCCGGCCAGGTTATAGGCTATATTTTATTACGATAGGTAGCATAAGGAATGAGCAGGGACAATAATAGTAAATGAAGTCGGACAAAGTTTGCCGCTAGCGCGTTCTCTTGCAATACACAGTCCAAACCATTAAATATGGAACAATATTATGTAGCAGAGAATATCTATAATATATATAAAATGCAATGTCTCTCTGTCCGACTGTCTGTCTGTCTGTCCGTCCGTTAGTGTGCTTATCACTGCAGAACTACTTATCCGATTTACGTGCTTTTTTTTAACCATACGTATGTTCTCTGGCCAGGTTATAGGCTACATTTTATTAGGTGACATAAAGAATAAGCAGTGACGATAATAGTGAATTAAGTCGGAGAAAAGTTTGCCGCTAGCGCGTTCTCTTGCAATACACTCCCTAAAGCATTAAATATGAAACAATATCATGTAGCAAAGAATACAATATATAAAATGCAACGTCTCTCTGTCTGTCTGTCTGTCCGTTAGTGCGCTTATCACTCGAGAACCACTTATCTGATTTACGTGTTTTTATAAATTTATACATATGTTCTATATAATTCGATGTAAGCCTAGATAATGGGAGATAAGGTGAGATAATTGGAGATAAGGAGAAATAATGGGAGATAAGTCGAGATAAGCCTCGATAATGGGAGATAAGGTGAGATAATGGGAGATAAGTATAAATAATGGGAGATAAGGAGAGATAATGGGAGATAAGAAGAGATAAGTCTAAATAATGGGAGTTATGGTGAGATAATGGGAGATAAGGAGAAATAATGGGAGATAAGGAGAAATAATGGGAGATAAGGAGAAATAATGGGATATAAGTCGAGATAAGCCTAGATAATGGGAAATAAGGTGAGATAATGGGAGATAAGGAGAAATAATGGGAGATAAGGAGAAATAATGGGAGATGAGCAGAGATAAGCCTAGATAATGGAAATTATGTAGAGATAATGGGAAATAAGGAGAAATATTGGGAGATAAGGAGAAATAATGGGAGATATTTTATTACGTTGGGTAACATAAGGAATAAGCAGTGACGATAGTAGTGAATCAAGTCCACGCGAGCTTAGCCGCGGGCCCGGCTAGTTTATGTATATACATCTATATGAGTTTTCAATTTTTTTGACGTGTTGAATACAGTTTCTCCAATTTTCAACAGTTACATTTTTGACTTCTGTCTTTATCAACTCAATCACAGTACTGTTTAAGGTGGGTATATTATTGTGAGCACGTATATTTATTTTATGCCATATCAGCTCGATCGCATTAAAGATACAAGAAGACGAATTATTTCGTGTCCTGCTTCCTTTGCAATTTTATCACAAACATATTCCTTTGAAAATTTGTAACTTTTTAAAACTTCTAACAATTGTTTAGCTGTATAACTTTCATGGAAATATATGTCACGTTCGCACAAAAAGGCTTGTATTTCCCTGGTGGAACTTGGTACCTTATTCATTTGGCGACTATGATAGGATGCATTATCCATCGCAACACAGCTATTCGGTGGTATATTCGGCATTAATTTGTTTTGAAGCCAATCTTCAAAAACTTCAGCGGTTGTATCACAATGATAATCCAAGCTGGAATCTGAAATATTCTTGGCTGCTAGAAATAGACATTCTGATATCCAGCCTTCTTCTGACCCCGAATGTAAAATAGTTATTCTTTTACCTTTATTTGATGGAGCTTTGGTGTGGCATTTTTTGGATTCATCAATCCGTCCTTTACTGGATGTGTCGTGGGCGTCATACCAAGTCTCATCTAGGTAGATTATCGCTCAATTTTCCGATCTAGCTGTATTTATTTTTTCAAGATATTCCATTCTGAGTTGTTGCAAACGCCGCGATTCCATTATAACTTGCTTTTTGTCTATTTTTTTTTTAACAAAAACTTCAAACAACGTAGAATACGCCATAAAGTTGTAGTGGAACATTTTATGTCACAACTATCCTCGGACAGCCTCCGTGAAAGTGACAATAACGTAGGAACTTTTTGTTCTGCATACATTTCATAAATATTGCGGCGGATTAAGTCTTCTTGACAGAAATCAATACATTTCGACACACATTTGTCTTTTCGTGTTTTTTTAGGCTATCGAATTATTTACAATTTTCCAAACTGAACTTTCAGGGATGCTTGTCAAAGCTGCTGTCTCCATCAATAAAAAGTACTTTTCGTGGCCTCGCTCCACTAACTTTAAATAAACACTTTTAACTATCACTTTTACCTCAACGGGCCAACATTTGCGGCTTCTGATGGAAAGGGCTTCGGACAATTTAAGACACTATTGAACTTTATAATAAACACTATTTCAGTATAATACTGCAGATAAAATGAAGAATATTCTTTATATTTGTAAACACGAAGTAGCCAATAAAATGTTGGATTGAAAGGAAGGTGTATATATTATATATATATATATATATATATATATATATATATATATATATATATATATATATATATATATATATACTAACCGGGCCCGCGGCTCCGCTCGCGTGGACTTGATTCACTACTATCGTCACTGCTTATTCCTTATGTTACCCAACGTAATAATATATCTCCCATTATTTCTCCTTATCTCCCAATATTTATCCTTATTTCCCATTATCTCTACATAATTTCCATTATCTAGGCTTATCTCTGCTCATCTCTCATTATTTCTCCTTATCTCCCATTATTTCTCCTTATCTCCCATTATCTCACCTTATTTCCCATTATCTAGGCTTATCTCGACTTATCTCCCATTATTTCTCCTTATCTCCCATTATCTCACCATAACTCCCATTATCTAGACTTATCTCTGCTTATCTCCCATTATCTCTCCTTATCGCCCATTATTTATACTTATCTCCCATTATCTCACCTTATCTCCCATTATCGAGGCTTATCTCGACTTATCACCTATTATTTCTCCTTATCTCCCATTATCTCACCTTATCTCCCATTATCTCACCTTATCTCCCATTATCTAGGCTTATATCGAATTATATAGAACATATGAATAAATTTATAAAAACACGTAAATCGGATAAGTGGTTCTCGAGTGATAAGCGCACTAACGGACAGACAGAGAGACGTTGCATTTTATATATATTGTATTCTTTGCTGCATGATATTGTTCCATATTTAATGCTTTAGGGAGTGTATTGCAAGAGAACGCGCTAGCGGCAAACTTTTCTCCGACTTGATTCACTATTATCGGCACCGCTTATTCCTTATATCACCTAATAAAATATATCCTATAACCTGGCCAGAGAACATACGTATGTTTAAAAAAAAGCACGTAAATCGGATAAGTGGTTCTCCAATGATAAGCACACTAACGGATGGACGGACAGACAGACAGACAGACGGACAGAGAGACATTGCATTTTATATATATTATAGATATTCTCTGCTACATAATATTGTTCCATATTTAATGGTTTGTACTGTGTATTGCAAGAGAACGCGCTAGCGGCAAACTTTCTCCGACTTCATTTACTATTATTGTCACTGCTCATGCCTTATGCTACCTATCGTAATAAAATATAGCCTATAACCTGGCCGGAGAACATATGTATGTTTTAAAAAAATAAAGTATGAAAATCGGATAAGTGGTTCTCCAGTGATAAGCGCACTAACGGACAGACAGACAGACAGAAATACGTGGCATTTTATATATATTATAGATGTAATAAAATATATACCTATAACCTGGTCAGAGAACATATGTATGAATTTAAAAAATCACGTAAATCGGATAAGTGGTTCTCGAGGGATAAGCGCATTAACGGACAGACAGACAAACATTGCATTATATATATTATAGATATAGATTATTATTATTATTATTATTATATAACCTGGCCAAAGAATATATGTATGAATTTAAAAAAAGACAGGTAGATCGGATAAGTGGTTCCCGCGTGATAAACGCACTAATGGACAGACAGACAGACAGAGAGACATTGCATTTTATATATATTATAGATTATACATTACAGATATTCTTTGCTACATAATATTGTTCCATATTTAATGGTTTAGGCTGTGTATTGCAAAGGCACGCGCTAGCGGCAAACTTATTTCCGACAGCATTCACTATTTTACGTCACTGCTCATTCCTTATGCTATCTATCGTAATAAAATATAGCCTATAGCCTGGCCAGAAAACATATGTATGTTTTAAAAAAAAAAGTACGTAAATCGGATAAGTGGGTCTTCAGTGATAGGCGCACTAACGGACAGACAGAGAGACGTTGCATTTTATATATATTATAGATATATATATATATATATATATATATATATATATATATATATATATATATATATATATATATATATATATATATATATACGAGGCTGGTTTGAAAAGTCCGTGCAAAAATAAAAACTACTTATGTGTTTGGGGTAAACCTTTTTTATTTTTCGACATAGTCTCCTTTTAGGCTTATACACTTCGTCCAACGATGTTCTAGTTTGTTGATCCCTTCCGAATAATAGGATTTGTCCAAGTCTGCAAAAATATCCATTAGTGTCTGCAATCACCTCCTCGTTTGAATAAAATCTTTGTCCCGCCAGCCATTTCTTCAAATTGGAGAACAAATAGTAGTCCGAGGGAGCCAAGTCTGGAGAATAGGGGGGATATGAAACGAGTTGGAATCCTATTTCCATTAATTTTGCGACCACAACTGCTGAGGTGTGTGCTGGTGCGTTGTCGTGATGGAAAAGGACTTTCTTGTGGGCCAATCGCGGGCGTTTTTCTTGCAGCTCGGTTTTCAAATGGTCCAATAACGATGAATAATATTCACCTGTAATAGTTTTACCCTTTTCCAGATAGTCGATGAGGATTATCCCTTGCGAATCCCAAAAGACAGTCGCCATAACCTTTCCGGCCGAAGGAACGGTCTTCGCCTTTTTTGGTGCAGATTCCCCCTTGGTAACCCATTGTTTAGATTGTTGTTTGGTCTCAGGAGTATAGTAATGTATCCATGTTTCATTCACAGTGACGAAATGACGTTTAAAGTCCTCCGGATTCTTCTGGAACAGCTGCAAACCATCCTTGCAACACTTCACACGATTCCGTTTTTGGTCAAGCGTGAGCAATCGCGGCACCCATCTTGCGGATAGCTTTCTCATGTCCAAATGTTTATGCAAAATATTATGTACCCGTTCAGTCGAGATGCCCACAGCACTAGCAATCTCACGCACCTTAACTCTTCTGTCATCCATCACCATATCATGGATTTGATCAATGATTTCTGGAGTCGTAACCTCCACAGGCCGTCCAGAACGTTCAGCGTCACTTGTGCCCATATGGCCAGTCCGAAAATTTTGAAACCACTTATAAACTGTTCTGATCGAAGGTGCAGAGTCACCATAATGTTTATCAAGCTTCTCTTTAGTCTCCTGAGGCGTTTTGCCTTTCATAAAGTAATGTTTAATCACCACACGAAATTCTTTTTCGTCCATTTCTTGAAAATCACTCGACTTCCTTGATTCACACGAATGCCAAACACAAAGAAATAGACCAATATGGCTGAAACTTGGTGTGCGTTCATTCAAGAGATGCTCCTAACTAAACATGACCTCGATACGCGCCGGTGGTGCCATCTCTCGGACTTTGCACGGACTTTTCAAACCAGCCTTATATATATATATATATATATATATATATATATATATATATATATATATATATATATATATATATATCAATTACGACCCTGTTACGGCCAGGTACGTGCGAAGATCCTAACGGTCGTTTAATATTTTTTATTGCATCAATTTACAATCACTTTCTTAGATCTTGAAAAATACTATACCAACCTTCAAACGATACATGTCCAAATTTCATGACATTTCGGCGATTAGTTTACAAGTTACAGTGGTTTTAGTGACGCTACTTTTGACACTTTCAGAACAATGGAAAAAATCGAATTTCGTGTGTTGCTTAAATACTATTTTTTTATGGGAAAAAATACCGTTCAAGCAAAGCAATGGCTTGATAAGTGTTAGGGGGACTCTGCCCCTGGAAAATTATTTACTGGTATGCTGAATTCAAATGCGGTCGTACATATACAAATGATGCTGAACGCTCTGGACGCCCAAATGAGGTAAATACAACCGACAACGAATTCGGATTCAGCGTCCCAAAAATCATTTATTACACTACTCTCGCCGGGCGGCGGGATTAACTTTTTTTTTTGGTATGGTTGTAACGAAAACGCTAATCTAATTAATTTCAACGGACGATTTCTCCGAGAAGAAATAAAATATCTGAAAAATTGGAGAAAAATTAATTCGCGGTGTAACTATATATAGCGAATATAGCGAAAAAAAACCGTGTTTTTGCATATTTAGGTTAGAATATCTCGAAAACCTAATATGATGGAGTAATTGTGAGGTCGGATTCGGATTGAGTGCACCTAAAACCTTTGAAAAAGTATGCTCTGGTGTCAAGGTCTGGAATTCCGTCCAATTTTGTCGGCCTGCGTAATTTGCCGATTTAAATTAAGTTTAAATTTCTTGATTCTGCTCGTTGTGAAACGTTTCTTCGACGTTGATTCTTAAATAAATAAAAATGTTCTTGGTTCATTATCTTTGCTTGTCAAAAATTTCACAATAATATTGGCCGCTACACTTTTTACTAGTTTATTAAAAACCATTCTAAATCAAATTCTCCACGGTTGATCAATAAATGGAATACAAAAACTGTTTGAATGAAAATTCTTGAAATCACATGATCGATTCCAAGGTAAATCGAGTCCGCTGCCGGTCAATGCTAATTTTTATTGTTTAATGTCGAGTTTATTTATTGATTATGACGTATTTATGTAAAATTATGCCAAGTTAAAGTTACAAAATAACTATTAAAGAGTATTTATGCGAGCTCGCTAAGATATTTGATAACATGACAATGTGCACAGAAAATTCGGAGAGTAACAGAATAAACAGTTGGTTCCCTTTTTACAGTTAAAAATAGGTAAATTTCTATATTTCCAACGGATTTTCAAACTATTAGAAACCCTACATAATTTCATCTTAAACTGAAACGTAATAAAGATAAAAGTAATTTATCTAAAGAATTTTACGGAAATACGTAAATACATGTAAGATACATAACCAGTCATTGTTTTTTCTACTATAGACTGTCTTTAAAATTTGCGCAATATTTTTACTTGGTTATAGTATACACTCTTCACCAAATATAGTTTAATAGTTTATGAACGTAAAAAAGTATTCAAGAAAAGTTAACGAAATTAAAGTCATAGTTGTACAGGGTGCGTCGCCAAAATCCGGATCAAGTTAATTTGAAACCTCCCGCCATGTAATGCTCCTGCCAGAGGTCGCCGCTTGCGTCCGAGTAGCAAACTGACTGATGTAAATAGTGTTAGTCTCAAAATTGTCGCCATGTCAAAAACAAATGCGGAGTATAATCGAAGAGCCGAGACCATCGAAGGCCTTCGCGCTGGCCGGTCATTCATTCATAATAAAATTATATAAAAACAACACTATGTTTCAATTTCCAATATATTTAAAGTCACTTGACAATTGTTTCACCATACAATGGCTTCTTCAGAAGTAAATAAGAAAGAATTGTCTCGCAATAAATGTAATGACAGTGATAATACTGATTAGAAAGACTTTGAACATGACGAGATCTCTGTATTTGCTTCCCTCCTGGATGTGCCGTCCGCGTGCGGTGCACGCCCTTCATGCCCGCTTATGGCGGGCCTGGATAAGACAGATGCTCTCTGAAGATGCCAGGACAAAGCGAGTAGTTCGCTGCAATCTGCTTATCTGTTTTTTGAAATACGAAATTGCGGGACGCATCAGATTTTTCTCGGGCGAAAAAGTTTTCACTGTTAACCTGAGAAATGATAGCTGGCTAGCTCTCAACCCCGAGGACGTCCCCTTTGTTGCTAGAACGGAATTTCCGGTCAGTGACCACGTTCTAAGTGTTGTGTCCAGAGAATGATGTCATGCCACCGCATTTCTTCCAAAAAAGGAGAGGTATATTTAAAAGTTCTAAACAATATAGTCAAGCCGTTAATCGATGATATTGCGAGGGGAAGGCCATATGTTTTCTAAACGGTGCACCGGCTCTCATGAGCCATTTGGACAAGAACTAGCTCTCGGATAACTTTGACATGTTTTGGTCCAAGGAATTCTCGCCTCGTAATAGTTCATATTTGAATTCCTTGGACTACTACGTATGGAGCGCCTAGTTGAAAGCGACACAAACAAGTTTCAGCATCCTGATCTGACATCATTAATGACCGCTATTGAGGCAGTGTTCGCCAATATTAACAGCGCGGAATTACAGAGGGCGTGCCGGCGCTTCAGACCGAGAATGGAGGTCGTTATTCAAGCTAATGGGGGATACATTGAATGATTGTTATTAATATAGATGCCTTAAGTGCCATGTGAAACGATTTTTTTTCAAACTTCATTTTATTCAAACAATATGCCCTTAAAAACGTTGGTTGATTTGTCCGGATTTCGGTGACGTACCCTATACAACTTTTTTAGAAACGACTTCTGTCTGCTTTCTTGTGGAGTTAAGTTCTACTGGGTTACTTTTCACCTTAAACCAAAATCTCCAACTCTGTAAAGTTGTATGATTTCCTGTGGCCAATGGATATTTGCGTGAACAAGTGTTAGAAGGTACAAGTACAAACAAAATCAAATTACTGAGAAAAAATCCTATATTTTTATAGGATTTTTTGTTGATAAAATGGTGAACGTGAATTTTAAGTTATAATGTGTAATTTGAATAATATAAGAGAGATTTTGCAACGCTTATTTGGGCACGCCTTTGTCGTTATCATTATTTTAAGCATGAGCAAGATTAAAGGAAAGAAATTGTATATAACGACTCTGTTGTTATCGTTATTTAAAGCATGCACAGTCGTAAAATGATGGAATTGTTCCTCTATTTGGTACACCCACGGTCTTGTGCTCAGTCCAGCGACCCTTGGAAATGATTTTCACGTTTAGAGTGTCTCTGCAGAATCTTTGAATTGATGGGTATGTACCTGTGGAGATTTAAAAACTTGATAATCACTGCCCTACATATTCAAGTCAATGGCACCATTATGTCATCTGAAGTATCTACTAGATCGGATTTAACTACTAAAATCCACCTCGTGTGTAGAAATAATGCGAACGCGAACATGAATTTTAAGCATCTTAGCTCACTGCCCTTCGGTTGAGTAGAATATCCCCATAAATAATCGGTGAAATTTTACTTGAATCTCCACTACTCCCCTCGCCACGAGAAGCTCAAATCAGGAAATCAACTCTTTTCAAAACAAGAACTGTTAACTACTCAGTATATATCACCACTACACCAAACACTTTATTTTTGCACTCGACGCGCGTTTCGCTAACCATGTTAGCTTCATCAGGAGCGATGATTGTCAATCATCGCTCCTGATGAAGTTAACATGGTTAGCGAAACGCGCGTCAAGTGCAAAAATAAAGTGTTTGGTGTAGTGGTGATATATACTGAGTAGTGTCATTGTGCCAAAGATTCCACATTCCCAACTTAGTTGAGAAGAACTGTTAACATGATGGAGTTTAGAACGAAACACGTTTGAGAAAATTCGAAAGTATCAAGAAAATAGTCTCTTTCATTATATCATTGAAAAACCTAACGACACATATATTTGAAGCATATTTACCTGTGCAGCTTCTCTGTTATCAGGTTGTGGTTGACCGTATCCGCCAGTGGGACTCCAGTCTCCCGAATTTCTTTGAGTGGTTGGTCCGACTTTGGCGCCAGAACCTGACCAGAACCAACCGTTAATGTTTGGTGGTTGTAAGTCTGGTCGGTCGCATCCGGCGAAATTACATTTACGGCCAGAGGTCCAGATATACCTAAAACAACATAGCAAATTTAATTAATTATTTATCATGTTCTTCAATATTTCTTTTTCTCTTTTTATATATATGTATATGTATATATATATATATATATATATATATATATATATATATATATATATATATATACATATACACTCCTGGACAAAATTAACACAAACAATATATTAAATCATACAAATCTCTATAATGAATTAATTTTAATAATTTTTTATGAACATTGGTTACACTAAAAGTTAAAAAAAACTTATTCGGATACTTTAAAAGTGAATTAGCTACCAAATTTCTCTATAAGATTCGAATTAAAATTATTCTTAAAACCTAATAACAAAATCATTGAAATTATGTAATAATGAAAAAAATAAACTGGGACACTAGTAGCAAAATTAATGGTGTAACTGGGACACTAGTAGCGTGTGTTGCCTCCTCTACTTCGGATGACAGCGTTTATGCGCCTAGGCATGCTTCTAATTAAATTTTGGATAAAATCTTGAGGAATTTGCTCCCATTCTGTGATAACTGCATTTTCAAGTTCCCTCAGGTTTCTAGGTGTAGGTATATGACGTTTCACATTTTTCTTAAGGTGATCCCATACATGTTCTATCGGATTCAGATCCGGGCTTTTTGGTGGCCATTGCATAATCGGTATATCAACTTGATTAAGATAATCGAGTACCTCCCTAGCCACGTG
>CM032447.1:24362936-24370340 GCA_019049505.1 Pachyrhynchus sulphureomaculatus
GCTTTCAGAGACCAATAGGAAGAAACGCTTAGAGTGGGCTCTGAAGCACCAACATTTTAGCGAAGAGGATTGGTCTAATGTTGTATGATCCGACGAATCCAACTTTGAGGTAAGTTTTTATATGATTTTTTTTAACAAATAAGTACATACAATTACTCTTGATTTAATCCGTTTTAGTCAAGATAATAACTAATTTTTTAATTGAGTATTTTTTCTATTCTTACAGCCGTTCGGAACGTCAGGTGTGACATTTGTGAGGCGGCGTGTCGGCGAGGAGTACCATCCAGATTGCGTGGTACGTACTGTAAAACACGGAGGAGGCAGCATTATGATCTGGGGCTGCATGGCTGCTAAAGGTGTCGGCGAAATGTTCGTTTGTGAAGGCCGCATGAACAGCCAAAAGTACATAAATGTACTAGAAACTGTACTGATGCCTTCGCTAACGCGCATTTTTGGCGACACTAATTTACACGACATCAAATTCCAGCAAGATAATGCACCTTGTCATAAATCAGCGGCTACGATGCGCTGGTTTAGAGACAATAACATTGTCTTGTTGGATTCGCCGGCGCACTCTCAAGATCTAAACCCTATCGAGCA
Source organism: Pachyrhynchus sulphureomaculatus (assembly GCA_019049505.1). NCBI lineage: Eukaryota > Metazoa > Arthropoda > Insecta > Coleoptera > Curculionidae > Pachyrhynchus > Pachyrhynchus sulphureomaculatus. Next base: position 24,363,537 of record CM032447.1, read on the forward strand.
TCTTTGGGGTATTCTGAAGCGCAAGATACGGGAGCATAGCATAACATCAAAAGCAGCGCTAAAAAGCGCTTTGATGGATGAGTGGGATGTCATAAGTACAACTGAATGTACTAGACTAGTACGCAGCATGCCCCAAAGAATTGCTGCTGTAATTAAAGCTAAGAGCGGACACACCAAATATTAATTTCTGGATTGTTTTGGTCGATACTTGGTGGAGACCCATTACGCTTAAGTTAAGTGAGCAGTAAAACAATTTTTGTTTACTGGTAAACTCCACATTTATTTTAACATATCAACATGTTTCGCTATCACTGTAGCTTTATCAAGATTAAAATAACAAGATGGAAAATTTGTTATATATATAAGATCTCTACAGGTAAAATACAATAATGTTGGAAATCCCTAATTATACTATTATAAACACTTTATATTATAGGTAACAAATTATTTAAGTACGGTATTATTGAAATATATTTAAAAGAGGTGAATTATTTAATTCTAATTGGTCGTTTAACAAATAATTTGTATTTTTAAAGTTTATTGATTTCCAGAGATTCAAGCAAATTTAATTTATACCCTTTATTTTCAACATGTAAAATTTCAAAGTTTTTATTAAACTGATGTTCCAATTATATTAAATGGTTAGCGTAATTTGAGTCTGATTTGCTAGTTATAAAAGATGTAAAATGTTCTTTTATTCTTTTTTTAAAATTTCTTCCTGTTTGACCAGTATAAGTACAATCGCAATTTTCACAATTAAGTTTATAAACACCTGATTTTTGCTCTTTGTCTGTTTTTGATTTATTATTTTTTATATATTTGTTTAGGGTATTATTTGTTTTAAATGCTACATTAATATTTAGTTTTTTTTGTTAAGACATTTCTAATTTTATTGCTAGTCTCACCTATGTATGTAATAACACTATAGCGTTCTTGATTCATTTTTTGACTAGGAAAAATTAGTTCTAAGGCTTTTTTATATTTTTTCCTTTTTTAAAATTTTGTTTACTGTATCTATATTATATCCGTTGTTTACTGCAATTTGTTTTATTATGTTTAGTTCTTTAAGAAAATCTTTTTCATTTAATGGAATAGATACTAGTCTATGGATCATGCTATGAAAGGCAGCTAGTTTGTGTTGGATTGGGTGACATGATTTATTATGTATTGTTATGTCAGTATGCGATGGTTTTGTGGTAAATAGAGAACGTATGTTTATTATTATTTTTTGTTATAATTAAGTCTAAGAAGTTTATACTATTATTAGTTTCTTCTTCTGAAGTGAATTTTATGTTAGCATGTAAATTATTTATATAATCAAAAAATATTTTGAGTTGTCTATCTGTTCCTGTGAAGCAGGCTTTTTTATTGAAAAACAAGAAATACTCATTACACTTAAGACTTGTTTAACACAAAACTACTTTGAATTTAATAACACTATATACAGTAATAATAAAGGCCTCATAATGGGCAATCCCCTTAGTCCCTTACTAGCAGAAATTTTCATGAATTCTATAGAATCCAAAATCAGTGAACATCTGTTTTTTAAAAAATTCATTTATTGGTATAGATATGTCGATGATATTTTAGCCTGCTTCACAGGAACAGATAGACAACTCAAAATATTTTTTGATTATATAAATAATTTACATGCTAACATAAAGTTAACTTCAGAAGAAGAAACTAATAATAGCATAAACTTCTTAGACTTAATTATAACAAAAAATAATAATAAACATACGTTCTCTATTTACCACAAACCATCGCATACTGACATAACAATACATAATAAATCATGTCACCCAATCCAACACAAACTAGCTTCATAGCATGATCCATAGACTAGTATCTATTCCATTAAATGAAAAAGATTTTCTTAAAGAACTAAACATAATAAAACAAATTGAAGTAAACAACAGATATAATATAGATACAGTAAACAAAATTTTAAAAAAGAAAAAATATAAAAAAGCCTTAGAACTAATTTTTCCTAGGCAAAAAATGAATCAAGAACGCTATAGTGTTATTACATACATAGGTGAGACTAGCAATAAAATTAGAAATGTCTTAACAAAAAAACTAAATATTAATGTAGCATTTAAAACAAATAATACCCTAAGCAAATATATAGAAAATAATAAATCAAAAACAGACAAAGAGCAAAAATCAGGTGTTTATAAACTTAATTGTGAAAATTGCGATTGTACTTATATTGGTCAAACAGGAAGAAATTTTAAAAAAAGAATAAAAGAATATTTTACATCTTTTATAACTAGCAAATCAGACTCAAATTACGCTAACCATTTAATAGAATTGGAACATCAGTTTAATAAAAACTTTGAAATTTTACATGTGGAAAATAAAGGATATAAATTAAATTTGCTTGAATCTCTGGAAATCAATAAACTTAAAAATACTAATTATTTGTTAAACAACCAATTAGAATTAAATAATTCACCTCTTTTAAATATATTTCAGTAATACCGTACTTAAATAATTTGTCACCTATAATATAAAGTCTTTATAATAGTATAATTAGGGATTTTCAACATTATTGTATTTTACCTGTAGGGACCTTGTATATATATATATATATATATATATATATATATATATATATATATATATATATATATATATATATAACAAATTTTCCATCTTGTTATTTTAATCTTGATAAAACTACAGTGATAGCGAAACATGTTGATATGTTAAAATAAATGTGGAGTTTACCAGTAAACGAAAATTGTTTTTACTGTTTACTTAACTTAAAAATATTAATTTATTTCATAATTTTACCTCAATTTACGATTTTACAAAACATACGAATTTAATTTTTTTACCCTGAAACACAAGAAATGAAGTAAATTGTAGGTTGCCTAATACTTTTGGCCAAGGTTGTATGCTTCTCAAAGGAAATATTTTCGTCCTGCTGAAAACGCGTTAGTTCAGCCGATACCCATTCTAGATAAAAATTTGTACACAGAAAACTATTTTTAACGTGACGAAAACCTTTGCGAAAACTCCAAAAATATCACTTTCCGGATCCGGAAATTTTATTTAAAATCAAATAATGTCTATGAATCTTACTGTTTTTTACTTACCTTACATTTCCTCTAGAAATCCTCTGCTTAATAAATTCATTTTCTTGTGGTGTTTCTAAAGAAACGGCGTCCATACAATGTCTTCTACAAATGTTTCTGGAATCTAACCAATCAACTTCTAGACTTCTTGTGGCTTGATGTTCCCAACTGAAGAAGTACGAATGTGTTACGCCTCTGGCGTCTCTGTATGTGGCGTGACGGACCCCTAAAAAATAATTCATAATAATAGAACACCGCAGCGTATAAGAATTATTATGCAGAAATATATTAAAACTAATTTTTATCTTACTATTTTAAATATGCTCGAGTTTTATCAAAACAATTATAGGTGATATTATATTTTTGATAAAGTGATATTGGAGTTGAATAATAGTGGTCCATACTTCAATTAGAAAACTGCGTTCTTGGAAGGACCCAGTAACAATATCTGTAGCAATTTTACATGCATTAGCATGAAGGTTCTACCCCCCTCAATGAGTCAAACAAAATGTTGCTACTCAATAAATTAACCATCTACAAGACAACATAGGACCTGGACACACATACGACTGCCAAACATGAGCCTATATCAACCCAACCCGATGCGCACAAATCCAAGCTGTACAAAACAAGGCTCTCAGGATGATAATCAAGGCTTCATATTTCATTTGGAACCAGCAACTAGAAGGGGATCTAAAAATTGAAACTTTAAAAGAATTCACCGCCACAACCCAGCTAAAATTCTTAGAATCCATTAGAGCCCGTTCAGATCACATTGAAGCAGCCCTACTTCCAATCCCAAAGGCAGAAGAAATAAAATACTACTATCTACCTATTCAATCCTACCAGACTAGGGCCAAATGCAGCCAGGCTAATAACACTCAGTTTTCCTAGTTGAGTCATTTTATAACGTAATTTAAATGTTGTCATAACTAGCAGCCAGCTAAAGGGGCTGGTGAGCAGATAGGCACATATTCGCTGTCCCTAAGGACGTAAAAATTAACGCTCTCTTAAAAAAGAACTTTTCTCGTCGGTAGAAGTTTTTTAAGTTATATTGTAAAGAAGAGTTATTTATTGTGAAAAATCTCCCTCTCTGGACATTGATTTTAAATCATGTTTATAAAGTTCTATTGCAGGGGTGCTCAAACTTGAACTGCTGGCGATCTACCTCAATATTGTTAGACTACGATCGATCGACTTTGAGAGGCTGCAAGTAAGTGTGATGCAGGATTGTCGTCTAGGTAGGGTGTATCGTGGCATAGATATTAATTTTCCCCACAATATGCATTTTTTTAGTCAAGGTAAGTGTAGGTCTGCCCTAAAATGTCAATGAAAAAACTCATAATTATTCAAAATTGCGAGTTTATTGGTTCTTACAAAACAAACGAGTTCTAGTGTCTAAACTTAACTAAAGAGTGACTTTGGATGTTGAAGTGTGGCACTGCATGCCCTCAGCATACTTTTCATAAGATGGTACGTAATTACCGAGTGCTAATCGCAAGCATGATGACATATGTTCGATAGTTAGTCGATTGCGATATTTTGACTTAATTATCTTCGTTTCAGAAAATGCAGACTCGCACAAGTAAGTTGACCCAAACATTGCCGTCAGTTGAAGGGCGATTTGCCTTAGATTCGGATATTTATCTTCAGATATAAAACACCAGAATTTTGTATCAGATGCTGTGGCCTTGAGATGTATATCTGATATAATCTGCATTTTCAACAGAACATGAATCCATGTTAAACTGACTTGCTATTTCAGTAGCTAATTCCTCAATGTTTTTACACGAAAAAGGATAACTCATAAATGATGCTCTATTTGCCAATTTACTGAAATCGTAAAAAACGTATTTCGAATTGGCCCAAAATATTTGATAATTCTGCCTCATAAATATCATAATTCAACTGAGGAATCCTTGCTTTCAAAGACGGAAAAATTTTCAGATCCTTTCTTTTCAGTTGATCTATCATAAGTTGCAATTTACTTTTGAATGCGTTTATTGCGCTAATCATCTTAATAATAGTTATTCCTTTACCTTGAAGCTCTAAATGAATGGTGTTTAAATGCATTGTGATGTCTGTCATAAATGCCAAATCAGTCAGCCATTTTCCGTTTTTCAGCATCTGAATGTCATCACCTCTTTCGTCCAGAAAAGCTGTTATTTCGGGCAATAATTCTTGAAACCTTTCTAGGAGTTTTCCGCGACTCAACCACCTGACGTCCGTGTGAAGAACTAAATCAGTGTGTTCAGCTGACTCACTATCTTCCAACTGCAATTTAAAGAGCCGTCGTTGCAAGCTACGTGTACGGATAGAATTCACAATTTTTTTGCAATGCCCATAATCTCCTCTATGTTTAGAAGTTTTGAACACAAAACTTGTTGATGTATAATGCAATGGAAGAAGAAAAATGAAGGGAAATCATCATTAGCTCGACACAATGCCACAAAACCCTTTTTATTCCAGTTCCAGTCATTGCTGGTGCTCCATCGGTTGTAATGCACACTAGTTTATATATTGGTAGCTTATAGTTTGTTACAAAATTGAAGAAAACGTCATATATATCTTCGCCACGGGTCTTTCCTTTCAGAGGAATCATTGTCAAAAACTCTTCCTTAGCCGACATGTCATATCGGTGGATTCGTCGAACTGTAAAGAAAAGTATGTACATTCCATGATATCATGTTTTAGTTTATCTGCCATGTCCTGACTCATGACTTCAACACGCCTTGTGACAGTCGGACGAGATAACTGAAGTTCTCTAATAGCAGACATAATCTCTGTTTTATTTTTAAAATCTCCAAATAAAGTCTCACCCGCTTCAATAAATGCTTCCTTCACAACCAATCCATCATCAAATGGTTTCTTGTGTTTTCGCCAATATATGAGATATTTTAAATGACGCGATCGTTGCAGCTTTTGATTGTTTGGCTGGTCTTGTGAACATGGTTTGTTCTTTTTTTCAAACAAGTTATCAAATCACATACTTTTCGTTTTCTTAATTCACTCTGTGACGGAAAATCCTTTTCAACTAGTTTTTATGAACTGTTTTATGATGCCTCTCTAAGTTCCCACGCTTAGGTATTGCAACTGACGCACGGCAAATGAGACAAATGCACTTATCCTTTACCATACAAAAGAAAAATTCTTCCTCCCAATCGTTATTAAAATGGTAAGTTTTACTTTTCTTCACCTCATTCATTTTGGGACTATTTATTAATAAACTTTGTATCGATGTATCGCCTTCAAGTTACAACTCAGACTGACTCCTATTCCTGCAGCGCAACATTTATATCGGCGCGAACGAAGTCTCGAATGTTCCCGTCAAACACGCCGCCCGAAGTTTCTAGAAAAAATCGGCGGGAATCAAAAACGCGGCTTTTCTTTGACAAAGTACCGCGCGTTCCTTTGATAAAGCCGCCTTTTTGCCGCTAGCAGGGGGTATTACGATAAAAGAAAGTGATGAGGGGGTTTTTATTCTGGCCTAATTGTGGATCGAATAAATTTTAGTAGTTTATTCATTACATTTTGTTTTAGTTACCTAAACAAAATCTGTGAATAGTTCTATATCGGAATTTTTTTTCTCGAGATCGACTCAAAAAGCACTCGCGATCGACCGTTTGAGCACCCCTGTTCTATTGTATGAACGAAATATTTTTGTCAATAGTCCGAGCCTTCGCGCCAGGTCATCGAATTTTGAGTGTTCTATGTTGAGGTA
>CM032447.1:24370440-24436391 GCA_019049505.1 Pachyrhynchus sulphureomaculatus
CTGTCTGTTGCTCATTCCGTCCATATGAAGGAAACTTACGAAAATCTTAACATGATTTTACAGAAAATTAACTATCCAGCTCACGATTGGATGCTATGTGGAGATTAAAAAGTTGTCTCCATGATGCTTGGTCAACAAAAGGGATTTACAAAGTTTCCATGTTTTATATGTGAGTGGACAGCAGAGCAAGGGATCAACATTGGTCCAAAAAAGAATGGCCCGTAAGAAAAACTTTAACACCTAGCGAGAAGAACATTTTGCATAAAACTTTAGTAGACCCAAAAAAGATTCTTCTACCACCACTACACATCAAGTTAGGCTTAATGAAACAATTTGTGAAAGCCTTGCCTAAAGATGGTGAATGTTTTAAATATTTGTGTAAAAGATTTCCTCATTTATCAGAGGCCAAACTGAAAGAAGGGATTTTCGTTGGGCCTAATATTCGTAAAATGATGTTCGATTCCAACTTTGAAGCAAGGATGATTACAAAGGAAAAGGAGGCTTAGATATCAGTTGTGACTAAGTTTTTGGGCAATGTGAAAGACCCTAACTATGAATCTGGTTGTCCGATAAGCCTCAAAGTCCGCTTCTTGTGCAACCATCTTGACTTTATTCCTAAAAACGATGTGAGTGAAGAGCAGGGGGAATGGTTCCATCAGGACATAAAAAGAGATGGGGTAACGGTACCAGGGACGGTGAAATATCAACATGATGGGTGATTACTGTTGGTCACTTCATAGAGAAACAACAAAGTACATCACATCGGAGAAAAAGCTATACAAGAAACTTCACAGAGAAAAGAGAAAGGAAATACAAAAAAATAAGCTCCTAAAATATTCGCACTGAAGTGAAATATGTTATCGTGAGTAAAAATTGTAGCCTAATCAAATAAAAGTACGGTTTAAGTTGTTATTTTTTATGTATCAAATTTTCCCTATTTTGAAATTTAATCGATGTCATATTGTGAGAGAACTGCGGGTGACACAAAACAACTGATACTAGATACGGTTTCAGCACCCAAAAATACATAACACTTAGATGTATTGGTTTAAAAAGTTTTTACAAATATTTTTTTGTTGGCCTGTGTAATTTAACACAAATTTTTTGGTCGAAAATTGCACACTAATGTTTGAAACACCGTAAATTTTTTATTTTTTAAAAAAAGATCCCTTCGACAATTTTTAACTACTACATATCTAACAAGATTATTTTTTATTTTTACAGATTGGATTAATTTTTGTGAAGTTATTCCGCAGACAAGAAGGCGCCATAGTTTTCATCAGAGGCCCATTTAACCCGGTAAAAAATAATGTTAACGTTTAAAACATATTAAAAAAAAATTATTTTTTTTATAATTTAAAGTACAATAAAAATATATAATCCCCACTCTTTTGTGTTATTGACTTAATAACCTTTAAAATATATATATTTTTTAAATATACATACTTTTTGCAGCGCCCAGGTGTATGTGACTCCGTCGGACCTCCTATATTCTTAATAATAAACGTGTAATTAAAAACGTATAAATTAAATATTGTAACTAATTAGGTATCGTTTTAAGTTAATTTTAATTTGCAAAACATAAAAAATTTTTTAAATATTAGTGAAAGCGTAAAATGTTCAGTTCATAAATTTTGCAAAAGTTTAATTTTTTAAATCGGAGATGAGGTGTTTATTTTAAATTTAAAATTTTTTGGTAAAAGTAACAGTTTTTTCGTATAATATGACTTATGAATTTAAGTTAATATTTAACATTGTTAAATTGCTACAAACACGTAAATATTTATTAAACGATAATAAATTAAAATAAATATTTAGGGAAAGTATTTACTTTTTCTAATTATTATTCCTGACATACCTAATACAGTCTGTCAAGTCACTGTTGAAAAAGCGAACTTGTTGGCTGAACTCTTTGCTTCACATTCTACTGTCAATTTCTAAGGAAAAACGCCACCTACTATTCTCATAGTGCAGTCAAGGATGCCCGTTACTGTCTTCAGACAGCGTATCATTAAACGTATTTTAATGAAGTTAGACACCAAAAAAGCTTCAGGCGCTGACGGAATACCTGCCATAGTTCTCAAAAGCTGTGCGAGGGAACTAACACCAGTTTCCTGTAGACTTTTCAACCTATCCTACAGAAAGAGAATATTTCCTTCCTGCTGGAAACGTGCCACAGTTCAGCGATACCTAAAAAAAGGCAAGAAGACCTTGCCAAATAACTACCGACCAGTCGCACTGCTTTCAATAATATCGAAAGTCATGAAAGAGACTATCAATTAGCATCTTCTTCTAAAATATCTTGAAGGATTCAACATTATTAGCGATCATCAATATGGCTTTCGCAAAACATAGATCAACAGTAGATCTTCTGACTTATGTAACACATGTTTGGAACAACGCAATTGAACACTTTGGATAATCTCGAGCGGTTGCTCTTGACATATCCAAGGCATTCGACCGTGTTTGGCACAATGGACTGTTGGCTAAGCTGCGCTCTTACGGTATGTCTGAAAAGTTCTGTTTGTGGCTCAGAGAGCGTTCTTTACGAGTGGCGTCGGTGGATTTCTTTCTAACATCTTCACTATCAACGCCGGTGTGCCCCAAGGCTCCATAATATCTCCTACTCTCTTTCTCATTTACATTAACGATTTGCTGGAAAAGACCACAAACCCAATCTACAGCTTTACAGATGACAGTACACTTATCTCTTCATTGACTTTAAACGCTCGGACATCGGCTACTCAGATGAATATCCGCAGACATTAAAAAGTCTTTCAACTTAACAAAGACCTGGAAGAAATTCTATCTTGGGGTGACAGTAACCAAGTGAAATTTAACGCTCCAAAAACCCAGGTGGCAGTTTTTTCTAAAAAAGTTAACGTTGCTGAACCCGACATAGTTATGGCGGGGCACTCCATTCCTCTAACATCGTCACTCAATTTGTTGGACGTTAATTTGGAGAGCTTCTTAAAAGTTGGGAATATTATTTCCAACCAGAAAGCTTTACACTCCACAACAACTGTTAATTCTTTACAAAGCTCAAATTCGACCAACTATGGAATACTGCTCCCATGTTTGGGGCTCCGCTGCCAAACATACATTGCATTTGTTGGATTCTATTCAAAGAAGAGCTGTTCGTCTGACTGAAGACCAGGAACTGACCGGCGGCCTTGATTCGTTGGAACATCGACTTGAGTCTATTCTACAAGTATTTTCATGGAAAGTGTTCGAAGGATGTAGCCCGCTTAATTCCTCCCAAAGCGGTGCATGTCAGAAATACACGTTGCGTTAATACTTCACATCCGTAGGAGGTTCAGCTTGTTACTCCTCGTACAACGCTTTTCAAGCAGTCTTTTTATATGGAGAACATCATCCCTTTGGAATAATTTACCCAGGACTGTGTTTCCCACCGAGTACAATTTACAGCGATTCAAGAACAACGTGAATCGCTTTTTCCGCACACGTGTCGCTCCTGTAGCTCTTTAGGAACTTCCTTGCTAGACCCATAAAAAAAAAAAGTAAGAAGGTACCATACTCTTCTCTCCAACTCAAAAAGCGACCGTTATTAAGGACCGATTCAAAGAGCTGCGAACGCGACGAAGGTTAAAACGGAACTTCTTGTTATCAAGTTAGCTCTCATTAACTCTACGGTCTGTCAAGTAAAAACGTGACCGCTTGTATTCTTGAAAAAATGTGTTTCGAGAACATTTTTTGCCGTTAATGTATTCTTTGGTGTGCTAACAATGGCGCAATTGCTGTCGACGAGATTTTCTGCATACTCTGCAAATTTTTCAAATCTCGCGGGACAACTGAGTCAAACTCCTCAGTCTTTCCTCTGAGCTTTCTCTTTACAAGGGATCAAACGTTTTCAATAGGGTTGGCGTCCGGCGATTATGAGGGCCACGCTAGTATCTTTCGCGACGTGATTTTCGATCAGCAAAGGTTTCTTCAACGTGCTTCGGAATTTGACATCATGAGCACGAAGATGTTGTCGAATAGTCTCACGGGACACATTTAAATCCGATTTTCTTAATTTTGTTGCCCCTTGACGCAGCGTCAATTTCGGGTCCCGTGAAAACAAAGACACGATTCGTTTTTCAACCTTTCGAGTGATTTTGCCTACCGAACCACGTTTTGGCAAATCGTCGACATTTTTCGTCTCGTTCAAATAATTTACCCACTTCTTCACAAACGATACCGACTTTTTAACATATTTAGTGGTCGCAGAATGTGTCATTTTAGGTTCCTTTGGATGGGAAGAAAGAAAAACTGCCTCGAATCGACGCGCAAACAAGTGACTCATTTTGGATTTTACGCGATTTCGACGAAAGTTCGGAATCGACTGATACTTTTACTAAAATGCATCATAGACAAAGGTTTCTTCTACCGATTTTTTGTTGAATCGCTAGAATCGCATCTACCAAAAATAAATTATCACGGACACGTTCTTACTCAGAATTAAAAGATATAAAAGCAGGAGTACCTCAGGGTAGCGTTCTGGGGCCTATCCTTTACCTACTTTATACTAGTGATATACCAGATATGGAAGGAATCACAACAGCTACATTCGCAGATGACACTGCACTTCTAGCTGTGGACAAGGATCAAGAAGCATCTATAATGAAACTACAAGCAGCCAGCGATACAATAGGGGAATGGACCAAACAATGGAGAATAAAGCTTAATAAGCTCAAATACTAATAGAAGATTAAATAACCCACCAGTCTTGGATATAAATGGTACTACTATGTCATACGAGAACCATGCCAAACACCTAGGTATGACATTGAATGCCAAACTTAGGTGGAAAGTACACGTAAAAAAGAAAATAAGTGAATTAAGAATAAAATATAGACAACTCTATTGGCTTCTTGGAAGAAAATCCAATCTACATGTAAACACGGAGGCTCTTCAGCTACTGGGTAGACAACACATCGTTCGTAGACTGAGGCGGACCAAACCCTTCGAGATTGTGTAAAGCGACTGAGTAAAAACAGAGTATAGTACGCGAGTGAGAGTGTATAAAATAGCCAGAAAAATCTACAGCGCATTATTGGATGAACTATAAATGATAAATATTTAGTTTTAAGAGTATCAGAAATATATTAATGGTTGGTCCAAAAGACCAGTTTTAATAAAAAAAAAAAAAAAACGTTCCTACTTGACAAACTGTACTTCCTCCTTTAAGAAGTTAAAGAACAGTGACGTAGGTAGGAAGAGGCGAGGGAACAGACGATGCCCCCGCTTCTATTCGGCTAAGTCGTTCTGTCCTATTATAGCTCATTAATGATCTTTTCCTCCTCAACAGAAAAAACATTCTTTCAATATACGAGGGTCGTTCCAAAAGTTCCCGGCCTGAGACAGATATGGCACCAACATGACCAAATTATTTTAATATTTGTTAAGAGTAAGTATTAGCGATCGTATAAACAAACAACTTCGAAGGATGTAGCCCGATTAGTAGCCTAGATCCATAAAAAAAAATAACCATTTTCTAAAAAAAACTGATAAAATTGAAGTGCTTGCTCCTACGGACATTTAAAAAAAAGTGTCACATGAAATGATTCCTCCCCTTCATTTTCGACAATTAATAGGTAAGCTGTTAAATTTAACCATAGTCGTACATCCATTCAAGATGACAAACGCTCAAGATGCCCGAAAACCTTTACGACCGACGAGATTGTCACAAAGATTCACAATAGCGTACTAAATGATCGCTGACTGAAGGTAAGCGCTGACATTGTAGACATCTCGATGGTCTGGGTATGGAAGCTTTCTGCTTGAAGGGTGCCGCCTCTGTTAGACTTATCTAAATTATAAAATACACACACTTCGGTGTGGTCTGTCACACCCAATTTGCTCTGAAATTACTTGACATAGAAAGTTGAAATTTGGCATTAATATAGGAATAGATCGCCCCATCAGACACGGTTTAGTTTTGAAAGTTAAAGTTTTGTCTTAAGGGGTTAGTTCTGGGGAGTAAGATCGGAAGTGAAAAAAAAAAAAAATTACCAGGTCATTGAGTAAGATATTAAATGAAAGCTTGTAAAAACACGAGCTCAAAAATACATTTGATGTAATACTTGCGCACACTTTTCGTTGTATTATTTTAAAAAATTGCGAAAAATCGCTACCCCCGTTATCTCGAAAAGTACTGATCAAAAAATTTCGAAAAAAGTCTGGAATATTCTCCGCAAGAGTGCATTACCTTTGATAATTTATCTAGTATATAAAAAAAAATTAAAGGTCATCAGTTGTCAACTAATATCGGCAACAAACTTTTTTGAAAACTCATTTGTGAAATCTAAAAAAAAAAAAAATTATTTTCAAGGCAATCACGGTACGGAACTCTAATTGCGCAAGTCCAACTTGCACTTGACAGGTTTATTTTTATTTGAATATCATTTGTATACTACTAAATGAATACGTGGCAACCAGAGATGAAATTTTATTTATTTATTATTGTTCTTTTTTTACTTACTATTTGCACAACTTCTAGGATCTGGTAGAGCTAATCTTCTCTGAGCAAGAATGACGGTAGCCCCCATGAGGAGGAGAGTTATTTGTTTGATCATTTTTTATTCTGAAACAAAAAAAAGGTTTACTACTATGTGTGCATGATCTCTTTTTTATATATTTTTTTTTATTTTTGCCTCGTTTTACATGTGTTTGGTAATATATTGAATAACGCATCGAGATCTCTCGAAAATAATACCAACTTACAGATTACAGGAAATGTCGTTTTATAATGTATGTGATGCAATCCAAAACTTCCGTAACTAACGGTATAAAATCTGAAGCAATTACTTTTGAGTTTTATGTCTCCGGTCACCTCTAAAGTAGTACCACAGTAGTTTTAGGTCCTGTTTTTTATCATGCATGCGTCCCCTATTATACCAACAACATGGTTGCCAGTGCGGTCGCAAGTTATGTTTACATCTGGATTTCAAGAAGAATTTTTTTATAACGTGCTCCGAAATTCAATATTAATGATTGTAATTGACTCGTTTCACGTTATAATTAAAGATAATTATAAAAAGATGTCAAGAGGAAGCTTTTGTTGTGCAGTTAGTGCTTGCAAAACTATATGTGATATCTCTAAAGGAATTAGTTTTTTTAGATTTTCCAGTGATCCTAAAAAGTAATTTACTCATATTTTTTTATTTCTGTTATGCAATATGAAGGGTTTTCCATTAGGGATGTTCGACTTTTGACAGCTAATAGCGGCCATGTTGGTTGGCAGATGTTTGACATCTGATCTCAGTTGTGTTTAATAAGGTTAGCCATTTAATCATGAATCGTTTCACGTTGAAAGAACGCTTGAAAATTTCTTTAAAAACGAGGAAGGAGCTACCGTAAATAGCGAGCGCTGTAACTCGATGCTGCAGGAATATTTCTTCCCAGAATTTGACGAAATGGACACAGACGACTTTTATTTCCAACAGGATGGCATACCGCCCCATATTTCCCACCCAAACATGGCTTTATTGCGCGTCAAGTTCGGTGAGTCGATTTTACTATTTTTTTTGCCGCTACGTTAAATCACAAGTTTACATCTACGAACCAGCAACTCTTGATGCACTTGAAGCCAAAATTCGTCGTGCCATAGCCGGCGTAAGGCCGTAAATGCTGGCCCGAGTCATGGAAAATTGGTGTAACCGGATTCATGTCTGCAAAAAGAGCCGCGGCGGCTATTTGAGCGATATTTTTGTTTAAATTTTAAATGGCATAAAATGTTCCATTAAATAAAAGTTTCAGAATGAATTTTGCTTAAAATCTCTTTGTTTTATACAATTTTAAATTTAGGACGCTCTTAATTTTTATTTTGTTTATGGGTCTAGCATACGTGCTGCAGGGAAGTCCCTAAAGCGCTCCAATAGTGGCATGTGTGCGGAAAAAAAAAAAAGCGATTCACGGTGTTCTTGAATGGCTCTAAATCGTACTGGAAAACCCTATATTATATAAAGATTATGATAATTGTGTTCTCATATTAGAGATACATTTTATTTGTAAAACAGTTGATATTTTGTTATTGTTAAGTATTAGTTTATGTTATTCCACTTGTACTTTTTTTATGAATTCAGGGCGGAATGTTCGCTAGAGTTAAGTTATATTATCTGCTAAAATTCACTAATCAAACTTTCAAAACTCAATTTGGACATGCAAAAGTAGTAATTCTCCAACACGAATGAGTTTGAATAAATCAGTGCATGGATTTAATTTTTTTTTATGTAAGTAGTATATAGGCACGAAAAGTCATTAGTTGTATGAAAATTATTTTATTCGATTTAACTAATGATAAAAAGGTGTGTTCACTTCATTTTTAAGTTCTGAAGAAAGACAATCTTATGTTAAAATGATAATTATAATTATTTTTAACTTCTCCGGATAACTGGGATTCGCTGAAAGGGAGTACGATTATTGACATTATACGCACGAAGCTGAAGGTGTGCGGAGATATATTCTCAAAATGAACATTTTTCGCCCCGGACAATATCTCTAATAGTTGAGAAATATAAATTCAACACTGAGATATTTAAATGACTAACGTGCAAAAAACGTTGATGCTAAATGTATTTTTTCTTTGTATTGTTTGCCTTTTTCCCTATTTTTTGTACAGCTGTTTTAATAAGAACTTGATAAAAAAATGTTTCTAAAAAAAACTTTTCTCGTTTTTTTCTTCCTTTTAATCAGCAAAATTCATTTTTATTCTACAGAATATGATTTTTCTTGAAAGAAGGAATTTAAATATTTCAAAAACTCGCGGGGATCATACCCGCAATATGGCGACAGCTCATGTGATCATTAGAAACTCGAACCTCTTGAGATTAAAGGTGCCGAGTCGGACTGTCGTTACTGTATTTTATGTTTACTGTGGTAGTACCCTTACACCGAAATGCACCGGTTCCACTATTTTTTCTGCTGGTCAAACATTTTTTGGAAGGTCGAAAGCTTTAACTTTATTTTCATATGGAGGAACAGCTAAAAGTCACCGGATGCCATATCAGGCGAATAAATAGAGTGAGGGATGACAGTCATGGGATTCTCCGCCTAAAACTGTCGCGTATTGTCGGCCATTGTCACGAAGCGAAAGGAAACTCTTCTGGCTTCAAAGCGGCCATTTTCTAACTAATAGAAAGTTCATCGGAGGTGCTCAGAATTATCCGAATTATCCAATAATAATATTCACGAATGATTTGTTCAACTTTGTCAATTATTTCGGACGTAGTTGCAACCAAAGTTATTTGGGAATACTCGTTGTCTTCCATCGAAGTTTGGCCAGGCGTTAATAACGAAATATGCCCCAAAATTTGCCTACGGCTCAGGGCTTCGTCACTAAATACTTTCCGAATCATTTCATACGTTTTAGTAGCACATTTTCAATTTCATTGTGGTTTAATACTTTTTTTCGTATCCATTATAAAAATTGCAGAGAGACACAACGCAAGCGTGCATACAGGCCACTCTGAATAAGCTAACAAGCTGAAACTTGTCGTGCAAGGTTGTTAGGGATGGACCTATAACCACCTATCGACCCTAGTCGATACTATTACGCATTGAGACTTTATATGATTAGCCGAGAATTTTTGAATTGCGCCACGTACATGTCAAAACACAGATTATATGATAATTTACTAAATCTTCTCTGTAGCGTTTATACTACTCAAAAATTGCAGGTTCACATCGAAAGGCAACTTAATCTAATGTGGTTTCTTTAGTTTAATGTAAAAAAATTAATCCAGTCAAGTAAAGTTGTTTTAACTCAGGGCAGTCTATCAAATGAAACCGAAACGAGAAGTAAAAAGCACGTGATTGTCTCAAAATTCACGCGACTCATGTACTAAGTGAGACAATTCATCTATTAAATAAACCTACTAAATATCTCATCAACCTATTTCAGTGATGATAAGGAGTACAGTCGAAATTGGCATACCAGGTGTACAAGTATGAAATGCGGATTTCAGACAACAGATGGTACAACAAAGCAGTTTGTGCTATAAAGATTTGACACTGCGCCATTTTTTTTGTGTCATCAACAAGTGTCAGACGCGCACGAGTGATAAATTGGAAAAGTGTGTGCATAGTGTTGTGTTGTGTTCAATATGTCGAAATTTATACCGAACAAAGAGCATTCGCGGACAGCATTAATTTATTGTTTTCATTTGAAGAAAACTGCTGTTGAATCATACCGATTACTTCGAGAAGCTTATGGTGAACATGCTCCATCGCAAGATACGTGTGAACGATGGTTTCCGCGTTTCAAAAGTGGTGACTTCGATGTTGCAGACAAGGAACGTGGAAAACCGTCAAAAAAATACGAAGATGTGGAATTGCAAGCATTGTTGGACAAAGATGATTCGCAAACGCAAAAAACAACTCGCTGAGCAATTGGGCGTTAGTCAACAAGCTGTTTCCAATCGGCTACAAGAGGTGGGAAAGATTCAGAAGACCGGTAGATGGTTACCACATGAGTTGAACAACAGGCAAATGGAAAAGCGCGAAGAACACGTGTGACATTTTGCTCGCTCGGTACAAAAGGAAGTCGTTTTTGCATCGTATAGTTACAGGGGATGAAAAGTGGATTTATTTTGAGAATCCCAAGCGCAAAAAATCATGGGTAAACCCAGGCGCACCATCTACATCGACCGCAAGACTGAATCGCTTTGGCAGAAAGACGATGCTCTGTATTTGGTGGGACCAGAGGGGCGTGATCTATTATGAGTTGTTAAAACCTGGGGAAACGGTTAATACTAAACGTTACCAACAACAATTGACCGATTTGAACCGTTCGCTGCTTGACAAAAAGCCAGAATACCGGCAACACAGTCATTTTTCTTCATGACAATACTCCATCAAATACGGCAAAACCAGTTCGCGACACGTTGGAAGCATTCAGCTGGGAAGTTCTCCCCATGCGGCTTACTCACCAGACTTGGCTCCTTCCGATTACCACTTGTTTGCATCGATTGCTCACGCACTTGCTGAGCAGCGCTTTGGTTCCTAGGAAGATGTGAAAAAATGGCTCGATGAATGGATCACAGTAAAAGGGGAAGATTTTTACTGGCGTGGTATTCACGAATTGCCCGAAAGATGGGAAAAATGTATAACAAGCGATGAAGCATACTTTGAATAAAGCACTTTTTATCATTCTTCCGAATTTAACATGTTTTTTTTAGAAAAAAAATCCGCATTTCATGCTTGTACACCGGCTTAATACACTCTAAGAAGGCATTAAACATATTTCTCATAAAGATTTTTTGAAACTTGTCGCTCGACAAGATTCAAAATGGTACGCTCCAAATTATTAGGGAAACTTTTTTAATCTCACTTTTTTTTTCAATAGATAAAGTGGTCGATGACACAGGTCAATAAATATTTAAATACTGGAAAACATAAACACAAATAAAGGCGGTTTTGTTGAAAATAAATCGTGCGGAACAGCGGAAATAAATGCTTTCAACTAGAGAATAATGACCGGCTTTCATTACATCGGTTTAATCATTTTGTATTAATTGGTGTATGATTTGCTTTGGGTTATTGGAATTGCTATTTTTAATTATGTAACAATATTAAAGATTTCATCCTTTCATTCTAGGTAAAAAGGTTGGCAGGTACGTGTGCGTAGTTTGAATAAGTTTTAGAAAAAGGCAAAATAAGCTATGGACAATACCAACGGCGATGTAGATGTTAAAGAGATCGGCGGCATTAGTTCGCAAACATCTAATGCTGCTTGCTCCGATGGAATTAGTTTGCAAATGTTGCAGCTGTGGTGATTATATCGTACCTTATATCGCACATATATTTAATACATGTAATACGGAAAAGCATTTTCCTGACCTTTGGAAGAGTTCCGTGGTTAGACCCTTGCCGAAAGTAATAAGCCCTAGCAAGCTATCAGACCTCCGCCCTATTAGTCTACTGCCAGTGTTATCAAAGATTTTTGAGAAAATAATATATGATAGAGTGGTGCAGTTCTTGTCCATTAACAATCTCTTCCCTAAATTTCACTCAGGGTTTCGTAGAGGGCACAGCGCAACCACCGCTCTCGCAGCCATAATGGATGATATACTTCGGGCTGCTGATCGTGGTGAATCGCCAACTTTACTCCTTTTCGATTACAGTAAAGCATTTGATACTGTAGATTATAGTCTCCTCTGTGCAAAGCTTCATTATCACTGCTTCTCTGACGAGGCAGTAGAGCTTCTCCGGAGCTATTTGGTGAATAGGAGACAAGTTGTTAAGATAGGTGACAAGACTTCGCAGCCTGGGGTCAAGAACAGTGGCGTACCACAGGGCTCTATTCTGGGACCATTACTTTTTATGCTATATACCATCCGTTTGCTGATGGTATGTAGCTAGTTACAATAGGGATAATGCTCAGCAAGTGTTCCATCGCTTGAATGCCACACTCAAGAATATTCAGTCATATTCGGAGAGGCAGTGTCTTAAGGTGAATCCATCTAAATCAGTGGCAATCAATTTTGGTAATGTGCTGGAGGGACTTGGCTTGGATGTTGTTCTGGATGGTGTTCCTGTCCAACTGAGGGAAACTGTAAAAAGTCTTGGGCTTGTGATTGACAAGGATCTGCGCTTTAGAGGTCATGTCAAGCTTATAAAGCAGAAGGCATACACAGCTTTAGGATCTTATATCGGAATAGAACTATTTTGACCAGAGACCTAAGGAAGAGGCTCTGCGAAGCATTACTCTTGAGTCATGTTAATTATGCGGATGTTGTTTTTGGCCCATGTCTCGATGCTCGTTCCAGTTCCAGAATACAAAAGATTCAGAACTCTTGGGTTAGGTTTATTTGTGGATTGCGGAAGAGAGATCATGTTTCTCCTCAATTGGTGGGGCTGGGCTGGCTCAATATGTTTAGCAGGCGAAAATTGCACGTGGCGGTGTTTGTTCATAGAATCTTGGCAACGGGTTGTCCTCTCTATCTCAGACAGAAATTGAGGCATCGGGTAGATGTGCACGGTTTAAATACTAGAAATATTCACCTTTTAGAAATGCCAAAACACAGAAAGGCTATTTTTGAAAGATGTTTCAGCTGTGCTGCAGTGAGTGTTTACAATTCGGTACCGCACGCTATTCAAAGCAGGTCAGTTAATGATTTCAAACTAATTTATAAGAAATTTCTCCTCGGGGATGCAGCTTGACTTTGACTTTTATTTTTATTCTTATTTCTATTAGTCCTATCTTTTGACGATGGATTGCCGTTTTCTTCTCCTTCACTTCTGTACATTACGTTATGTTTGCTGTTTTGCTGATTGATTATTGTATGTTGTATGTTTTCTTCTTTTTTTCTTCCAGTACTATGTTATCTTGTATTTTTATTTTATATTGTTATTATTATTATTTTTTTTCTTTTCTCTATAATGATGTAATATTATTGTATGTATTTTTATTTAGTATTTAGGCATTACTTGAATGTTGCATTATAGAATTTGTATTTTTATATTTGTTTTTTTATTTTTTTGTATCTTGTATGCTTAGCTACTGGCTCGGTTGAGATGAGCAGTTCTTAACTGGACTTCGCCGAGTTAAAAATAAAGACCTTTTATTATTATTATTATTATTATATACAGTCAGTCAAATAAGAATGTGCCGCGCATTGTTTATTAAAAAATCTATTTATTTAAAAGTTTTTTACATCATTCGACAGTAAAGAATTGCCATTAAAATGATAACAATTCAGTAGTTCGTCCAGTCCTCCCCAGCCTCGATGCACGCCTGGCATCTTTGGGTTATACTCTTGACGAGATTTTCCACGAATTCTTGAGGCAAACAGTTCCAAATTGCGCCAATTTGTCGTGACAACTGCTTCACTGTATATACTTGTTTACTACGAAGCCTCTGCTTGATGTATGACCACGTTCTTCATTGGATTTGCATCGGGCGACTGAGGTGACCAATCTAGTGTGACGATATCGGATTCCCCTTTCCACTGGCTACACGTTTTACTCTGATGTTAGGGGTAGTTATCCTCTTGAAGAATCTATTCCTTATTTTTGTCGACAAACCACCGTTCGGCAGTCGGTACTAATGCCTTGTACTTCTACACAGTTCGATTTAACGCTCAATTCAAATAAAACAAAATACGAGTATATGATTATAAGCAAAGAGTTTAATATTAGGGATATTACAGTCAGTGGCACAAAGATAGAGAGAGGTAATAAAGGGATGTATCCCGGTAGCAATATTAACGACCACTGGGAGCCGTACTGTGAAAGTCAAAATCCTAGTGGAGATGGCCCGGGCCCCATTTATAAAGAACAAAAAAAGTCTTAACTTGCATGGGCAAGGACTTGGAGGTGGTCACGACCATCAAGCGACGCAAATTAGAATATTTTGACCACATCGTGAGACATCCAGAAAAATACGAAATCTTGCATCTGGCTATAGAGGGAAAGATTCCAGGCAGACGTGGTCCAGGGATAAGGAGAACATTGTGGTTGAAAAATTTGAAGCAGTAGTACGGAAAATCTACGGTTCAAATCTTCCAACCGGCTGGTAGCCAACATGATAACCAACGATCGTTGAACGGTCATGATACCCGAAGAAGAAGACTAATGCCTTATTTTAAGTCTGGATTATTTTTTCAACGTTCAATTTGTAGGTAAAGATGAGTCTCCCAAAACCCAAAACATAGTGTTTCACGGTGTTCTGAATGAATCAGGTAGTGGTTAACCAGGCTCGTGGGGTGATAACACAACCTCAAAATGAACCTTCATTGGAAAAAATTACATTGCTCCAATCTCTCTCTATGTGTTTCTCGCTCAGTAATGGTTTATTGATTGTACTCCGCCACATGAAATCGTTAGCCTGGAGGCGAGTGCGAATCGTTTCATACGATATATCGAAACCTTTGCGCTTTAGTTTTTGCGCCCCTTGGCACAAGGTTAATTGAGGATTTCGAGAAAACATGTTAATAATCATTTTTCGTCATTGTCCGACCCGAACCATGTTCTGGTATATCATCAACATTTTTTAACTGAGAGTATCGTTTCACCAACTTGCTAACCAATGCCTTCGACTTGTCCATATACTTAGCAGCCGCTGTAAGCGTCATTTTTGGACCTTTTGGATGATCATAGAGGAACATAGGCTCGGAACGCAAAGCGTGTGAAGCACTCATATTCGATAATGTACTATTTGACCATAAATAAGGTTGGAAATGAAACTCTCTTCACAAAGCATTATTTACAGGGGTGTCAACGAAAACTTTAAAAAAAATTCTTTTAACGACTACGTTATACATTCTTACTTGACCGACTGTAATCAGGAATTAAGAGTAAATTAGTCTGAGAAACGAGGAAAACAAAAAGGTTAAGGCGGAATGGATTAGCAAATCGATATCAACTACCAAAACACAAAGTTTACATTTCCCTAGTTGAGACAGCGTTGTTCTCAAGTTTTTGGTCGGCTTTCAAACAGTAAGGAATTCATTTAGCTGATAATTTTCTCAAGCTCAAATCAGAATGTCGATGTCAAAAACACGTTCATACGAGATGTTCAGAGGTTCTACTATATATTTCAGCAAAGTTGGAGAATTAAGGACGTCCCTAAGGGGGAGTCGTACTCAATTTACAGAAAGATCCATCCTATGTAAACTACCACGCGTACAATCAAAAATAGTTGAGGAGCAGTGCGGTTTTTTTCGCCCCGTCCCATATGCGCAGAAATATAAAAATAATCCCACTGCGTCGTTTTTTTTTTCGGATCTGGCAACGTTACATTCTTACTCTGATCGAGACACGAGTTGTTTATGTTGGGTTTTAAGTAATGTTTTGGAGTATTTTTCGAGGTTACGTTTTTATTGGAGATTTTTAATAGTGCATAAATAATGACTTCGCGATTAAAGAATAGCAGATTTGTTTAAAAAAAACTGCTGAAAAAATCAATATAGCATTAACAAGTAAGTCTGATGCAAAAAAAAAGAACAAGAAATTCAATAGTATACAGTGAAGTCTGCTTATAACGAACCCGTTTATAGCAAATTTCCGGTTAAAACGAACTATTTTATAATGCACGAAAAAACAATCATAAGATCAATGCAAATTTTTATCTGTTATAAACGAACCCGGTTATAACGAACTTCCGGCTACAGCGAACTAAATTTGGATGTTTTGTGCCCATTTATAACGAACTTGCTACTCCCTGTGATCAGTGTCGCGCGACTTGATCTAGGGAATTCACCCAAACTCGCTGGGAACCCCTATTCTACTTGTTTCCGCCGCGTCGCTAGTTCGAGCAGTATTATTTTCAATTCATTTGTTGTGTTATGCGGTTCTAATGCATATTTAATCAAAGTAGAAAAATCAATGTTTAAGTTTTTATTTTAAAATGAGTACAAAAAAACGTAAACCGTTTACTTTAAAAGACAAACACGATATTATAAGAAAAATAGAAAATGGAGTTAAACTAAGTGATATTTGCTGAATTTAACTAAATCTACGGTTGCTACCATATGGAAGAACAGGCAAGAAATCTTATCAATCTATGATAAAAGAAACTTTAGTTGTTGTAAAAAAGTAAGAAAATCTACACATGACCAAGTCGATAAAGGACTCCTTAAATGGTTTAGTCAAAAACGACATGAACATGTTCCTATTACCGGCTATACTTTACAAGAGAAAGCTAGGAAAATAGAGAACACCGAGTTTAACTGTTCTAGAAGTTCGATTGAACGCTTTAAAAAGCGGGTAAGGTAGTAGGAGAAACTTCAGGAGATATGACTGTTGTTGATCAGTAGTTGGCCAATGTATGGCCGGAAAGTTGAAAAAGTTATGAATATTTGGACATTTTTAATGCGGATGAAACGGATTTGTTTTACAAGATGCCGTCTGATAAAACATTAAAGTTTGTCGGAGAGAATTGTGCTGATGGAAAATTATCAAAAGTAAGGATGACCATGTGGGTAACTGCAAATATGTCTAGAACAGAAAAAAGAAAAATGTTGGTGATAAGAAAGCCCGCCAATCCCAGGTGTTTTAAAAACAAACATTTACCAGTAAAGTACAAATCGAACAGTAAAGCCTGGATGACATTAGAAATTTTAAAAAACGAACTGATCGAATAGGACAAAGAATTAAAATTCAGAAACAGAAGAATATTACTTTTGACTGACAATTGTCCAGCGCACCCTGAAGTTGATTTACAGCAAATAAAATTGGTTTTTATGCCTCCAAACATAAGTGAAAAGCTCCAGCCTATGGATCAAGGTGTGATACATTCTTTAAAATGTCATTTTAGAAAGATTTTACTTATGAAAATGTTAGAGACGATCGATAGAGGTAACATTTTTTCTGTAACTTTCTTGGACGCTATAAACTTTATCCATATGGCTTGGCAAAGAGTCAGTAGAGAAACCATTGCAAACTGTTTTAAGCATGGCGGATTTTTAAGGAAGGAATGTAGATATGACTCAGATGATGAGCTACCGTTGTCTCAGTGGATTGAAATGCACCGACTGCAGAAGTCTTTTAGATATGGAAAAAGTGAGTGATTTCGAAAGTGAAGGGCTTCATTCAAAGTCCAAAATAAAATGTGACACCTGTACTAAATGTAATTTAGTAAATACTCGAGGGATAAGAAACAAGTCTCTGATATTAATTAATATGCTACTTATTTATGCTGGATATTAATAAATATTTGATTTGTTATAAATATTGACTTTTTATTTGCGATAACCTATATATTTTCTATTCTATGAGCTACACGCATTTATTAAATTCAGCTGTGCGTTGACGGTATTTCAAACTTCCCGCGCAGAGCGACGTTGCCAAGTCGCAAACTTTTATTTATCAAATTATGCGAGGAAAACTGAAAACGATCAAAAGTAGTTCACTTTCAACATTTTTTATAACAAAACGAATACCGCTTGCTACAATTTTCTTTACAGAAAAATATTTGTTATATTTTTAATTAATGATTTTTTTAAAACAATCGTAAGAAAATTACCATTTATATATAATAAATCATCCATTAAAAATAACCTATAAAACCTAAAACTAAATAAATTTTTAAAGGCAAAATTTTGTTACTGTTGGTTGCTTGTATTGAACAAAATGTAACATTGTTCATATTTCATTCTTACCACACCCATGAATGAATCCGGTGACTCAATGAACGGCCGTAGACCGCCGTGGTTCACTTCCTCGTAATGCGTAATCCGTAATTCCGTGTCAAGTGTAGGCCTGGCCAGCATTCTTCGATGTCTCAAATGCGGCCGTCGAGGAAGTCAACTAGGTCACCACTTGACCCCTTGCGGTGGAGTCTCCACCACGCCGTCTTTCACGGTCAACAACCATAGAGAGGTTTGGGAGCTTGCAGGTGCGTATTTTGTTGTAAAAGCAAGTATAGGAGTTTATGTTAATGCTTTATTTTCTGTTTTCACCTTATCTATTTCGTGATACATTTAAACTGAGAAATACCCTGTGTTAGTATTAAAAATACTAAATATGTGATCTAATAAGTAACCTATTTAATGTTATTTTTCACATTTATATTAGAGTTCTAGAACCTCTGGGAAATCAGGACATCAAAATCATACATGAGATATGTAACCAAATTAGGAAAACAGAGAAATGGATTACTGACTGGAAAGAATCCTTATTGCTCTTTTTACATAAAAAGGCTCCAACAATACGTGTAGAAATTACCGCAGAGTTTCTCTCATCTCCCATGCAAGCAAAATTCAGTTCTACGTAATCAACGAAGATCTTAGCTCCAATGGCAGATTCCCAGTGAACAAGCTGGATTCGTTAACGAAAGAGGGCACAAGAGAACAAATTGTAAACATAAGAGAAAAGTGGAGAATTGAACACTCCTATGCTCTTGTGTTTTATCGACTACTCCAAAGCTTTTGACTGCATAAGATGGAGATGCTTGTGGAGAATTCTCAGGAAAATGGGGTTGCCTGAACATCTTGTAGCACTTATATCCAACTTATATACAGATGGCGAAACTACAGTTAAAGTTAACAACATTACATCCAAATCATTTAAACTGCAGAAAGGAGTCAGGCAGGGATGTTTCCCCCATTTCACCCATTCTATTTAATATTTATGGGCAGCATATAACGTGAAAGGCCTTGCAAAGATGTGGAGGTGACATTCTCGTAGGAGGTAAAAAAGATTAACAACTTGCGATACGCTGGCGACACCAAGATATTTGCAACTATTGAAAAAGAAATGTCAGAACCTTAACAGAATAGAAAAAAAGAGTGAAACTTTACATTAACAAGGCAAAAACAAAAATCATGGTAATTGATAGAACCGAAATAACTCCGGAAAAAACACTCAGGATCTTTGACCCGCAGTCAGACCTGGAATTAATTCAAGAGTTTGTATACATAGGATCATTGGTGACCAATGAAGGGGATAGGCAAAGGAAATAAGAAGAAGAGTGCAGATGACTAAATCAGCAACGAATAGATTTACAAGAGTCTGGAAAGACCGGAACATCAGAAACCAGACCAAAATGAGACTTGTAGGGAACTTAATTTTCAGCATCTTCCTTTATGGATCCGAATCACGGCCAATTCGTGCTGCAGAAAGGCAGCAGATAGACGCCCTCGAAATGTGGTGTTGGCGACGTATGCTTAGCATCCCCTGGACAGCCAAAAGAACAACTAAATCCATCCTCGAAGAGCTAAATATTGAAATAAGATTGTCCACCATTTGTTACCAGAGAATTCCCGGCTACTTCGGTTACATAGTAAGAAGAAATCCGAACAATTTGGAGAGGCTGGTCATGACTGGAAAGGTAGAAGGGAAGAGACCACGTGGTCGATCACCTAACCGCTGGTAAAATCTGTAACGGGGCTTTGAGTGAACGATGCCCTGAGGCAAGCAGCGAACAGGGACAGATGGCGAAAACTAGTTGATAAAGTGATTAGAAACTTTCAAGATAGACACGACCTTCAGTAATGAAGCATACGACTGAGTAGAAGAAGATTCAGGTTCTTTAAAGCCTCAATATACAGCAATCATCACATATTTATTTATTTATTTTTATATACTCGTATTTCTTAGATATCTCAAACGGAAGTGAATGTTCCGCATTAATGGATTACATGTAACATAAATCTCTTTTAATAAATATTTTCTCCTGTGAATCAAACAATACTTTCCCATCATAATAGACTAACTAATGTAATAGAGTTATTTTATTATAAATTGTCTACATTAAAACGGCGGAATGTCAAGTGAAATCACCAGAAATAACTCCGGAAAAATCACTCAGGATCTTTGACCTTTTCACTTTCTCAAATAACAAAAGGAGAAGACGGAGGTTTTACCTCAGATAATAATTTTAATTTGTAGGTATTTGAGACTTTAAATTCATTTTGCTTTGAACGTTTTGATCTTTTGAACTTTACTTTCATCGTTCTAGTTTATATTAATTAGTGTCACTTCACCTTTTGGTTGAGTATTAGAAGGGTTTTTGGTTTTATATGCTTCTTCTTTTATTTTACAGCTCTAGGGCTCCACTAGACTGAAAATCTGACGTCAAAATCACCTTAATAGGCTGAACGATAACAGGTAGCGTAAACAAGTTGAAGGAGTCGGCGTATGGTGGTAAGAAGTCCCACTATGCAGCTCAAAATTCCGGCTGCCTTTCAATTTTTAAGATATTGCATTCATTTTTAAATACTCGATAGACTTAGAACTTTAACTTGTATCTGCAACTTTTTGTTAATTTTTAGTCTTCCGTACGGAACACTTATAAGATGACTTCGGTGTCTGTCTGTCTGTCTGTCACACCCGATTTTCTCCGAAACTATTGGACATAGAAAGTTGAAATTTGGTAATAATATAGGAATTGATGGCCTCATCAGAGCCATGTAGTTTTGAGAGTTAAATTTTGACTTAAGGAGTTAGTTTTGGGGGGTGAAATCGAAAGTGCAAAAAAAAATTTTTACTGGGTCATCGAGTGTGGTGTCAAATGAAAGCTTGTGAAAACACGAGTAAAATATATTCATATATATATATATATATATATATATATATATATATATATATATATATATATATATATATAATATATATAGATATATATATATATATATATATATATATATATATATATATATATATATATATATATATATATATATGTAATACTTGCGCGCACTTTTCTTTGTATTATTTTTAAAAAATCGCGCAAAATCGCTGTCCCCCCCCCTTATCTCGAAAAGTACTTAACAAAAAATTTTGAAAAAATTCTGGAATATTCTCCATGGGGTGTAGATTGAACGAAAATTATCACGAGTGCATTACCTTTAATAGTTTATCTGGTATATAAAAAAAAAAAAATAAAAATAATTTCAAGGTCATCAAATTTCAGTAAAGATTGGAAACAAACTTTGTTGAAAACTCATTTGGGGTGTGTTTTGTGAAGTCACTGATCATTTTATACCTCTGTAACTAAATTAAAAGCATTCAACGTACGGAACACTAATTGTGCAAGTTCAACTTGCACCTGACCAGTTTTTTTTTGTAATTTTGACTAAAAAATAAAGAAGGTCTCAATTTTTTAAATAATACTCTTTTGGAGATTTTTGAATTTTAAGTTATTGGCCAATTTCAGCTACTTTTAGCTTCTTTTTATAGTTTAATATTATTAATTTTTATAGACGTCATACAAGTCGATTATTATCTTCAAATAATTCCTACTTGATAAATTTTAATTAAAAACAAAGAAATAAAAATTTTTTAAAAAAATTGAAAATTGAGGATTTATTGAAAACCGTATTAATTTTTGCCAAAATTATTATAGTATCCATTATTAAGTACCTTAAAATAATATTGCTGAACCAGAAATTCCCCGTTCTTTCCTTATCGGCTGAAAAAACTATAAAAAAAAACAGCGAAAAATAACAAAAATTGGCCAATAACTTAAAATCCTCAAAATTTTTGCTAAAATGACTATTTTTACAGGAATCAGCGACCTCAGAAATATATATTACCGTAAGCGAATTATCTAGATTTCAATGTACGTAGTAAAAAGCTAATCGCCCAAAAGAGTATTATTTAAAAAAAACCGGTCAAGTGCAAGTTGAACTTGCACAATTAGTGTTCCGTACGTTGATTGTTTTTAAAATAAAAATTTTTGTTAGGGTGGTATAAAATGATCAGTGACTTCACAAAACACACCCCAAATGAGTTTTCAACAAAGTTTGTTTTCAATTTTTACTGAAAGCTGGTGATCTTGAAATTTATTATAAATTATTAAAGGTCATGCACTCGTGATAATTTTCGTTCAATCTATACCACGTGGAGAATATTCCAGAATTTTTTCAAAATTTTTTGATCAGTACTTTTCGAGATAAGGTAGGGGACAGCAATTTTTTAAAAGTAATACGAAGAAAAGTGTGCGCAAGTATTATATTATATATATATTTTTTACTCGTGTTTTCACAAGCTTTCATTTGACACCACACTAGTAAAAAAATTTTTTTTTCACTTCCGATTTCACCCCTCAAAACGAACCCCTTAAGGCAAAATTTATGTTACGGTGGTATAAAATGATTAGTGACTTCACAAAACACACCCCAAATGAGTTTTCAACAAAGTTTGTTTCCAATCTTTACTGAAATCTGATGACCTTGAAATTTTTGTTTTTTTATATACCATATAAATTATTAAAGGTAATGCACTCGTGATAATTTTCGTTCAATCTACACCCCGTGGAGAATATTCCAGAATTTTTTCGAAACTTTTTGATAAGTACTTTTCGAGATAAGGCCCGGGACAGCGATTTTTCGCGAATTTTTAAAAATAATACAAAGAAAAGTGCGCGCAAGTATAATATTATATATACATTTTCTACTCGCGTTTTCACAAGCTTTCATTTGACACCACACCCTAGTACCTAGTAAAAAAATATTTTTTCACTTCCGACTTCACCCCCGAAAACTAACCCCTTAAGTCAAAATTTAATTCTCAAAACAACATGGCTCTGATGAGGCCATCAATTCCTATATTATTACCAAATTTCACCTTTCTATGTCAAATAGTTTCGGAGAAAATCGGGTGTGACAGACAGACAGACAGACAGACAGACAGACAGACAGACAGACAGACAGACAGACAGACAGACAGACAGACAGACAGACACCGAAGTGATCTTATAAGTGTTCCGTACGGAACACTAAAAAGAGATATCTTTCAGCCAAATTTACAAAAAAAAGCAGAAAATAAGTTGCAGATACAAGTTGAAGGGTTATATCTGAAGAGTATTTTAAAAAAAATTATCAATATCTTAAAAACTGAAAAACAGCTAGAATTTTGAGTTGAACATTGGGACTTCGTCCCACTGTGAAGCGGTTGCATGTGTACATAAGGGCATTTCTGTAAGGAAAAAATAGGACCCTAAAGGCCAACCTTGGCACTACGTTTAGATTACTGATTCTGTGTGTTGAAAACGGCTCTAAATCGAGGAAATACGCTTCAAACGACAAGCTTTGGATCGATCGAAAAATAAAGAAGCTGTTGCTTGCAAAATATAACTAAATCCATTACTACACTACTTTGAATGTTCGAACATCAGCTACTTCGCAGACATCAGAAAGTCTTTCAACTTAACAACGACCTGAAAGGAATTCTATTTTGGAGTTAATAACGGTAACCAAGTAGAGTTTAACGCTACAAAACCAGTTGAATGTTTTTTCTAAAAAAATCGTCATTTGTTGAGTGTTAATTTGGTAGCAAATATGTCTTGGCTAGAACATTTTCACGCGTACGAAATAGGTTTCTTTACTTGTATTAATCTGAGGTTCCTATCCCTTTCATTTGTATAACTAGCAGTGAAAATGACTTTCAAGTACCTGTGATTACTGCATGTGAAAATTGATGTATTTCTTTCAGTTGCAAAATTCCTTCATTTCGTTTTTACTACTTAACTCCTTGGTCCACCGCTAAATATTGTCGGTACTGCTTTTATAGCTCAGCCGCCAGGGGTTTTGAGCTCTCACTAAATGCTAACATTTTGGCACACAGTATGTGAAAATAGAATAAAAAATTCGGTTTTTTCGGTAATATCTTGAAAAATAAAAAAGGTATCGAAAAACTAATAGCACCACATGAAAGAGCGGGAAATTTTACAAAAAAAAAAGGTATATAGATTTTTTGCTAACGTGAAAATTTATTAAAAATTCGGATAGGTGATTCAAAAAGTGTAACGCGCCAAACAAATTAATTTGAAAGTCTACGCGCACCGCTCGAAGGTTAATCGATATTTCTTGCTTTCAGAGTGCAAAAAGATAATTAAAAGACAACTTTTTTGAGGAGGAGAGTTTCAGTTTTCTGATGATACTAATAGTTTTTATATTTGTTGCTTTATAATTTGTAAAACTTAAAACGAAATTTTTGTTTGCATCATTTTAACGGGCATACAGTAAATTACAAATATTTAATAAAATATACAGTATTTAAAAAAAATCCTTGTGCATATATTATTATTATACCTTAAGTTTCAATATAAGAATAATTAAATATACGTTGTCAATGTTATTTAAAAATTGAGTTTTAAAATATGAAAATTTGCGTGCTGTAGTGCACTGCCGGCAATTTTACGTTCAAAGCATGGCCAAAAAAAAGTTGGATAATTTTTTTTTAGTTACAGTTAAAAGTATAATCATTAAATAATTAAAAAAAAACTTTCTCTTTTTTTTTGTAAAGTTGCTCTTAAAAAAGTATACATGATAAACGTGTTTTTGCTCATAATTAATCATATAACTTAAAACAAAAAAAAATATTTAAAGATGGGAAATGAAAGATAAAAGTCTAAACTTAAGTATAAAGTATTTATATTTCATGTAAATATCCAGATATAGAGAAAACAGTTACTGAAAACATAAAGATTCTAAATTACTCCAAGAAATCAAATGAATTACGTACTCTCTGGCCGTTATTTTGAATTTTCTGAAATCTGTCATCGGATTCTTAATCAGCACCCCTAGAAACACCTTAATAGACAATTTCAACATATTTGACGGTATAGAAAACGTTAATTTAATTATAAATGAGGTTGGAAGCATGATTCCCACTACAACTGGAGAAGTTAAATCAGCCATTTTATTTTAAATAATTTTTTTTAAATTACGGTAAAAATAACAAAAATTTATAAACAATTTTTTCGTAAAATTTCCTGTTCTTTGATGTGGTGCTATTAGTTTTTCAATATAATTTTTATTTTTCGAGATATTTACGAAAAACCAAATTTTTCATTTTATTTTCGATTTTGTAGGCTTAGCCATTCTAAGCAACATTATTTAAGAAGAAATAGAAAAAAACCGGTCAAGTGCAAGTTGAACTTGCGCAATTAGTGTTCCGTACGTTGATTGCTTTTAAAATAAAAAAATTTTGTCACAGAGGTATAAAATGATCAGTGACTTCACCAAATACACCCCAAATGAGTTTTCAACAAAGTTTGTTTCCAATCTTTACTCAAATCTGATGACCTTGAAATTTTTGTTTTTTTTTTTTATATACCATATAAATTATTAAAGGTAATGCACTCGTGATAATTTTCGTTGAATCTACACCCCGTGGAGAATATTCCAGAATTTTTTTCGAAATTTTTTGATAAGTACTTTTCGAGATAAGGCCCGGGACAGCGATTTTTCGCGAATTTTTAAAAATAATACAAAGAAAAGTGCGCGCAAGTATAATATTATATATATATTTTTTACTCGTGCTTTCACAAGCTTTCATTTGACACCACACTCGATGACCTAGTAAAAAAATTTTTTTTTCACTTCCCACTTCACCCCCCAAAACTAACCCCTTAAGTCAAAATTTAATTCTCAAAACTACATGGCTCTGATGAGGCCATTAATTCCTATATTATTACCAAATTTCACCTTTCTATGTCAAATAGTTTCGGAGAAAATCGGGTGTGACATACAGACAGACAGACAGACAGACACCGAAGTGATCTTATAAGTGTTCCGTACAGAACACTAAAAAGGAAAGTTCCTCTTCAAAATACAAGTTACGGAGTTACATCAAATTTAACCTTTATTGAATCGATTTTCCAGTCATAAAAACCTTGAAAATGGCTACCAAATAATCTATTTTTTACGAATAATGAGTCAACATACTAGAGCACTATTACAGGTTTGATTTCAGCCATATAAATTTTGTGAAATATTCTCGGCCCGATGCCAGATAAACACTCTACATGTTTTTAGTGTTCCGTATGGATCACTTCGGTATCCGTCTGTCTGTCTGCCGCACCCGTTTTTCTCCGAAACTATTTGACATAGAAGGTTGAAATTTGGCACAAATATAGGAATTTATGGCCTATCACAGCCGTGAAGTTTTGAAAGTTAAATTTTTACTTAAGGGGGTAGTTTTGGGTGGTGAAATCGGAAGTGAGTTCAAAAATATATATGACGTAATATTTGCTCACACTCTTCTTTGAACTATTTTTTAAAAAATGCCCAAAAATCGCATTCTCCCCCACCTATCTCGAAAAAGACTGCTCAAAAAATTTTGAAAAAATTCTGGAATATTCTTCATAAAGTGTAGTTTGGGCGAAAATTATCACGAGTGCATTACGTTTGAAAATTTATCTGATATGAAAAAATATGAAAACTATGTGGCGAAAATATGGTGAAGGATTTGTTAATATACTTTTCAGTACATTACTGAGACCAAAGAATTTTATTTTATTTGTTTATAGTTATAGTCCGTTTGTTTGGAGTTGATAGCACACAACATGGGTTATAAACATTAAAATGTCATAAACCATAAGCTTGTTAACATTCAGTGAGGGCTTTTCGTCAAAATTTGCCTCTGACGACTGGGCTATCACTACTTTAATTAAAGCTTCTTATTAAAAAAATAACTGTAACCAGCAAATATTATCTTTCTTCCTTTTCTTACTCCTGACGGTTATCTGTTTATTACCATCGTCATCTGTCTCATGTTATAACGGTTGTCGCTTCAATATCTTCGGGATCCACCCATGTTTTTCCTTCCTATTGGAGTCTCTTAAATTTTATCCATTTGTAACATTCATTTTTTCCTAGATTTTAAGATCATGTTATGTTACTGTTTTCTCCTTATAATTTACATTTTTTTTTTTCCATTTTTATATCAAGCAGTGTTTACTAACTTTGAAGCTGTTTAGTTCACTCGGATTTCTAAGCCGTTTATATTACAGTGTGCATTACGGGTTTTCTACCGGATTTATTTAATTCGTTTCTAATGCGTCGATTGGCTGGACATTTGTATCCGGGAAGTAGCCATCTTACAGACGTGATTTGTGCGGAAGGGAGAGAAATACTTAAGGGTCTGGATGACACGGATCATGGCTTTTTTCCATCCTAGAGCCAAGTCGAGTACGTGGCTTTTTCCAACATGGAGCCGTAGTGGCTTTTTTCAACATGAAGCCGTAGTAGGCTTTTTTTTCAACATGAAGCCGTAGTGGGCTTTTTTCCATCAAGTAGCCGTGCTGATATATTAGTGATGGAGTAGTGTGAAAACGGTTTTACTGCTCAATTTAAGGCCTTTATCTTTGTATCCGGCTTATTCCCAGACCTTTAGGGGCCAAAGAAAAGTTTAGTAGCCTAAAGGGAACTGAAGTAACCAAGGGGGAAACATCTGTGTTTGAACATTCCTCCCGGACAGGCCTAGAAGCTCGTAGGAAAACCGTAAGTCACCAGAATATCCATCCGTAGACCTATTTTCCCGCAGATAAGAGTGTTTCGCATCATATTAAACTGATAACTCGTGAAGTGAATCTCACGAACCGTCAACATCGTGTGTAGCAAAGTTTTAATCCCGATTTAAGGACTCTAACATATTTAGCGATACCGCCTATTAGGCTAAGGTTTTTTGTAATCACAGAACTGAAAAGTTAGAACTTTTAAGTTAGTCATTAATAAACCTTTTTTTCTTGTTTAAGGCTAGTGTTTCACTGTACCACCTATTTTACTTTTCAGGACAAAAGGGTTGTACCATATTAAAATTTTCCTTAACAACTACATAACCCTTCAGAGTATTTTCATTTTTTTAGCCGAAGTTAGATCCTTTTTATTACAAAATGAATAGTGCCCAAAATTTGTACAATCAAAAATTTTAAACAACTATAGAGACTAATTCCAAAAGACGTACAAAAATTATCTCTTACCCATATTACTCTACCAAGAAAAACTGAGCTAGTGTATGTTTAATTTCTTTAGTTCTTTTAATATTAATATCCACTCAATCCAATCTCAGAAATTTTGAAAGGGGAAAGCCACAAGTAGTGCCTCAATGTGCGGGCGAAGTTAACAGGCAACTTTCGTCTATTTCCATCCATCTCAATGCAATATTGAATCTTTGGATTCCTTCAAAACGATAACTTGGAGATTTGTCAACAAAATGCTCTTGCATGTCTGGCGTTATCATTTCTTCATTTGTATATCTGTAGCCCCCCCCCCCAAGTTTCTTTTATTAAATTCCTAAACAAATAACACTCATGTTGTCCTTGGGAATTTCATTTCGAACTAGAGAGCTTTACACTCCACAACAACTGTTAATTCCGTATAATGTTCAATGTTTGGGGCTCTGCTCCCAAACGTACACTACATTTGTGGAATTCTATTCAGAAGAGAGCTGTTCACTTGATTGGAGATCCAGAACTCACTCACGGTTGGCGACTTGAGTCTATTCTACAAGTATTTTCATGGAAAGTGTCCGATGAACGTAGCTCGCTTAATTTCTCCCAGAGCGGTGCATGCTTGGAATACACGTCGCGCTAGTACATCACATCTCTATGAGGTTTGGGTTGTCACTCCTCGTACAACCCGCAGCATATGTGCTAGGCTCATAAAAAAAAATTTTATGTTGTATTTTGGTAGTACTTTTAAAATTAAAGAGGTAATAAATATACAGCCTTGTCATCATATTAGGCACCCCTAATAAACACGTAAAACATAAAATATTTAAAAAAAGACTAATTGTTTTAACAATACTATAGGCGGCGCTGTCAAAAGTTAACTTAAACAATAGACAATCTCTTTTACAAGTTCTTAAAACACCTAACCCACAAAATTGCGATAATGAGGTTTTTTGAAAAATATTTTTAATGTTTTATCAGTCTCTTTTTACTACTTGTAGTGTCAAGAAGCTTCCGTGCGTGTTTTATTTGTGAACTGGACATTCTTATATTTGAGAAATGCCTAAGAAAAGTCAGCTTGGTATCCAAAAACGAATTAAAATTCAAACCCTACATGAACAAGGCAATTCCCAAGTAGAAATAGCCAAGTTAGTGAAATGTTCTCGGTGCGCAGTGCAATGTGCTATTAAAAGGTTTGTGGAGACTGGCTTCCATGCCAACAAAATGAGAACGGGCAGAAAAACGTAAGACTAATGAGTCACAGGACAGAAAACTCATCCGCGAATCTATTAAAAATCGAAAAAAAAACATCATCTGAGCTCGCTGCAACTCTGTCGGATGAGATTGGGATGCCGATTAATTCTCGAACGGCAAGGAGAAGACTGACAGAAGCTGGATTAAGAGGGTACAAAGCTAGAAAGAAGACTTGGTTTTCAGAGACCAGTAGGAAGAAACACTTAAAGTGGACTCTGAAGCACCAACATTTTAGCGAAGAGGATTGGTCTAATGTTGTATGGTCCGACGAATCCAACTTTGAGGTAAGTTTTTATATGATTTATTTTAACAAATAACTACATACAATTACTTTTGATTTAATCCGTTTTAGTCAAAATAATAATTAATTTTTTAATTGAGTTTTTTTTCTATTCTTACAGCTATTCGGAACGTCAGGTGTGACATTCGTGAGGCGGTGTGTCGGCGAGGAATACTATCCAGATTGCGTGGTACCTACTGTAAAATACGGAGGAGGCAGCATTATGGTCTGGGGCTGCATGGCTGCTAAAGGTGTCAGCGAAATGTTCCTTTGTGAAGGCCGCATGAACAGCCCAAAGTACGTAAATGTACTAGAAACTGTACTGATGCCTTCACTAACGTTCATTTTTGACGACACTAATTTAGACGACATCAAATTCCAGCAAGATAATGCACCTTGTCATAAATCGGCGGTTACAATGCGCTGGTTTAGAGACAATAACATTGTCTTGTTGGATTGGCCAGCGCAGTCTCCAAATCTAAACCCTATCGAGCATCTTTGGGGTATTCTGAAGCGCAAGATACGGAAGCATAGCATAACATCAAAAGCAGCGCTAAAAAGCGCTTTGATGGATGAGTGGGATGCCATAAGTACAACTGAATGTACTAGGCTTGTACGCAGAATGCCCCAAAGAATTGCTGCTGTAATTAAAGCTAAGGTACACACAACACAAAATATTAATTTATTTCATAATTTTACCTCAATATTTTTTTAATTTTTTATTCTGAAACACAAGAAATGAAGTAAATTGTAGGGTGCCTAATACTTTTGGTCAAGGCTGTATAGTAGATACTCATCGAAAGATGACCTTATTTCCTTTGCGTCATTAATATTGCAGTACTTTATTTCTTCACTCAAATATCTTTAGGGCATTAATTAATATTGCCTGCACGTGTTCAAGTAGTTGTTAACATCTTTATAATAAATTTCCTTACAAGAAATTCACGGCAGGTGCTTTTAATAAAAGTAATAATTTATGTATTGGCAGCATTGGTATAGCAACTAAACTAGGAATAAAAATTTTAAACAAATTTTTAAGATCACCACTTATGTTTTTGGTAGTTTAAACATAAGTGGTGATCTTAAAAATTTGTTTAAATTTTTATTCCTAGTTATTATGGATCTGCATCAAGTAACGGCAAAGTCAGTGCAGTATAACAACTAAAGACGAAACGAAAAAAATCGTATTTTTAGAAGTTACCAAAAGTGTTCTTCGTATTTGCTGAACCATCCCAAGACGCGTTTCGCCGTATCATGGCTCATCAGCTGGGCTAAGTTCAGCAAATACGAGAACACAATTTTAGTCCTTTATCCAGGTAACTAACGGAAAACTATAAAAAATAGATGCTTATACTGTACTCTGTCGGCGACTTACTAAGCCTATTCAAGCAGAGCGGCACAGCACGGCTGGCACTTGCAGAAACTTTTGGTAACTTCTAAAAATACGATTCTTTTCGTAAATTCTTGGTAACTTCTAAAAATACGATTCTTTTCGTTTCGTCTTTGGTTGTTATACCAATGCTGTCATCTATGCCTTCGAGAAGTAAGCTCGAGAAAGGTGCGTTTCTGCAATAAGTGCCAACCGTGCTGTGCCGCTCTGCTTCAATAGGCTTAGTAAGTCGCCGACAGAGTGCAGTATAAGCATCTATTTGTAATAGTTTTCCGTTAACTTATGTATTGTTCAACTTGTCTAATTCCTATTTCTACCATATATTTATGTACAGGGTGATCATTTTTAGACGCCCGGCCCCAATTTATGGAAAATTGTTTGATATTTATTTATTTTTTTTTAATGTAGAATGGTATAGTGCATGTCAAAGAGTATACTCACGAGGCCAAACAACTTCTTTTTTCCAACGACATACCTTTTGCAAAACGACATTGCAAGCCCCTAATTTTTTCCAACAATTTTTCCTTAAACTGTTTCTTTTCTAATTTATTTTAAACAAAAGTTATGCGGCATAAACCCTCTAAAATATTATTTTTTGGTCATCGCGGTTGCCGTGGATCCTATGCCACATTTGGAGGTTATCAAACAATTTATCGAGTAGGCAGTTGTCAGACTATAACCTAACAGTTTTTATAATAATATTAGTTACTATGCTGTTGAGGTTTTTTCCTTTAATAAAATATCTTTGAACGATAAAAAACAAGAATACATTATCTTTATTAAAACCACAAAAAACTTTTAACATTAACTTATTACATACTCCCATCTCACGTCAGCCGCCAGTTCCCGAGACCGTCCGACCCGCTGCTCTCGGACGAAGACGATGACACCCCTCGTCCGCCGTGACAAGAAGATTGTCAGTCTAGGTTAAGTTTAAATTAGTCCTAGTTTAAGTAAATGTCACATCCTAGTTTAAGTTAGTGTAAGTCTTAGACTAAGGTAGTTTTAGTCTTAGTTTTAAGTCCTAGCATTAAAAAAAAACTCATGTACATATAAACACATTTCCTAGGTTAAGTTAATATAGGAACACTAGTGTAAGAACTTAGGTTAAGATAGAATAAGTATACATTCAGTATTAGAAATTATTTTTTATACTTTCAAAATGTAAGAAAGAGGCTTTGCCTATCTTGGTAATCAATAAAGACAATGAGAAATATTACATACTTAAAAAATTAAATATCTGAAACTTAAAAAATAAAAAAAACACCAAAAGGAATTTTCAGTATGTCTTTCTTCTTCTAACATGCATTTTTTTCATTCTTTTCATTAATGCTTGATGAGTGGAAAATTTAATAAAAATTCTAGAAACAACGAATATAGACAAAGGTGATCTAAATGATGTTAAAAATCTGTACTGGAATCAATCAGTGGAAGTTAAAAATTGTGCTGGAAAAGCATAAAAAAACCCAAGGTGTAAAAAAGGGATGCATCCTCCTCCTTGTTCAATTTCTATTTTGATGCTGTGTTTAATAAGGCCATCTATGAATTCATTGACGGAATAATAAAGTTAATGGAAAAACACTGTACAACATAGGGTATGCTGATGATACTGTTCTATTAGCAAATAATATCAAAGATCTCCAGCAACTGATCGATCGAGTCATAACAGCCAGCGAAAGATTTGGATTAACTTTGAATATAAGAAAAACCAAATGAATGGTAATAACAAAGAAAAATCTACCCCCAGAATCCCTCGAAATCAGCGAAAATACCGTAGAACAGGTCTTCACATTTAAATATTTGGGAATTAATATAAATAACAAGTGGGACCCAAGAAAGGAAATATATTCCCGAATTGAACAGGCCCGAGTAACATATATGAATATGAATAAATTTTTAAATCGTACAAGTCTTATTCTCGAACTCTGAATGAGAATGGTGAGAGCATATCTATTCTCCGTGCTGGACCCTTCCTCCTGGGTCAGAGAAACGACTGGAATCTTTTAAAATATACATTTGTAGATGCCTTCTTCGCCTTTCCTGGGTACAGAAAATAAAAAACACAGAAGTACTAGAAAGAATGAACCAAAAGAAAGAATTACTAACAAGCATAAAAATAAGAAAAACCCAATACTTCGGACATATAATGAGGGATCCAAAGTACGAATTGCTACGTCTAATTATTGAAGGTAAAACAAAGAGCAGACGATCGATCGGAAGACGACAGAATTCTTGGCTGAAGGACATAAGGAGGTGGTTTGGATGTGCTTCGAGTGATAGTTTTCGAGCATCAGTTTCTAAATTTCGTTTAGCTATATGGATCGCCAACCTTCGTGAGGAGACGGCGTCGTAAGAAGAAGATAATCTACTTAAAGAGATGCTCCAACTTTGACTACAACCTGTATATTGTGCTTACCTATTATTCCAGATCGCTGGTCTGGACCCTTTTATTTAGGTGTAGTAAAGGGTTACTTTTAGTATACCTCTGTCTCTCCTTCTTAAGGAACTATGACATACTCTCATATAAAAGGGTTACATAAAAATTTTAATGAACGTCTAATTTCATCATAATCTTTAGTAATAGTGATTGTAAATGTTAGCACAACCATAGAATATATATTTATTTGCATGGAATAAAAGATTTATTATCTTTTCAGTACATACCTAAATTATTACGTAAGACTTATGGTGAACATTAAACGAAGTGATTTGCGGTACTAAAATTACTGTGAAGCCAAAAATAATGAATCTGCCCGGTCGTGCTCACTAACCAAGTATTAAATTACGACAGATCTCAATTTATTGGAACTGATCAGTAAATTTAGGTCAGGCAGCGATGATAGGCCAATACTAAGACCTTTTTATATTCGAAAATATCGTATGATGTCAGTGAATATAAGTCAACAGCACCATCTCATGGCAACAACAGCAACGACATTATACATCTTATCAAACTCTTTTGCGGCTTTGGTTAGACGGGAAATCATGATTCTTGATATTAGATCGTATCTACTAGAAGTGACTTTTCGATCTTTATTCTTCGACATTAGAACATTAAACCAGCCTGGATAAGAAGAAAAGAAGTTTCTTTCGCGACTGGAATTTAGTGAACTGTGACCTAATGTAATCTATTTCCACATGTCATTCAAATCGTAACTCATATTTTTGTTAATGTTAATAATAATAAATTGCTTCTATTGAATATTAAAATATAATTTTAAGAATACTAATGCGATATGCGGCGAGATCTAAACAGGCTTTTCTAACTAACCGCCTTATAAGATATACGATCTCTGAATTTCACAAGCTAGAGATACAATTTGTTGTATCTTACTGCGTTGTTACGCCAGTACTGCAATAAGTCCTGCGAGTATTGTTCTCTGAAAAAATTCCTGGCTGGAAAGCGCTTTACATGAAATGACAAAGCTGTTGCAGCTGTGGATGGATATTTTACAGACCTTCCGGAATCGAATCACAGTTTAATGATGATAAAAAAAATATATTGAAGTTTCAGGAGAATATATTGCAAAATAAAAGAGATATTTCACGTCGAAAAAAAAATTTTTTCATTGTTAAGCCCAGAACTTTTCAGACGGCCCACGTATTATCTGAAGAAAATAAATTCGCCGCGTTCAGCCGTGGACATTTTTTTACACATTGTAGAAAAGAATCTCCTGAACATGGCGGATCCGTCTCGCCATTTACAAGAGATTACAGTACGAAGTAACAATTTTTTAAAGAATTGTTGCAAAATATCCATGATCAAATTTTTGAGCCACATAAGAAAATTACAACTGTTCTGTAACTTCTACAAACTGCTGATAGGATGTTTGTAAAATTCAATTGATTTTCTAATCATTTATATCAACAATCATTTATAGAAACTGATGACGGAAGAAAAATGCTGATTTCTCTTAGATTAATGATGTGTCCTGTAGAGTGTTAATGTTAAGCTGCAGCCGTGCGTACGAATTCCTTCTTTCATATACATCTTTCAAGTTATTTCCTTCTAGTTAATAATAATCTGTCAGCGTTTCCGATATACACCACCAATGTAAGTAAAATTAAAGTTTCATCTCCAGTTTGGAGAAATGAAAGATTAGGACAGATTACACGTGGAAACCGATTAATACTCTGGGTAACTATTCCATATACACCAGCTAAAAATATTTACTTACCTCATATCTCCTCCTCCACATTCAGTTTCAAGAGTCAATATTCCACAAAATATCTCACGCAATTGCAGACAAAACATCGAAGAGTCACCCCAATTTAACGCACTCTAATTTCAAGAAATATGATTTCAGATTAAATTTATCGTATTTTTTACGCTTTTCGAACATAAAGTCAAGTTACTTACTTCAATTTTATAATTATGTTAGCTAATTATATTTTTAATTGTTTCTTCGGAAGAAAAATAATTACTTCTGCTAATTATTATTTTATCGGTTGCGCAAAAGCTTATATACTGTTTAACTTATTACATTGCTCTTTTATGGTAGGATGAGTACAAAAAGTATTAAATATGCATTTTGTTACCGTTTAATGGACAATTAATTTTACACAACTACAGAAAGATTACATCAGTTTAAATTCTATTTTACCATAGGGGAAAGTGGAACAAAACCAAGCATTAAAGAGTCTCTTGTTCATAAACAAAATCAAAAAGACAAATACTCTTTACATCTAAGTATTAACTCACTGGTCTACAAAAATTTTTTTTTTCTTTCACAAGGGCTAAATTAACGGAATATGTTTATCTTTTCCATGCTGAGTTTAAATATGTTCTCAGATTTTATCCATAAGGCAGGGTTTTTTTTGTGGCACGTGTTTAGAGTTTTAAAATAATTAGTACTTACAAAACACTGAATAATAAATACACGGCTAATTTTGTCTAACCTAAAAAGTTTTTATGATGATTTTCGGTTATATTTTGCCTTCGGGATATCTCTTTTCAGCAGTAGTCAGCCAGCATACTGGGACTCCATTTGCCTTGGTACCTCTTTTCCATCGTGGAAATCTGCTGATGAAAACGCTCACCATGCTCAGATGTTCTGGGAAGAAGTCTAGGTGGGAGTCCAAGAAGTGAATTTTTAAGGAGATGTTGCAGCCCATTTCTTTGTATGAAGTCAGAGGATCACTATTTAGTTTTCTTCTTTATTATTGCCACGAAATCCACAACAGATATTTTTGTGATGATTTTCGGTTATATTTTGCCTTCGGGATGTCTCTTTTCAGCAGTAGTCAGCCAGCATACTGGGACTCCATTTGCCTTGGTACCTCTTTTCCATAGTGGAAATCTGCTGAGATTTTCTGGGAAGAAGTCTAGGTGGGAGTCCAAGAAGTGAATTTTTAAGGAGATGTTGCAGCCCATTTCTTTGTATGAAGTCAGAGGATCACTATTTAGTTTTCTTCTTTATTATTGCCAAGAAATCCACAACAGATATTTTTGAATGATTTTCACGCTGCTTTTTCCAGTGGATGTAACAGTTCCTCAAAATGTTCAGTATCCGATATTACTGATCTTATTTGGGGCCGTATAAAAATTCCTTCCTTCAATTTTGCATCACTTATTTTAGGAAATTTAGATTTCAAATACATAAATGCAGCAGAATCTTTATCCATTTTTTTTACGAAATTTTTTATAAGCCCCAGTTTTATGTGCAGGGGAGGTAAATACACCTTTTCGGGATCCACTAATGGGGTATTTGATACATTTTTATGCCCAGGAATAAGAGATTCACGTTTAGGTCATTGTTTCTTTATGTTGTGAGACTCCTTATCCCTGCTATCCCATTTACAGAAGAAACAGCAGAATTTCGTGTATCCAAGTTGCAAACCTAACAATAAAGCTATAACCTTCAAATCACCACAGATATTTCAGTTATATTTAGTATACTGAATTCTTTCTAACAGCAATTTCATATTTTCATATGTCTCCTTCATATCACTGGCATGCGCGACAGGTATTGATGGTAATTCATTCCCATTATGGAGTAGTACAGCCTTCAAACTGATTTTCGATGAGTCTATGAACAATCGTCACTCATCTAGCTGGTGTTGATGTCCAAGAGCCTCCATTACTGCACAAACATCATTACAAAAAACTACATGGCCTTCTTTAGAGAAGTAATCAGTGAAATCACTATGGGGTCTACGATAAACGCATATCCTTGTATCTTTTTGGAGTAGATTCCAACCTTTGAGCCTGGAACTTAAAAGCTCAGCTGACTATTTAAACAAATTTAAATCCCGTATAAGATCATTAAGATCTTCTTGAAATAAAAAGTGAGATTCTGATGAACTACTTGTCAAATGTAGGGTCAGTTCTCTCGCTTTTTCTGTCTTCAGTATGAACTGGGTCGGAGTCGGAGTTATCACTTAAGGTCATGAAATCTGGAAACTTTGATACAGGATACTCTTCACTAGGTGGCACAGGTCTAATTGCAGATGCCAAATTGGCGAACTTAATTGTATATTTTGTTTTGGACTTAATTCCTTTAATGTTAGTTAAGCAGAAATAACAATCAGTTCTGGGTCCTTCTGTTCCCTCCAAATCATAGGGACTGAAAACGGCTTATGATGAGTACCATTTTTTCAACCAGTGAGAAGCCTAACACATGATAATAATAATATATCGGTTTAAAACGTCTTTCGTCGTTGTCCGATGCCTAACTTCCATTCTTTCCGATCCATCCATTGATCTTCTCTCAGGTCTCGAGCACTCGTAGCTTTATTAATGCTCTCCTTCCATGTTTTTTTAGGTCGTCCTCGTTTTTTGTGATTCGGTGGTATCCATTGCATGGCGATTTTGGGTAATCTGGTTTCTTCCATCCGTTGTACATGCCCGTACCATATCAGCTGTTTCTGTTCGATGTCTGTTATAATGGATCCATCTATCCCCATTCGCTGTCTTACTTCGTCATTTCGAATTC
Source organism: Pachyrhynchus sulphureomaculatus (assembly GCA_019049505.1). Classification (NCBI taxonomy): domain Eukaryota; kingdom Metazoa; phylum Arthropoda; class Insecta; order Coleoptera; family Curculionidae; genus Pachyrhynchus; species Pachyrhynchus sulphureomaculatus. The sequence continues at coordinate 24,408,423 of CM032447.1, forward strand.
TATCTCTTCGTGATATACCTAATGTTCTTCTAAATACGTCCATTTCAGTTGCCTCAAGTTTCCTGCGATTCTGGTCTGATATTCTCCACGTCTCTGAGCCGTAGGTTAGACTACTTTTAATGAGAGTTTCATATATGTTATATTTGCGTCTCTTTCCGATGTTATCGCTCCATAGTATACCGTTTAGGCATCCTATTGCTCTTCTAGCTTGTGTTATTCGTTTGTTAATCTCGCTATCATCTTTGCATGACGTGTCGAATTCTACACCCAGATACGTGTATGAGAGGCAGCTAGATATTTCTTCTTGATTGTCTAGCTGGATATTCGATGGTTCCGTTCCTATAGGGAGGTATTTAGTTTTCTGCGTGTTAAGCTCTAGTCCCCAGTTCTTATATTCAGTATACAATTTTCGAGCCATATACTCTAAATCGTCCCTATCATTTGCTATGATGACTTGATCGTCAGCAAACTGAAGAGTGTATAGGCATGTTCTGCCAATGTCAATACCCATCCCATTACATTTCCTCTTCCATTGGTATAAGGCCCTCGCTACATATATTTTAAATAATGTAGGTGATATACAGCATCCCTGACGCAAACCTTTATCCACTAGGAATTTCTTTGACACTCTGTTGCCAACCTTTATTTGTGATGAGGCTCCTGTATATAAATTCTTAAGAGCTCTTATAATTGTCTGGTTAACATTGGTTTCCTGTAAGACTTTCCACAATTTTTTCACCGGGACTGTATCGTAGGCTTTCTGAAGATCTATGAACATAAGGTGGGTTTCTTGGTTGGTAGCTGACCTTTTTTCTATTATTTGTTTTAGGGTGAAGACATTATCGGTACAGGTTCTTCCAGCGCGAAATCCAGATTGCTCTTCTTCTTCTTTAGCTCTATATTCCTCTTCAATGAGATCCCGAATAATTCTTCCATAAAGACGGCTCAAAGTACTGGTCACTGATATTCCCCTATAGTTAGAACAGTCAAGCTTGTTTCCCTTTTTATGAATGGATGATATGTAAGCCTCTTTCCATTCCTCAGGCACACTCGCGCCATTTATATACTGATTTATACACCAGGTAAGCTGATCAAACAGCTTTCCTGACCCACATTTAATCAGTTCAGCGGGAATTCCTCCTGGTCCTGCAGCTCGACCATTCTTCAATTTACTGACTGCTTTTTTAACTGTATCAACGTCAACCACGATTGTTTCTCCCTCTATGAGTATATCCGTTGGTGTATTCACCAGGTATTCGTCTCTGTTTTCTGATAATAGTATCTTGTAGTGGTCCATCCATTTCTTTATTGATACAGTTTGAATGTTTGCTTTATTTTTAGAGTTCGATGTTACGTTTTTTATGAACTTCCATGATTCTGAACACTTTTTTCCTCCTAAATATGTGTTGATTTCCATACACTTTTTGTCCCATATCTCCTTCTTTGCTACGTTTATTATTCTCCTTGTTGTCCTTTTCAAGTCTAAATATTGCTCTTTGTCTTCTTGTTGTTGGGTGTTTAACCATTTAAGATATAGTTGTTTTTTCCGACTTATTAATTCTTCAATCTCGTTATTCCACCAGAGTTTGTAACTATGCTTTTTAGTTTTTAATCCAACTGCCTCTTCTGCAGCGGTTCTAATACTGTTTACTATATTTTCATATACAATTTCTAGTGGCTGTCGGTTTCTTGTTCCGAAGAGTTTTTCGTCCAGTCTACGTTGGTATAACTTTTGTGTACTTTCATTAATTAAGCTATCTATTTTATATTGTTTTGTTGATACTTCTTCTGTCTGGTCAGTTTCTTCTCTCTTATCTGCACGTTGTTTGGATCTAAATGGGACTATAAACTTTGCTTTGACCATGTAATGGTCTGATCCACATGTCACACCTCTATAGGATCTTACATCATTAATTTTTAAATTTGTCTTCTGTTTAACCATTACATAGTCAATTACAGATGTAAGGCTTCTTGTGTGTTGAACCCAGGTGTATGTATGAATTTTTTTATGTTTGTAGAATCCATTGGTTATTTTTAGCTGATGTTGTTGGCACAATGCAATTAATCTCTGGCCGTTGGCGTTTGTAGTAATTTCTCCATGGGGCCCTACTACGTCGTCATCATTTCTTTGACCAACTCTACTATTCAGGTCTCCAAGTATTATTACTTCTCTTGATGTTCCAATTTTTAGAATTTCATCGCTGACCCGTTCAAAAAATTCGTCCTTTTTCGTTATTGGTTCATCATCAGATATTGCATATAACCCAAGAATTGTTATTGGCTGTTGGTTTACAGTCAAATTGATCCGAATAATATTTTCACTCACTGCATCGAAATCAGATATTTTATTTTTATATTTTTTATGTAGCATGATCGAGACGCCTCTTTTCGCTCTTTCATGTTTTGGCACTCCAGTGAATAGATGTACATAGTTGTTGATGACTTCTGTACCAGTTCCCTTCTTCTTTGTCTCTGTTAGCACCACCAATTCCATGTTCATGTTGAGTAATTCTTGTGTTATTTCCTCTGCCTTTCCTTTGATTCCTTGTACATTCCAAGTACCAATATTCATAATCCTTTTTCGTAGCTTTTGTCGTGTTCCGTGAGATCCGTCAGTACCGAGGCATTTGTTAGGCTTTTTAGTAAGTTGAGATTTTACAAGTGACGGGGAACTAGCATGTCGCCTTAACCCCCAACTTGGAGGACCAGGTAATTTTATCTCAGGGTTTTCTTCCCATAGACCGCTTGTCTTTCAAGACTCCAGAGATCGGTCTTCCCTTTAAAGTCGGCTCCTCCGCTTTCCAGACCATTGGATACTTAGATCTCATCTGCTCTGTCCACCGTTGACCATTTTCGCCGTACCCTGGCAGGGGCCCTTACAGGGTGCTATCATCCGGGCCAGATGAACCCTGGTTTTTTAGCGAGGTTGTTACTCCTCCCCTCACATGATACAGATCATAAATTTGGGGCCCACTCTTTATTAAAATCACCAGCTTCACACCCAAAATAAAGCTCATAACATTTTTTCACAAGCGGTGTAAAATTTCGCCTCTAAGACTTGAAGATCAGTTCACCACACACGTAGCAGAAATTGTTTGATTGATTTACATACTTTCTTGGCACTTTGAAACGTTTATAAAAAAAACACTTACAAATAAAAACAATAAACAGCACAAAAATAAGTAGGTACACGTGTTACCAGACTCACTACAATTACAATACTGGCTACTGGTCCTCTGCTTGCTAAAAAAGTGCAATATTTGTACAAGATAGGATCATTAAGCCTGGACAGAGTTAAAACATGTTTCGACATGAATAAGTCTGCCTGGTGCCAAATTATTCTGAATACAAATTCCCACTTCTATATTTACAAGAATTATAACAATGAAATCCTAATATAGAGAAGTGTATTACACAAAAATGACTGTCACAAGAAAACTATGCCTGATAGAAGAAATCTGATAACATATTTGAATTCAGCATAAAAAACTGAACTGAGGTCTCTATTTAGTTTCCTTGTGAAAAAAATCATATTGACCAGTGCTACCTGTAAGAGAATGATGCATTTGATTTATGTGTTAAAATATGTATTTGACTTCGATTCATATTTTAAGTTAATTTACTGTTTGTGATAGAGGTACTACAAGATTGTTATTTTTGCTCTTTATTTACCATAAAGATTAAATGTTTTAATTGCTTCTATTACACAGGTTTACAAATTTTTAATTTGGAAAAATACCAAGAACGCCACATGCCTAGATAAGTTAATTGGGACCTCCTGAACACGAAAAACGCTATAATTTTTTTTTTTAAGTACCGTTTTTTAGATAACGGTACTTTTGTGTTTTTCGGTGTATGGTCCCACTCAAACCCTTATGGAGCCCAACCGAAAAGTCCGATCGAGATAAATGTCATACCGTTGGAAAGGCAACTAAATGCCTTTTCCGGCGGTATACTATAAATTTCTATGTGACAAGAAGTGGCTGAGTTATAACACCTCAAAGTTCAAAATTTGCCTATTTTTTACGTTTTTTCCAAAATTTTTCATTTTTATTTGGTTTTTTTTTCTACGTTATTGTAAAGATCTGGAATGTTTTATTTTTTTACCAAGTAGTTTATTTAATAACCAACATTTTAAACGTAATTTGAAAAAAAAAGGATGAAAAATAAAGTTTTTATTAAGGATTTTGTGGAACGACAATATTTTCATTTTCATTGCTCACACGCTATATTCGGCGTCCATCAGAATTTGAATCACTGTATACGTTGGTAGCCCTGACACACGCTATATTCGGCGTCCATCAGAATTTGAATCACTGTATACGTTGGTAGCCCTGACACACGCTATATTCGGCGTCCATCAGAATTTGAATCTGATCACAGTAAACAGTTTGGCTTTGTACGTGCAAAAAATAAAATGTGTTCAATCGATCCCAACGAATTTTGTTATGTTTGTGGAGTTCTTGTGAAAAAGAAATCACAGCATTTGATGCGAAAAATGAATACGAAAAATTTATCTGAAGCGTATAAGAAGTATTTCGGCCTTCGACCTGCGTCTCTGGACAAACCGTGGACACCGAATAATGCATGTAACAACTGCCGAACAATATTAAATAAAATTGGTAAGGGTCAAGAGTGTTTCTTCACATTTGGAAAGCCAATGCAATGGAGAAACCCGATCAGTCATACAACAGATTGTTATTTCTGTTTAACGGAAAAGGCTGTCGGACGTAGAATTGAACCAGTTTATCCAGTTGTTAGCTCGGTGACGCTGCCAGTGCCGCACTCAGTATCGTGCCCCAAACCGCAGCTGATTGTAGCAGAGCCCACAAAAATACGAAAAAGAACAACAATAAGTGATTCATCAGATGAGTGCAGTGAATCAGAAATGCAATCAAATAAGAAACCCCATTTACTTACTCAGGCCGAGCTTAATGATTTGTGCCGAGATTTGTATTTGCCGAAATCGAAATCTGAATTACTTGCATCGCGATTGCAACAGTGGGGATATTGTGCTCCTGAGACACGTGTTACATATTACCGTAATCGTAGCAAACAACTTGCAGTTTTTTTCGCAAAAACGGGAAACTTTTGTTTTTGTGCCAACATACGTGGTCTTTTCAATGCTCTCCAACAAAGTTATGACCCAGTGGAATGGCGTCTTTTTCTGGATGGAGGCAAGGATAGTTTGAAGGCAGTCTTGCTTCATAAAGGGAATACGAAACCATCAATTCCAATCGGATATGGAAAATACATAAAGGAAACATATGAAGCAATGAAAGAACTTCTCGCTCTCATACAATATGACCAACATCAATGGAAAGTTTGCTCTGATTTTAAATTAGTTGCTATCTGGATTGCAAGGGGGCAATACGAAGTTTCCCTGTTTTCTGTGTCTATGGGACAGCCGTGACCGTCAGAATCACTACATCCGAAAAGTTTGGCCCGAACGAAGTGGGCGTACGCACGGAGAGTACAATATTAAAAATGACCCACTCATTCCTCAGGAGAAGATAATACTTCCTCCACTACATATTAAGCTTGGGTTATTTACAAATATTGTGAAAACGTTGCCAAAAGACAGTCTTGCCATGAATTACCTTAAACAAAAATTTCCGAGAGCCACAGCGAGCAAAATTGAAGCTGGTATATTTGATGGACCTCAAATTCGGGCTCTGTACGGTGACCAAGCATTTAATGAGTGTTTAGGTCCAGCTCATTTGGAGGCATGGGAAGCATTCCAGGACATCGTTTACAACTTTTTGGGAAACTACAGAAGTCCTGATTACGCTGAGAAGATCGATACATTACTGCAAAAATTCAATGCCATTGGTAAGCGTTGAGTGAAAGCATGTATATCAAAAAGGCCGTTATCATTTGAAAATTATTTGAAATTTATTCTTTTTAACTTTTAGGTTCAAATATGACACCTAAACTACACTTTTTATTCAGTCATTTGGATTTTTTCCCCATGAACTTGGGATCCGAAAGTGATGAGCAGGGTGAAAGATTTCACCAGGAAATGCAAGAAATCGAGAGACGTTACAAGGGCTGGTGGGATGAACAAATGATGGCAGACTATTGTTGGTTCCTCATTCGCGAAGATACATCCGAAAAAAAAAACGGAAAAATTCAAGTCACTCGTCATTTTAATTTAAATTTTTTTTAATTTACGCCGAATATAGCGTGTGAGCAATGAAAATGAAAATATTGTCGTTCCACAAAATCCTTAATAAAAACTTTATTTTTCATCCTTTTTTTTTCAAATTACGTTTAAAATGTTGGTTATTAAATAAACTACTTGGTAAAAAAATAAAACATTCCAGATCTTTACAATAACGTAGAAAAAAAAAAACCAAATAAAAATGAAAAATTTTGAAAAAAAAAAAAAAGTAAAAAATAGGCAAATTTTGAACTTTGAGGTGTTATAACTCAGCCACTTCTTGTCACATAGAAATTTATAGTATACCGCCGGAAAAGGCATTTAGTTGCCTTTCCAACGGTATGACATTTATCTCGATCGGACTTTTCGGTTGGGCTCCATAAGGGTTTGAGTGGGACCATACACCGAAAAACACAAAAGTACCGTTATCTAAAAAAACGGTACTTAAAAAAAAAAAATTATAGCGTTTTTCGTGTTCAGGAGGTCCCAATTAACTTATCTAGGCATGTGGCGTTCTTGGTATTTTTTGGCTGTAAACCAGTGTTATAGAAGGGAAACATTATTTGCGTATATGATCCAGTTTACAAAAATTACACAGCCTCACAAAAAAAGTTCATTACTACGGACGAAAATACTTGGCTCTAGCGTATTTTTCGCTGATTTCGAATCCGTAGTTAAAAAAAAAATTATCATGTCATTTTTTTTTTGGCCAAATATATCCCTTGAACTGGGGTAAAACCAAAGTAATAATGTAATGACTCTTTATTAAGAGTGAAAAATGGTAGATATTTTATAGTCTACAAAACCCCAGTAAGCTATTTTTATTAATTAAACCAAAATTCACCCTTATAGAGGGTGAAAAGTACCTCTAAAACTCAAATAACGCACGTGAGTTTAAATAATATGTACAAAGGACAAATCCTTGTAGTTCTTGGGACAAAATGTCTGAATTTGGTGTGACAACCAGACATTACTCTTAAAAGGTTGAGACTCCCCCCTATAGGGTGTAAAAACCACCCTCATCTACGGAAGTATCTCATAAGTTTCAGTAACGACGAAAAAAGCTCAGACTTTTGTAGTTTTAGGCAGGGTGAACAAATATGGAGTAGATTCTCTTGAACCACCAATATACGACTATAAACTTAGAGGGTGGTAGAAACTACCCCTACACTCTAATGATGCACATGGATGTTATTGAAATTAGGAAAGGATCAAGTACTTTTATCTCATTGTGCTAAACATTCAATGCAACAAGATTATCTTTCTAATAAGATCGAATATCATTCCTAGAAGGGAGAAACTACCCCCTGCGATTGATGGTTCTTAGAAGTTCTAGCATCTGAGAAAAAATTACAGGCTGTATTTGTCCATCCTGCCTGAGTCTCAACCCTTTCAGAGTAATGTCTGGTTGTCACACCAGATTCAGATATTTTGTTACAAGTTACAATAAAGTTACAAGAATTTGTCCTTTGTACATGTTATTTAAACTGCGTTATTTGATTTATTGTAAAATAACTGAAAATAGGCAAAGCCCATATTTCAGCAGTCTACCCACTGTTCTCTTATTCGGTATCACAACGAATTGTACCAAATACGCATACCTAGTACTCAATCGGAGGCTGACATAGCAGCCACAAGCCGACAGAGTGGTTGGCATAGCCAACACTAAAGGCAAGCAGCGAGATTTGCGCAGGATCAACCTCAGACCTTATGTGGTTCATTGTAAAACAACTGTAAATAGGCAAAGCCCATATTTCAGCAGTCTATGGGCTTTGCCTATTTTCAGTTGTGTTCCATAAGTACCGAAATAAAGTACTTAAAATTCTGTTCTCTTCTTTGTCGATCCTAGCCCGACTGATGAGCCTTGATACGGCGAAACGATACGTCTCGGGGAGGATGGACGAATAAGGGAACAATGGGTAGACTGATGAAATATAGGCTTTGCCTATTTTCAGTGGTTTTTCAATAAACCACATAATGTCTGAGGTTGATCCCTCGCAAATCTCGCTGCCTGCCTTTAGTGTTGGCTGTGTGGCTGCTGTGTCAGCCTCCGATTGAGTACTAGGTATGCGTATTAGGTACAATTCGTTGTATCTTACCGTTCCGTTATTTGAGTTTTAGAGGTTTCACCCCTTATAAGGGTGTATTTTGGTTTAATTAATATAAATAGCTTGCTGTGATTTGAATGCATATTCTCTTCTCTAGACTATAAAATATCTATCATTTTTCACACTTCATAAAGAGTCATTGCATTATTCCTATAGTTTTACCACATTTCAAGGGATGTTTTTGACAAAAAAAAAATGACCCGATAAGTCTTTTTTTTTTAGCTACGGATTCGAATTTAGCGTCGAAAAATACACTAGATCCATATATTTTGGTTGGTGGTAATGAACTTTTTAGTGTTCCGAACGGAACACTTATAAGATAACTTCGGTATCTGTCTGTCTGTCTGTCCGTCTGTCTGTCTGTCACACCCGATTTTATCCGAAACTATTTGTCATAGAAAGTGGAAATTTGGTAATAATATAGAAATTGATGGCCTCATGTAGCCATGTAGTTCTGAAAGACATATTTTGACTTAAGGGGTTAATTATGGGGGGTGAAATCGAAAGTGAAAAAAAAATTTTTTTAGTAGGTCATCGAGTGTGTCAAATGAAAGCTTGTGAAAACACGAGTAAAAAATATATATGTAGTGTAATACTTGCGCACACTTTTCTTAGTATTATTTTTAAAAAATCGCGGAAACTCGCTGTCCCCCCACCTTATCTCGAAAAGTACATATCAAAAAATTTTGAAAAAATTCTGGAATATTGTCCACGGGGTGTAAATTGAACGAAAATTATCACGAGTGCATTACCTTTAATAATTTATCTGGTATATAAAAAAAACAAAAATTTCAAGATCATCAGTTTTCAGTAAAGATTGGAAACAAACTTTGTTGAAAACTCATTTAGGGTGTGTTTTGTGAAGTCAGTGATTATTTAATACCACCGTAACAACCTTTTTTTTTTGAAAAGCAATCAACGTACGGAACACTAATTGTGCAAGTTCAACTTGCACTTGACCAGTTATTTATGTGTGGCTGTGTTATTGATTATTAATAGGCGGGTGTAATTTTTTAAAAACAAAAATTGTTTATTGAATATCAACCCTGCGCGTTTAGTGCAATAATTATAAAGTAACTATAGATCTTTCAAAAAAATCCTTGTCTTGGTTCTCACACCATTCTTCATCCATTTATTAATTCTTTATTCTGTTGAAATTTGTGTTCCTTAAAATGTTTTTTTTTTGTTTTAGGAACTCGGAAGATAAATCAGGGGAATTCAAATCCGAATCCGTTATTTTTTAGCAAAACTGACGATTTGTGGGAAGGTGCATTGTCTTCCAGAACAGCACTACTCTAAACACTTCTCTCAGTTTTTCCACAATATTTTAACAAAGTCTAGTTAATAATGAAGAATAACATTCTCCAGCTTTTTGCTATGTTACAAGTGATTTGTAGGAAGTATTCCATCCTTGTCTCAAGAAAACGGAAAGAAGCTTCCTGCTAATTTTTGTAAGCGAAACTTCTTGGAGCTAGGTGAGTCAGCATATTTCCAGTCCTTCGTCTGCTACTTTGTCTCTAGATCATAATAATGGATGAACCTTCGTTTCATCCATCCATAGTTACCATTTAATCCAAAAAGTAAGATGAATCCTCTTCAAACCGGCTATATATATCAACTTGGATGTGATGATTCTCAGGCGTTTTTCGTCGGCTTTCAGACATTTAGGGAGTCATTTAGTCAATAATTTTCTCATACCCAAATCAAAAGAGACAGTGTAAAAAACAGGTCCGTATAAAATGTTTAAAATTTCTGCTATATGTTTCAGCCCAATTTGTCGATTCTTCAAAATCATTTCATGCATAGCCTCAACATTTTCTCGGGTACATACAGAAACCTGTCTTCCAGAACGGTGTTCATCACTAATGTCGGTTTTTCTTCTCATGATATCTATAACCCAATTTTTGATAGTGGCGTAGGAAGGACATTGCCCTTCCAATGTATTAAGTATGTACTTGTAATTCTCTTTAACGGACAGTCCTTTCAAAAAGCATTCCTTTATATTAGATTTGATTAAATTCAAAATTTTTGCCAGGTCTTAACTTCTTCAGATTATTCAGAATTGAAAAGAGGTGTACGTCAAGGAGACGCCATCTAACCGAAATTATTTAGGTTAGCGCTTGAAGAAATAACTTCAATAAGTAACGGTATAAATATAGGAGGAGAGAAACTGACTGATTTACCATTTGCGGAAGATACTGTGCTAATATCTGACAGCAAAGAAGAATTGGAAGAAATGCTGAACGAACTTAACAACAAATCCAGAGAGATTGGTCTGAAGATAAACATCGCCAAAACCATATTCATGACAAATGGCAATAACTGCTTTAAAGAAGCAATACTGAACATTGAAAATACGAAAATCACAAGAACGAGTTCATGCATATATCTTGGACAAAAAAAATAGTAATATCTAAAGCGAACTTGAGAACGGATCTATCAATGAGTATATCACCGTTTGGCAAACTGCGGAACATCTTCCTTTCCTATGTTCCAAACACCTTAGAAGCGAACACATTTCATCAATACCAGTATGGACAAACGGAACGGAAACGTAGGCACCGAATCGAGAAATTTTAAATAGCCTGCAAGTAGCTCACCGAGCGATTAAAAGAAGGATGTTGGGTGTAGTACTGACTAATAGAGTAATGAAGAAAAGCGAAGGAGATCCAAGATAACTCATGAAGCTAAGAGAGTGAGTAGATTGAAGTGAAGATGGGCGGGCCACATCGCTGGACCCATAGAATAATCAACTGGAGGCCCTAGAATGAACAAAGAAGTAAAGGATGCCCACAAACCCGATGGTTTGACGACATCAAAAGACTAACGGAATAGATAAACAAGGCTCAAGATCGAAGAAGATGGACGTACTTAGGCTTATATTCAACAATAAACTTTTTTTTTTTTTTTTTTTTTTTTTTTTTTTTTTTATGGGTCTAGCACACGTGCTGCAGGGAAGTCCCTAAAACGCTCCAGGAGCGGCACGAGTGCGGAAAAAGCGATTCACGTTGTTCTTGAATCGCTGTAAATTGTACTCGGTGGGAAACACAGCGCTGGGCAAATTATTCCAAAGGGATGACGTTCTCCATATAAAAGATTGCTTGAAAAGCGTTGTACGCGGAGTAACAAGCTGAACCTGATACGGATGCGAAGCACCAGCGCGACGTGTATTTCTAACATGCACCACTTTGGGAGGAATTAAGCGGGCTACATCCTTCGAACACTTTCCATGAAAATACTTGTAGAACAGACTCAAGTCGCCAACCGTTCTTCGATGTTCCAGCGAATCAAGGCCGCCGGTCAATTCCGGGTCCCCAATCAGACGGACCGCTCTTCTCTGAACAGAATCCAACAAATGCAGTGTATGTTTGGGAGCGGAGCCCCAAACGTGGGAGCAGTATTCCATAGTTGGTCGAATTTGGGCTTTGTAAAGAATTAACAGTTGCTGTGGGGTGTAAAGCTTTCTGGTTCTAAATAATATTCCCAACTTTTGAGAAGCTCTCCTTGCTATGCCTGCAACATGTTCATGCCACGACATATTTGCTCCCAAACTAACGCCCAACAAATTGAGCGACGATGCTAGGGGAATGGAGTGCCCCGACATAACTATGTCGGGTTCAGCAACGTTAACTTTTTTAGAAAAAACTGCCGCTTGGGTTTTTGTAGCGTTAAATTCCACTTGGTTACTGTCATCCCAAGATAGAATTTCTTCCAGGTCTTTGTTAAGTTGAACGACCTCCTGCTGTCTGCGGATACTCGCCTGAGCAGCCGATGTCCGAGCGTTCAAGGTGAATGAAGAGACAAGCGTACTGTCATCTGCAAAGCTATAGACTGGATTCCCGGTCTTTTCCAGCAGATCGTTAATGTAAATGAGAAAGAGAGTAGGAGACAGTATGGAGCCCTGGGGCACACCGGCGTTGATAGTGAGGGTGTTAGAAAGAAATCCGTCGACCGCCACTCGTAAAGAACGCTCTCTGAGAAAACATGAGAGCCACAAACAGAACGTTTCAGACATACCGTAAGAGCGTAACTTAGCCAACAGTCCATCGTGCCAAACACGGTCGAATGCCTTGGATATGTCAAGAGCAACCGCTCGAGATTCTCCAAAATGTTCAATTGCGTTGTTCCAAACATGTGTTACATAAGTCAGAAGATCTCCTGTTGATCTATGTTTACGAAAACCATATTGGTGATCGCTAATAATATTGAATCGTTCAAGATATTTTAGAAGATGCTCATTGATAACCTTTTCCATGACTTTCGATATTATTGAAAGCAGTGCGATTGGTCGGTAGTTATTTGGCAAGGTCTTCTTACCTTTTTTAGTTATCGGCTGAACCGTGGCACATTTCCAGCAGGACGGAAATATTCCCTTTCTGTAGGATAGGTTAAAAAGTCTACAGAACTGGTGTTAGTTCCCTTGCACAGTTTTTGAGAACTATGGCAGGTATTCCGTCAGCGCCAGAAGCCTTCTTGGTGTCTAGCTTCATTAAAATACGCTTTATGATGCGCTGTCTGAAGACAACATCGGGCATCCTTGACTGCAATATGGGAATAGTAGGTGGTATTTTTCCTTGGAAATCGACAGTAGAATGTGAAGCAAAGAGTTCAGCCAACAAGTTCGCTCTCTCAACAGGTGTGGTTGCAATGGAATTATCTAGCCGTGTGAGTGGTGGTATGGTGGATTTGGTAAAATTTTGACTAACTGCCTTAGCAACTGCCCAAAAGGACCTGGAATTGTTGGGACAAGCGAGAAGTTTGTTTCTAATTCGTTGATTGTGTGCCTCCTTGGTTTCGTCGATAATTCCCTTGCATCTGTTCCGGGCATGAACAAAGATGTTACGATTTACGGTGTTAGGATTTTCACGCCATTGTCGATAGGCAATATGTTTAGAAGCAACAGCTTCTTTGCATTTTCGATCGAACCAAGGCTTGCCGTTGGAGGAGCATTTCTTCGAAAAAGGGATGTAAGCTTCCATACCAGCCAAAATAACATCGGAGACCTCCCTGGCGCAGTCAGATGGGTTATCGGATCGAAAACAAATGTCCATCCAAGGGAAAGTTCGAAAGTATTCCATAAGATCTTCCCATTTAGCAGATTTGTAGTGCCAAATCTTACGCGGCCTAGGCGCCTCTCTGTCACTGATTGGCAGGATACTCGATGTCGAAAGCAGTTTATGGTCGGAAGAACCTAACGGCGGATTTACGGTAACCGTGTAAATCTCCGGATTGGTGGTTAAAAACAGATCAAGAAGACTGGCGAACTCCCCGTCTCGATCAGGGATCCGTGTTGGTTCGTCAATAAGCTGAGTTAAGCCATAACTGATTGAGAATGATTCAGCTTCACGACCTTGTTCGTCGGTAGTATTGGAATATTTAAGCCAGTTGATATTGTGGACATTAAAGCCGCCCAGGATGGCAATTTCGGCACTTGGATAGTTACTTTGTAAATGATGGACTGCCTAACTACTATCTATAGCAACGGCATTTACTTTCGACATTGGGAAGTGGTCCACCAATGCTCCTAATATTTGATTTTAATTAAAGTTTTAAGTTATTTGTTTGTTGTTATTTTGTCTTTTTATTTACTATAAAGATTAAATATTTTAATTTCTTCCATTATAGCAAAAAATCATTATTTACATATATGATTAAAAATAAATAAAAATAATGGATGATTACCTAATATGATGAAGGCTAAGATCTTATAGGGGGTCAATGATGGCAATTATAATTACAATTTATGTAATTTTCCGTGATGATGGGATTAATTTTGCATATTTAACATTTATGATCAGAATTCTACAAATTATGGCTAATTTATTTGCAAATTTCTTCTTGTTATTGAAGATTAATGGTAGTAAAAAGGTTAAATTTGATGTTTATCTCACATTAATTTGAAAGTACTGAAAAAATTGCTTGTTAAAAATTTTGATCGTTCTATTCAGCAATCATCGTTCTCCAGTGAACGTCGCCTCCACCAGAATCTGGGATGTGTTCCGTTTAACTTCCTCCCAGCCACTTTTTTAATGTTATATCATGATATCATCTTAATATGGATCATCGTTTTTTCTCCCCATGGTTTCCATTCATTCGTTTCCTTGTCCATATTGTCCTTTCCATTTTACTACATGATGCTCTAGTACTGTGTTTTTTGATAACTTCGATTTTGGTAAGTTCTCAAATCCGTTCTATAGATTTTTTGTCATTTACCGGTAGAACTAGGATTGATCCTTGTCCATGTCGTCCTTTCCATTTTGCTACATGATTTGCCAATCTCCATTTTGCTCTAGTACTGTGTTTTTGATAACTCTCATTTTGCTAAGTTCTCTAATCCTTTTTATAGATTTTTTATCATTTACCGGTAGAATTAGGATTACTCTCTCTATGTGGTGTTGTGTAGTTTGTTCTTATTCATGTTTTCTTCGTGGTTGCCCACATTTCAGTCCCATACGGCAGGATAGGGATAACATATTGATTTAATATTTGTATTTTTATAGAGGTGTTAAATTTTCTGTTTTTGTCTTGTATTATATGTTTTATGATTCCAAAAGCTTTCCATGCGAGTATTATTCTTCTACTTAAATTTGCATTTGCATTTTTCTGTATTTTTTTCTTAGGTATGTGTTTTATTCTACGTCTTCTGTCCTCGTTCCATTCAGCATTGTCTTTTAGTTCCTGTAGTATTTTCCGTAGTTTCAAGGTTTTCTCTTTAATAAGCATTATATTACCTGGATATCTTAGCATGTTTAATTTTTGCCTTTCAATGTGTATATCATAATTTAAGTTCAGTTAATTTCTGAGAACTTTTACAGGCGTCGAGACTTGGATTAGGATCCTTCCAAGAACCAGGAGTTGATACAATGAATTTATACGGGCTCACTCCCCAAAAAAAAAAAAGCGAAAACCCAGTCGTCTTCTGGAAAATTGCCGGCGACTATTTTTTTGGACTTCAAAGGACAACTAATAAGACAGTTTACGAAAGGACGTTCCAAAACCAAAACTTAACGCAGGTGATTAGACAAAAACCTTCGAATTTATGGAAAACTAAAACTGCGATGTTTGACAACTGCAAGGATCGCAAGGCTCTCATAGTTCCCATCACAGAAAGCTGTGAATTCACCGAGTTACAACGTCCAAAATAGAGCCATAATTTGTTGTTTGTAAAATTAAGAGTCCGAAAATTTTCCTCTGCTGATCAGTCGAAAGCTGCTCTCGCGTTTTGAAGGCGCATACAATAACATTTTTTTAATGGAATCAAAACACTCGAAAAACGCTGAAATAAGTATATTAACGTACACGGTAGTTAAGTTTTCCGAGTTTTCCTTCGTAGGTAGATAACTTTAAAAAACACTCACTCATCTTATTGGTTTTATTTTTAAGTTAGGTAAAGTTTCAACATCTTATTTTGTTCATTCAACAAATGTTCTAAATTAATTACGCCCAATTTCAAAGTAATTAAGGCCACAGGATATCTTTATTGAACAATTAAGACATCAAAAATCTCGATTTGAGTAATCCTGTTTAAAACAACAATAAAAATTGGACAATTTATTTTCTCTCGTTACTAAAAACCACACCAAAATAAATATTTATACAACGTTTTTAAGAGAAAGCTTTTCCCAAATTAAAACCTGTAACAGTATTCGCGTCATCCGTTTTGATCGCGTTAGGAGAGAATCGGGTAATATGTTCCCTTCATTTAATATCGACCACTGACTTCTACACTCTCCTAAAAAAAAACAGAAGAGCTAGCACCGCGTGTGCTGCAGCGATATGCTAGTTCACTCGCTAACTCAGAAAACTAGTTACAGTAGCTAAACGTAGTACTTGCCGAAGGTGTTACTCTATTAAACCAGTAAAGGACCCAGTGATTTTTATGAACCCTGGTCGAGTTCACTTTCTCTATACGGTTTTAGACTACTCTACAGTCTTAATAGTAAAGCTGTAATAAAGTAATGGCTGTCATAAGCGAGGAGATACATCTATTCTTTAAGACGACTCACTATTTAAGTGTTAAGTAGAATATATTAAATTTTAAGATATCAATGGGCGGACGCTACTCTGGCTTCTCATATACAGAGGTCGTGGTCGTGGCAAAACGTCTTATCAGCCATGTACCTTTTTTAAATTTGTACTTACTTGTTTATATTATTTCGGGTTGATTTCTACCTTTAACCTGCTGGTTTATACCGCGACTACGCCTTGCAAGAGAGCTGTTCTGACTGTGGTCAATCTGTATCCTGGAAAAGAAATATATTGCCTAATTTTTGTTCGTACAGCCTATTGTTACCCCGTGATTTTACCACAGATGCTTATTTGTAGACTAAGTTGATCGACCGGATTATAAAACCAAAACTAAAAAGGGCTAATGATGATTCACCTCAATCGGGTATCGAACTAACTACCTTTCGATTGGCAGGCAAGTGCTGTTACCATTAACTCTGGCTGAAATATAGAATTCCTTTTATTCTTTTCAGATAGGTTCACATGGCAGATTCTAATGCTCTCTAGGAGACTTAGCTTCTGGATGTATATTGAGGAAAATGGAAAAAATAGTTTGAAATAAATATCCCGTCAAAATACGTATCTTAACATAAAAAGCAACTACACACAAGGGTCTCTCATAATAACAATCGACTGGTAGTTTGCAACGTATTTTTTTTTCTGGTTGTGTTCTGTTTTTACGTGGTCGATATTTCCCGACTGTCCCCTACCTCAGACGACAGTTTAATTATTGTTTAAAGGCAAGGCGTATGCAGGTAAAAGTTTTTATTTATTCTTTTGATATTCACCATCAAAATTCGGCCTTGGCACTGACCTGGTAATCTACAAATTGAATTAAATGTGTGTTTAGCACAGGTCCGTATTTCCATTCATTTATTACTGAATCATTTTTCTAATATTTGTTTAGGATGGCTTATACAAACTAACCTATTAAAATACGAAATGGGCACAATTACAATAAGATCCTCAATTCCATCAGTTCAAAATGATAGAATTAAAATAATAAATTTTGATGATTGATCTGCTATTCTGGAATTTATCAATTCCGTCGGCTTATGTTACAGTCTATTGAATTATTGGTAAATGGATTTCTTTCTGATATATTCCACTATGAATGCCGAGGTACCCCTCAGTCTTCTGGAAAGAATTATCCTATTTGACTTATATCTTGGAACATAAAGATTCAATTTTAAGACTTTATTTTGTAATATGTGGAATCTTACAAGCTTTCTCTCACTGAATTCAGTGTTTTAATCTCGAAGAGTAAAGATTCCTTATATATATATATATATATATATATATATATATATATATATATATATATATATATATATATATATAGGGTGGCACGTAAGTAACGTTATGATTTAATAAGTGAATAAATTTTTTGTTAACGTCTTTTTTTTATTTTTTTTTCAGAATTAACTTTGAAAATCTTGGGAAATTTATGATGGAAAGACTCAGCACAGAACAAAGAACCAAAGTTGTTCAATTTTATTATGAAAGTCAGCATTCGATTATTCAGACACAAAGATCATATCGAAATTTCTTTCATGTTCGAAAATGCACCTAGCGCTCCAGCAATTTACCGATTGGTTCAGCGTTTTCGGCAACAAGGGGCTGTTTGTGATCTTCCGCGTGCTGGAAGACCTCGTGCAGTTCGAAATGATGTGAACATTGCTCGGGTGCAAGCAGGTATTGAGGAAAACCCCGAAACTTCCACCAGGCGACGTTCTCAGCAGTTGGTGATGTTTAGGCGGTCTTTGCAAAGATTTTACATAATTTACACCTTTTCCCATATAAGATTCAATTGGTTCATGAGTTAAAACCAAATGATGCACAAAGACGCATTTAATATAGTCGCCGTTTGCAAGAATTGTGCCTAGAAAACAACGAGTTTATTCACAAACTCATAATGAGCGATGAGGCCCATTTTCACCTCAATGGTCACGAGAATAAACAAAATTGCAGAATATGAGGCACCCAAAATCCAAGAATAATTGTTGAACATCAAATGCACTCACTTAAATGCACAGTATGGTGTGGAATAACTTCAGAAAAGATCATTGGACCATATTTTTTCGAAAACGACGGTTAATGTGAATGGCATTCAATACCGGGCAATGATTAAAAATTTTTTGAGGCCCGAGGTCGAGAACAATCCAGAATTGTGGTTCCAACAAGATGGAGCCACAGCTCACACAGCTCGTCCAACTATGGCTCTCCTGTGCGAAATTTTTGCCGATCGAATAATATCGCGTTTTTCTGATTTTAACTGGCCACCGCGTTCGCCCGATTTAACGGCTCCCGATTTTTTTCTTTGGGGTTACCTAAAGAGTAAGGTATATGCCAATAAGCCAAGAGCCATCCAACAGCTTAAGGCGAATATCCGAGAAGAAGTAAGGGCGCTGGGAGCTGAAATTCTAAGAAAAGTTATAGGAAATGCTTTGGAAAGAGCACGTCACGTCGAAGCAAACAATGGGCACCATTTGAAAGATATTATCTTCAAAACATAATGTGAACATATTTCCAAACAATATTCTAAATTTTAATAAACGCCAACGTTAAATAAAATCAGAAAGAAAAAAGTTATTCATTAAATAAATCATAGTGTTACTTATGCGCCACCCGATATATATATATAAATATATATATATATATATATATATATATATATATATATATATATATATATATATATCCCATCAAAAACATAAAATGTAAAAAAATGCCAAGTCTCGCAACGCAGTCCTTCCACCACAACAAGTTGTGAGATCTCATGTAAAACCAAGTCAGTTATTTTAGTTAGTATCTATGGAAGCACCTATTCAACAACTTTGTCATAAATTGTTATCTATTTAGTTACCTACCAACATTTATAGTGACCGTATCAATATTAGACATCTTTACTTCTACAATGAATATAATGACTTGGCAATCGCACGGCGACATAATCACATAAGAATAATCTAATATTTCGATTCCTAAATAAGTCTAAACAGTGCACTTAAGAATAAAGTATTTTAAATAGTAGTAATGCCAATTTTTTTTACATTTTATGTTTTTGATGGGATCTCGTTTCTTTTTGTAGGTAGTCCCCTTTTTTTTCTTCTCGGGTAATATTTCTTGTACGTTAGCTATGGATTTTCTTAAAACCCACTCCCTGTCTCTATTGGTTTATCTCAAAGGCTATGATGTAACAATTTTTGACAAGTCTGGACGATAAGTGCTTCTAAGTCGATTATATTCAACGATTGCGGACTCCTGAGCTTTGATACTAGCGAAGTCGACATTAATTAGATGTAATCTGCCCAGACTTGTCACTCTCGAAAGTGCCACGTATGCCTGACCGCATGTGAACACTGAAGAACCGATGTCCATCAGTGCACTGTTTAGACTTAGCCCCTGACTTTTGTGTATGGTAATAGCATAGGCTATACATATCGGAAGCTGTTCGCGATGAACATAAGCTCTATTAATAATTTCAAATTTAGTTTTGACTGGACCAAGCTCGTAAAGATGTTCATTATTAAATGTAATATGTACTTTTTTTTATTTTATTTGTATTTTCAGGATCAACCTTTACTCCTTGTACTATACCGATAGAACCGTTGACTAAACCAAGACTTACGTCAATATTTCGTCTTAACGTGACTTTTGCTCCTATTTTAATAACTATATTCTCTTCTAGCCCTGCTGTCATGGAAGCATCATCTTCATACTTTTTTATAATTAAAATATACTTAAAGTATTCCACTTAACAATTTTTTAATTACACGAAGTAGGTAAGTATTATTAAACGAATATATTTGATAAATGAAAAATATTATTAAATATAATATATTAATTGATAAATAATACAAATTATTCATAATTATGGATTTTTTTAGTGATTAATTAACTTTATACGACGTATTATTTACCGGGACTCGGATGGTGCGGCTGTGCTTTCTGCTCGACTTGGCTGGGGCACTCTCGTGCCCCCAGATATATATATATATATATATATATATATATATATATATATATATATATATATATATATATATATATATATAAGGTTGTCGAAAAAGTATCGGGTCTTTCGAAGTCAAAATTGAGACAATTGTTTTTATGTTCTGAAAGAACTTTATTAAACCAAATGTGTGCCATTTTGTTTGATCCCCTTCGGCTATTTTTCTGGCACCATAATCTCATCACTGTAGTACTCGTGTGGTTTTTATGCCAAAATTGTGACCAGTGAATTCCTCTTTTGAAACTAACTTAACACCATTCAAGAAGTTTTGCAGAGACTGAAACCATAGTAGTCCGACGATGTAAGGTCCAAGCTATACGGTAGATGCATTTAAACTTCCCAGCCAAGCTCTTTCCATTTTTGGTAAGTCATCAAATATCTGTATGTTCTGGCGTTGTCATGGTGGAAGACGGCACCCTATCTATTGACTAGCTCTCGCCGATTTTTATCAATCGCTTGCTTCAATTTTGTCAGTCGCTGACAATAAAGTAATTAATCGTTTGACCAGGCTATAGCAGCTCATGATTCACGATTTTCTTCCATTTGTACCAAACACACATCACCTTTTTTGGTATCAATCCCAGCTTTGCCAGAAATTTCACTCATTTTCAAGGTGCTCTAAATTAAGTCTGAATAGAGGAATTCCAAGTCCAAGTCTACTAGTGTCAAATGTCAGCTCTCAACTGACGCTAAACATGAGCCGATGCGACTTATATTAACTAAGATATGTGACTCTAAAGCTATCTAATGAGAAAAAAAGCTCTCTCGCAAAAATTTTCACATAAATTTAATTTCAATGAAACTAAAATCATGTATAAAGAGAGAAGTTTCAACAAAAAAAACTTTAAGGAAATGGTGAAAATTCACCCAGAACCTAATACTATTAATAGAAAAACTGACATTAAGGATTTAAACTCAATTTTTTCAAATCTATTGCAATTCCAGTGGCAAAATGATAACTCAGAAAATTTTTTCAGATATCTTTATAAAAATAACTTAACGTCAATTTTTATAAACTTTAGAAAAAATAAACAAAACCTCGACGTCCTGGTTTTTCCTAGAATAAATCAACTACAACTTTACAAGAAGGTAAAAATACGCTGACCTTAACAACATGAATGTAAAAATAAAAAAAATTTCAAATAAAAATCACCTAAAAATCACTCTGTTGCTATTTATATTTTTAAAAAATTTTCTGTCATAATTTTCTCAATTTTCCTCATGGATGCGAACAACAATGCTAATTTTTATTGAAAGAAATTTTCCTAGTAAACACCACCTAGCAGTAAGAAATTTTTGATGTTAATATTTTTAGGGTTTTTTTTTCATTTGTAAACCTTAGAAACTGATTTTCTACTCTATTTCTAGCCCTAAAGAAAAAAAAGTATTTTCGAAAGTGTTTAAAACTTTTTAGCCCTATTTCCATGACCGGTTACCTCAAGAATTTCAAGTGTGCTATATAAATATATATATATATATATAATATATATATATATATATATATATATATATTATATATGTATATATATAATATATTATATATATATATATATATATATATATATATATTATTTTTACTCATATAAAATATAATTATATAAATATATATATATATATATATATATATATATATATATATATATATATATATATATGTATATATATATATATATATATATATATATATATATGTATGTATATATATATATATATATATATATATATATATATATATATATATATATATATATTATTTTTACTCATATAAAATATAATTATATAAATTATATAGCCAGGTCATAAATTGCATGACCTTTTAATTAACTACACAATCACGAAAATATATCTCGTATAGCGCATTGTCAAAAGTTAACCAAGAAGAAAATTAGAGTAATATAAACGAACGAACTCATCATTGTATTTCGAAACTAAAAAATAAAAGAAGTATCGGCATGGGTTGTTGTTACATTCAGTTGTTCTTACGCAACCAATGCAATTTTGCTTTTAAACTGGGTTAAACAATCATCCTCTGAAAGTGTTGTAGTGTGAGAACATTTTATTAGTTTGTTGAAATTTAGTTTGAAGAATGAAGTTTCAACATTTAAAATTAAATTCATTTTTAATGTTGAATTACTGATCAGATGGGAAATAACCAGATGCGAATTCGTGGTTATTAAGATTCTTCTTCTTAGCGCGCCGCTCCTGATCCTGGTTGGCCATCCAAATGGCTAATGTTATCTTGGAAGCTGCTGCTCTTTTAAGCCACGAATTTTGGCGTTTTCTCATTGATTTTTTTACCTTCGATCTTAGCCTCAATTATCAGCCTCAGTACTTCATATTTTGGTGCTCTTGTTATGTGCCCAACGTAAAGTGTTTTTCTTTTTTCGATAGTTGTAGTAGCTCTTTCCATTTATTTAAATAATTAAGTAAGTTGGGAATGTGGCATCTTTGGCACAATGATACTACTCGGTATATATCATCACTACACCAAACACTTTATTTTTGCACTTCTATTTACACTTAGCCTAACCCTTGAATTACTCAAGCGGAACTAATGACATAGGCAAGGCCATCAGTTCCGGTCAAGTAACCAGTACAGGGGGCTATAAGGAATAAGCCCTCTGTCTTTATTTAATCTACTTTTACATTTGTTGGGCAAACTAAAAGGTCAATTAAAACACGATTTAAAGAACATTTAGCACACTTAAAATACAGTAGAACAGAAAAGTCTAGCATTGCCGAACATGCCCTTGAAGTTGATCATACTGTAACATTAGATAATCTACGATTAATAAAAAATGTATCTGATAGGAGATTGTTGAACGCATACGAAAGTATGGTATGAGTTTTCTAAAACATTCCTGATCTTTTCTCATGATATTGCTGAAAAATTGAATAATTTTTGTTTGGATATAACTTGAAATAGGTAGGACATTGAGCTGTGATATCACTAAGTCGTCGGTTCGCCGTGCGTTCTACAAGATCCTAAGCATTCTTCGCCAGCAATACATTTCTGCGGCATCTAGTTTTTTTATTTCCGAGTTTCTCAATGTCCAGGACTCACAACCACATGGAGAATAGGAAAGACAAGACAGTTTACTAGTCTGATTTTCACTTATTTGGGTACGTGGTTGTCTTGCCGGATTTTCTTGAGCTTTTGCACAGCAACTATTGTAAGAGTACACCTTCCACGGATCTCCCCCTGTACTGTACCGGCATTACTAATTAGAGATCCCAAGTACACATACTCACTAACAACTTCAAGGCGGTCAATTTGTCTGACATCTGGTCTGTTGTTATTTTGGCTACCGGCAATCATAATTTTGGTTTAATTTATATTCAGTTCGAGTTCGACGCTTTCTTTTTCTACCCTCTTAAGTATTTGTAGTAATTCCTCTTCGCTCCCAGTCAGAAAAACCGCGTCATCTGCAAATCTCAAATTACTAATCATTTTGCCGTTAATTGATATCTCTCCTTGCCAATCATCCAAAGCCCTTCGCATGATATTCGCCATATATATTGAAAAGTTTGGGAGATAGGATACAACCTTGTCTTACACCATAGTGAGGTTGAAATTCCTCAGATTTTGTACCATTAACAATAACATGGCACATTTGTGTACAGATTTTTAATTAGACTTCATTAAGTACTGACCAGAGCTCTGCCCATTTTACCTTATCAAACGCTTTTCGATAGTCTAAAAACCATAAAGACATAAGATTCTCCAAATAAAGATGTTCTTGAAGATGTAATGCAATGTATACATAGCATGTATTGTTGATCCAAACAATTCAGAATGGTTTATAGTTTGAGGGTTCCAATTTAGCAGCTTCACGAGATTCTTCTGGGTCCACTAGTTCTTTTGCTTATGATTTCATTTTATCAATTCACTACTTATCGTTATCGTTATATCGATCTTCTTTGGTTTATTTTTAATATTGTTCTCGCTGCTTATCCATTTGTGTAACCATTTGTCGTTGGTCCCCTCTTATTTTCGATGTTCTTGCTGTTTTGGCGGTACATATTAACAGCCGTGTTAACACCTAGCGAGACTAATCGTCGAAATGTCATGAAATTTTGACATGTATCGTTTGAAGGTTGGTACTTCCCAAAAATCATATGGATTTTTTTGAAAAGGGCTACATCTAGGGGTCAGACCAAAACCTTTTCAGCCTACGTGTTACATACTTTCGCAGCACCCAGGTGTATGAAACCCCTTTTAAGCCTTCAAGTTGTATAAAGAAATAAGCCTTCTGTTGTCAGCAAAGCTATATATTGGATTATTAGTCTTTTCGAACTGATCATTAATATAAAGAGATACAAGAGTAGGGGGACGGTATGAACCCCCTGAGATAGAGTATGTCGGTAAAAAATTATCTCCTAGAATAATTGAGAGCCGATTAGTGAAATAAGAAACAATGATTTTTCTAAAAAGCAATACGCTTTTAATAAATGAATAAAAATTATAAATATTTTTAAAATGGGTCACTAAATTTCAACAATCTTATACATGCAATATTTGTAAGTAATTCTTTTCAAAATATCATCACGTAATTACCTAAGAAGACACCTAATCAAATTGTAATTACTATGTTTTTTCTTCTTACAAGTATTTGACATTTGATAAAAATAGTTTCTGAAAGTAAATCGTTATTTGTAAACTATTTAGAGTTACGTAATTTTGTAGATAAAAATTAATCAGTCTTAGAGACTTTGTGTAAGTAAAATAAACTTCTAGTCTGGTTCTCTTTAACAAACATTTCTTCAAAACTCTAAAACCGTAATAAAACTCCAATTTGAATTCAGTATTCGAATCAAAATATGTACCCTTAAAAAACCCAGACGAATTGTTGACTACGCCAATTTCCTCAAAACAGTTGACGGGTTTGTTTCTGATCCCTTTACTATCAACGTCAGTGATAGCCCCAAGTTTATATACTGTTTCCTACTCTATTTCTCCTTTACGTTAACGATCTGCTGAAAAAGATCAGGACTCCAATTTACAGCTGGGCAGCTGACAGTACATATGTTTCTTCATTTACTTTTAACGCTCGAACATTATCTACCCATGCAAATATCAGCAGACAGGAGGAAGTTGTTTAATTTGATAAAGATTTAAGAGAAATTCTATCTTATGGTGATACGGGGATGGATTGAAAAGTTCGCGGCCTCACCAAAAAATAATTATAATATTTTTATTATAGTACCCTCAATAAGTTCATACTTTCTTTGGTTGTCATAGTGTAAAATTTTGTTGCTATAGAATTTGAGGTTTTTAAGTTAGAACGAGTTTAATGATACCAAGTGCAGCGTTTTTGCAAAAATGGAAAAAATTGAAGAACGTGCGGCCATCAAGTACCAACACCAAAGGAGATCCACGATGATATGAAAACAACACTAGGGGGATCTGCTCCGTCATATATGCGTTGCAGAATTTAAATGTGGACGAGAGAGCATCGATGATGACTCTCGCTCGGGTCTACGACTGAAGAAAACATCGATAAAGTGTGTGATCACATATTGAAAGACCGTAGATTAACTACCAGGGAGACTGCAGACACTATAGGCATCTCGTATAAACGAACACAAAACATCATTGCCAACGAACTCGGATTTTCTAAGGTTTCCGCTAGATTAGTCCCTAGATTACTTACTCAGTTGAAGGCAGCATTGGTATAACAACTAAAGACGAAACGAAAAGAATTGTATTTTTAGAAGTTACCAAAAGTGTTCTTCGTATTTGCTGAACCATCCCAAGACGCGTTTCGCCGTATCACGGCTCATCAGCTGGCTAGGTTCAGCAAATACGAGAACACACTTTTAGTCCTTTATCCAAGTAAACTAATGGAAAACTATAACAAACAGATGCTTATACTGCACTCTGTCGGCGACTTACTAAGTCTATTCAAGCAGAGCGGCACAGCACGGCTGGCACTTATTGCAGAAACGCACCTTTCTCGAGCTTACTGCTCGAAGGCATAGATGGCAGCATTGGTATAACAAACTAAAGACGAACGAAAAGAATCGCATTTTTTAGAAGTTACCAAAAAACGAATTCGACTTACGATTTCTCGCGACTGTTTGGAGATGTTTGAGGCTGATCCGCAAGATTTTCATAAACAGGTTTGAGACAATGGGTTCACCATATACTCCAAAGTCAAAGTAATAAATCCAAGCAGTGGAAAAAAAATTGGTGAACCGACCCTAAGAAAGCGAAGGCAATTTTGTCGGCTGGAAAAAGTGATGGCGTCAGTTTTTCGGATGCTAAAGGTATATTATTATGGTGGACTACCTTCCGAAAGGCGAAACAATAAAACTCGACTTACTATTGCACCTTTTTGCGTCGTTTAATTAGAGAAATTAAAGAGAAACGCCCAGGATTACTGAGTAAAGAACGTTTTGTTCTATCAGGACAACGTCGCGTTCACCACGTCTGTTGAATCTATGGCTCAAATTCGTGATTGTGGTTTCGAATTTCTGCCCCACCCGGTTTATTCTCCTGATTTGGCATTCTTCGGACTCTCATTTGTTTTCCAAACCTAAAAAAACAGCTCGGTGCCAGAAATTTTCATCAAATGAAGAAAGCTGCAGTTAACCAATATTTGAAGACCTTGTATAGGTAGAAGGAAGTGCATAGAGCTAGATAGAGATTACGTCGAAAAATAAAAAAAGTTTTTGTACGTATTTTATTTCGTTTTCTTAACTAGGCCGTGAACTTTTCAATCGATCCTCGTAGTACCTCGTTAGAATTTAAATTGCAGGGTCCTTAATTTTGGGGAGTAAATATGTCGTCGCTTGCATGTTCATGTTTCATATATTTCAAAACAGAGTCTCTTGAATGCTGCCAATTAATTATTTCGTACTATAAAGCTTTACACTCCACAACAACTTATAATCCTGTTCAAAGCTCACACTTGACCAATGATTGAATACTGATCCCCATGTTTTGGGGGGCATTGATTCCTAAAATGGACTGCGTTTGTTAGGATTCTATTCAGAGGCGAGCTGGAACATGTAGGGACGGTTGTCGACATTAACTTACTTTATAATTACTTTCATGAAAATAGCTCTATGATGTACCCCGCTTAATTCCTTCCAGAGCGGTTGCATTCTAGGAATACACATCGCCACTAATACTTCACATACGAATTAGGTTCAGCTTGTCACGCTTCGTAGCAAAAAAACTGATGCGTGTGTGTGTATGAAATTTGGTTTAAACTTGGAAAATGAGCTACTAAAATGTAGAAAATGTTTCGCGAAAGTATTTAAGGTGAAGCACTGAGTCCTATGCAAGCTTTGGTGGTCGAGGAGGATAATTTCCTTGTGCATTCATGACAATGCACCCGCCTACACGCAACAATTTTTGGCGACAAATTCCATGACTGTTATTGCCCACCCCCTATATTCGCCTGATATGGCACTCTGTGACTTCCGGATATTCACCCATGTGAATATAAAATTCAAAGGTCGCCGCTCTCTCTGAGACGGTGACAGCACCCACCTTCCAAAAAATGTTAGATCAATGGAAAAAACCATATGACCTTGAGACATTCGGTTGCACGGGGCTACTTTGAAAGTAACCGAAGGTACGAAGCCTGAAAGTACCTATTTTAGAGTTGACAGCGTTAGTCGGGGAATTGAATGAATCGCACCATGTAAGCCTCAATACGATAAAA
>CM032447.1:24436491-24536443 GCA_019049505.1 Pachyrhynchus sulphureomaculatus
CTCATCAGCTGGCTAGGTTCAGCAAATACGAGAACACACTTTTAGTCCTTTATCCAAGTAACTAATGGAAAACTATAACAAACAGATGCTTATACTGCACTCTGTCGGCGACTTACTAAGTCTATTCAAGCAGAGCGGCACAGCACGGCTGGCACTTATTGCAGAAACGCACCTTTCTCGAGCTTACTGCTCGAAGGCATAGATGGCAGCATTGGTATAACAACTAAAGACGAAACGAAAAGAATCGCATTTTTAGAAGTTACCAAAAAACGAATTCGACTTACGATTTCTCGCGACTGTTTGGAGATGTTTGAGGCTGATCCGCAAGATTTTCATAAACAGGTTTGAGACAATGGGTTCACCACTATACTGCCAAAGTCAAAGTAATAATCCAAGCAGTGGAAAAAAATTGGTGAACCGACCCTAAAGAAAGCGAAGGCAATTTTGTCGGCTGGAAAAGTGATGGCGTCAGTTTTTCGGATGCTAAAGGTATTATTATGGTGGACTACCTTCCGAAAGGCGAAACAATAAACTCGACTTACTATTGCACCTTTTTGCGTCGTTTAATTAGAGAAATTAAAGAGAAACGCCCAGGATTACTGAGAAAGAAAGTTTTGTTCTATCAGGACAACGCTCGCGTTCACACGTCTGTTGAATCTATGGCTCAAATTCGTGATTGTGGTTTCGAATTTCTGCCCCACCCGGTTTATTCTCCTGATTTGGCATCTTCGGACTCTCATTTGTTTCCAAACCTAAAAAAAACAGCTCGGTGGCCAGAAATTTTCATCAAAATGAAGAAAGCTGCAGTTAACCAATATTTTGAAGACCTTGTATAGGTAGAAGGAGTGCATAGAGCTAGATAGAGATTACGTCGAAAAATAAAAAAGTTTTTGTACGTATTTTATTTCGTTTTCTTAACTAGGCCGTGAACTTTTCAATCGATCCTCGTAGTAACCCCGTAGAATTTAAATTGCTGGGTCTTAATTTTGGGAGTAAATATGTCTTCGCATGTTCATGTTTCATATATTTCAAACAGAGTCTCTTGAATGCTGCCAATATTATTTCGTACTATAAAGCTTTACACTCCACAACAACTTATAATCCTGTTCAAAGCTCACACTTGACCAATGATTGAATACTGATCCCATGTTTTGGGGGCATTGATTCCTAAAATGGACTGCGTTTGTTAGATTCTATTCAGAGGCGAGCTGGAACATTGTAGGACGGTTGTCGACTTAACTCTACTTTATAATTACTTTCATGAAAATAGCTCTATGGATGTACCCCGCTTAATTCCTTCCAGAGCGGTGCATTCTAGGAATACACATCGCACTAATACTTCACATACGAATTAGGTTCAGCTTGTCACGCTTCGTAGCAAAAAACTGATGCGTGTGTGTATGAAATTTGGTTTTAAACTTGGAAAATGAGCTACTAAAATGTAGAAAATGTTTCGGAAAGTATTTAAGGATGAAGCACTGAGTCCTATGCAAGCTTTGGAGCGAGGATAATTTCCTTGTGCATCATGACAATGCACCCGCCTACACGCAACAATTTTTGGCGACAAATTCCATGACTGTTATTGCCCACCCCCTATATTCGCCTGATATGGCACTCTGTGACTTCCGGATATTCACCCATGTGAATATAAAATTCAAAGGTCGCCGCTCTGAGACGGTGACAGCACCCACCTTCCAAAAAATGTTAGATCAATGGAAAAAACCATGACCTTGAGACATTCGGTTGCACGGGCTACTTTGAAAGTAACCGAAGGTACGAAGCCTGAAAGTAACTATTTTTAGAGTTGACAGCGTTAGTCGGGGAACTTGAATCGCACCAATGTAAGCCTCAATACGATAAAAAATTAAAACTAGAAAAACTTTACTAGCAAGGACTAATGTATAACATCTTTTAACTTGATAATTAAAGGTCGAAAGATTTTTACATAAAAATTCTCAAAGAAATTTTGTATAAATTCAGGTAGCTTCGCACTTTATTCAGAATTTAGATAAAAATTCTCAAGAAATCTTGTATAAATTCAGCTAGCTCCGCACTTCATTCAGAATTTATGTAAAAATTCTCAAGAAATTTTGTATAAATTCAGCTACTTCATTCAGAATGTACATAAAAATTCTCAAGAAATTTTGTATAAATTCAGCTACTTCATTCGGAATTTACATAAAAATTCTCAAGAAATCTTGTATAAATTCAGTTCCTTCATTAGGAATTTACATAAAACTTCTCAAGAAAATTTTGTATAAATTCAGCTAGCTCCGCACTTCATTCGAAATTTACATAAAAATTCTAAAAAAATTTTGTATAAATTCAGCTAATTCTTTAATACAAAGCCTCGACAGCTTAAAAATTGCTCCCGGCATGCCAAAAACTGCCCCCGGCGGAAAGCTGTTTTCGTTTTATATATGGAAATTGAAAATTTGATTCATTATCCTATGAATTAATAGATATGAAAAGGAATAGTATGCAGGACACGCATAAATTATATTATTTAATACTTTTTCATAACATTTTTCCTAATAATTCTCCTACAAGGAAGAGGGACGGGTTTAAGGATTCTTGGAGTCAAGGATTCGGAAAATTATATTAGTTTTCATTTCATTTCCAACTTTATTAGAAGTTGCTTAATTTTATCACCATAAGAAACCATTGTATAAAATACCGAATTACAATGATTAGATTAAGTTATTATTCAGTGGCAGAAAGTCAAATCCAGCGTCTATTTGAAAACCACCTGATAGCAAGGAAGGTACTAGGCAGATTACTTCATAATTTTTCCAAAGTTCACAACGGAAATGTCAAAATGGTAACGCCACGGGTAATATTTTGATCATTAGTGAGGTTGTACAGAACCGCAGGTGAAAGTTTAAATAATGTTATAGACTATATTTCCTTTATTATTCAATGTTTGTGGAAGCTACATTTGTCAAAGTGATTTATTTTACTAAACACCATAACTAGTTAAAATAATCATTTCGGACACAGATACTAAAAAACACCTTTTATATTTACAATTTTTCTCTTATATAACATAAAAAAGTTAAATCACTTAAACATGATATAAAGAATATAATATTACCAGAGAAACACATTTTTTCTTCTTCTAACAACTTACTAAATCATAAAGTCTATTATTATTATTATTATATTATTAAGTAGCTCGAAGAGATGAAAGAACAAATCACTTAAAATGATGATGTTGCAATTAGTTTAAGTAATCTCGAAAGACTATTTTATGAAGTGGGTAAATTTCTGTGTATTGCTTTAATACCATCGTACTATAATTAGGGAAAATGTTAAAAGTAAAGTATAGTACTGAACTTTCACACTTTAAACACACTTACTATCATTTATTAGAGAGTGAATTTTAGATCGTAAAACTTTAAGTTTATTTCTTTATTGCTAAAATTTAAATAACAAAAAGGCGAAAGATTTTTTTAATCACTTGTTTGAAAACTTCTTTATTTTTGATCTTAAAAGGATTTTCAATCAATATGAGTATTTTTAAATAAATACACGTAAAAACGAGGATAAAATGGAGTCATACAGACACTTTCATCTCCAATAACGAATTGTGCTAAAATTAAAACTAATATTGAGAAAATTTTCGGAATTATGCCGTTCTAATAGCTTCCTGTTTCTATCGTTTAAAGAATGGTTTAATATAATTTATCAGTATTAATAGTTGTACTAAAATCTTCATAAAGTAGTATTTTATTAATCTTAATTATTAATATTCCCGGTCATTCTTCCATTGAAGTATAAGGTTACTTTCTTTATTGATTGTTGATATCTCTATTAAGGGCAATTTATAAGAAAACTATTCTAGGGAAAAAGTAAAAGTATTATTTCGATAATTTTGGATTTATGACTTAGTTTTTGAAAGGTTCTTTCCTGTATGTATTTAAATTATTCAGAGGGCGAAATATAAGGGGGTCGGGAGTAAGATGAAATATTTACTTCGTTTCCAAACCTAATAGTATCGCGATGATTAAACTAAACTCTTACTAACTCTGCCCTTGACCTTAACTATGCGAGTGTTATTGAAACGAAAACTACTCTAAACAATCGATGTGAAATGCTTTTTTTAATTATTTTTTGAAGTTTATTCGTCAATTAATTACGAAGAAAAAAGGAATTTTATACTCAAGGAGCATTTCTTCACGTTCCAGAATTCTACCTCACGAGAGATATCGTTAAAAATCTCTATCACTTATTTGAAAAACCTCTTTACCTTTAATCTTAAAAGCATTTCCCCCCTTAAAAAAAAAAATATAGGTTTTTTTTTAATTTACTCTATATCACATCCTAGTTCCCTCTACAAATCATTTCTGTGCATGGTTTTTAGATTTCCTGATTTGAGGAGCCCTGAAAAGGACTTTTAACATAATTTATTTAAAAAAATTCCGTCTAACCGCAGTGGCATAGCCAGGTTCAAGGAGCGGGAGTGAGCAAATGGATATGTGGAGCATTTATTTAAGAAAAAAACCGCTGGAACGGCTTACCGAGAGGGGTGCCAGTTTACAGCTGGCAAGGCGGGGCTTGTTGAAGGAAAAACCTCTTTCGCACTGGAACTATAAAAGCTTAGACTCTTCTAAATACAGTAAACTCAAAACAGATGACCGAGGGGGTGGGGAGGTTTCACAAAAAGAACCGTTTCACACAAGGAAACTTAAATTTAATTTAAAAATCGATGACCGGTGGTGCGGGATTGTTAATAAAAAGGAAACCTCCCGCAAGATGGAACTTTGCAAACTCTCCCCAATGAAAAAGCCTGGTTTCTAAGCGAGAGCGATTTTCTTCATCCATAGAGACAATGGGGCATATACTTCCTTATCCCCTTTGTTTACGGCACAGTCTTAACCATCGTAGCCTTCTTCTTTAAGTGCTGACCTTGTTACTAAAGTTGCAATCATCAGGGCTATACGTTGTTCTCAAGATTGCAGATATAAAAGCAACGCAGTTAAACGAGTCTTGTAAGTTCCGCAACCATAAATATCCTCTTCCTACACTTCTTCGTCCTTGATGTGCTCTACATTTGATAATCTGTGGATTGCCTTCCCTTGATTTTATTAAATACTTCCCTTATTGACGAAAGTAAAAAATACAAAACGCTATAATAAGATGAATTTATTATGAAAGTAACAATCCTAAATAAATTAGTGAGGTTGAGTGTTTAATGTTACGAGTTAATTACTAAAAAGAATTAAATTTGCCGAGAGGAAATATTCTAAATTACTATTACATAGACGATAATGAGGTAATATACTAAAACCGCATATAATAATGAATCTAAATGTGAAGGCACCCGCACATATTATGAAAATAGTAATTTACAATGAAAACTTATGAAATTAGCACGAGCGTGTACATCTAATAATAATAGTTCTTTGATTACTTTTATATAAAATAGTTGTTTTAAATGTAGAAATTATAGAGAGAACAATGTTCACTCAACAATGCGTTGGTATTTCGTTACGATATTTAATTGTGTGAAATTTGGTTATTTTTAGGTAATCTATAGATCTTTGAGGTTGAGAAATAAATAATATCATGTGTAATATATTAATTGGTTATAATTTCCTACTGAACAGAACAATTTGGTGATTATAATAAGAAGAAGAAGTTTTTCATCAGTTTAAAAAAGTAACAGGGTTAAGAGGCAATAATTATGACGGGATATTGTTCTATAAACAAATACAAACAATTATAATTTTTACTATAAAAGGTTATGGAATAATATGAACAAACATATTTTAAGGCTTTTCTACCAGATTTATCAATTTAGTTTTACTGCAGGACTTGGATCTCAAAAATGCGAAAAATTAATAAGCCTTAAATTAAAGATTATTTTTTTCTTTATGGGAATAGCACACGTGCTGCAGGGAAATCCCTAGCATGCACCGTTCTGGGAGAAATTGAGCGGGCTATATCCATCGAACACTTTTCATGGAAATATTTGTAGATTAGTAGTCGCCAACCGTTCCTCGATGTTCCTAGTAGTCATGGTTGCTGGTCAGTCCTGGGTCTCCAATCAGTCTAACAGCTCTCTTCTGAATACGATTTAATAAAGGCAGTCGCTGTTTGAGAGTAGAGCCCCAAACATGGCAGCAGTATTCCATTGCTGGAAAATCTGAGCTTTGAATAGAATTACCAGCTGTTGTGGAGTGTGTAAAGCTTTATAATTCGAAATAATTTTCTCAGCTTTCGAGAAGCTCTATTTGCTATGCATTAACTTTTTTAGAAACAACTGCTACCTGGGGTTTTGTAGCGTTAAATTCTACTTGGTTACTGTCACCCCAAGATAGAATTTCTTCCACATCTTTGTTAAGTTGAACGGCTTCCTGCTTTCTGCAGATATTTGCATGAGTCGCCGATGTTCGAGGGTTCGAAGTGAATGAAAAGATAAGCTTACTATCATCTGTAAAGCTGTAGATTGGATTACTGGTCCTTTTCAGCAGATCGTTAATTTAATAAAGAGAGTAGGAGACAGTATGGAGCCTCATGGCATACCGTCGTGTGTGGTGGTGCTGCCACTCTTAAAGAACTCTCTCTGAAGAAACAAATTAGCCATAAACAGATCTTTTCTACTGTTTACAATACGTTAGAGACATTTGTCTTTAAGTGAATTTATTTTTGAAAACCAATATATCTTCCAAATTTTTAATTGCGCGTCTATGCCCGACAATTTATTTCGTTGGGTCGCCACTCTTAAAGAACTCTCTTTGAAGAAACAAGTTAGCCATAAACAGATCTTTTCTATTGTTTACAATACGTTAGAGACATTTGTCTTTAAGTGAATTCATTTTTGAAAACCAATATATCTTCCAAATTTTTAATTGCGCGTCTATGCCCGACAATTTATTTCGTTGGGTCGACCTGGCTGTCGTTACAAAATGAGATACTGATTATCATTTTGGTACAAAATAAATAATACCAATATTAATAGCAGCATGTTCTGTTCTGTTCTGCTGAATTTCCACTCGAAAACTTCAAAAGTAATTAAGCGAAAGTAAAAATGGATATATTGTTGAAATATCCTCGTAGTGGATAGAGGTTTTTCGTCAAATTCCTCACATACCTAACTTCTCTTAATAACCGTCCGCAAAGCATCGTTATATACAGCGGTTGATCTCTCGTACAGGGTGAATTGGTGTGCCGTTTCTAATTTTTTAAAAGCGTCATTGTTCTGTATGCTGTTCACCTCATCATGTTAAACAATTTGACAGAGCTTTTGTTCAAGGTATAACCGCATTAGCTGCTAGTTTCCACTCATAAACTGTACAGGAGCATGTTCACCTTTCACCTGTTATTGGTGACGTTCACATTTAATTATACTGACCTGAATTTGCTGGTCTTATCTATTAAAACTTTGCGCCGTAAAAGAACGCGATTTGAGGGTTATGAGTAGGGGATCAACAGCAGCCAGACACTAGGGTTTATTGTCAGTTATACAACTTAGTTTGGACATTTTTGATCAAAAATGTTATTATTAAATGGTTTTATTTTAAGATCATCAGGTGCAGTTTTGTACTGCCAATCTTTACTATAAAATAATTAATAACAATAGTTTTACCATATGGGACATTCCATTAAAAATCAGGAGGTTGCTCTCCATTTCCATTATAAAGAATATACTAACAAACCTCTATACATACAAAAATCTGTCCATATTATTCCCCTAAATACAGATTAACGCCCCATAATCGGCACTCGAATCACCCATGGATGGAGAAAGATCAAGGACTCCAACAATTTGGTTACTGTAGAAGTTTAAATCGTTTTGCACCGCGGTATTCACCTGTCGTTCCTACTAGACGGTAACTTTACAAGTAATACTGTCGGTAATATTCCGATAAATAATGAAAAAATTGGAGTTAAAATTACGGGTAAAAATATCCATAACTTAAAATTTGATCAAAATCGAGAGTTCACTATTTATGAATGTATTTTCCTATTTTTGTCTCTGAAATGAATTTTAATTAGTGGAAATATATGAGTATTTATACATCAATACACGTAGAAAACGTGGATAAAATGGAGTCATACAGACACTTTCATCTCCAATAACGAATTATGCTAGAATTAAAACTAAAAATGAGAAAATTTTCGGAATTATGCCGTTCTAATAGCTTCCTGTTTCGATCTTTTAAAGAAAGTTTCAATATAATTTATCAATATTAATAGTTATACTAAAATCTTCATAGAGTAGTATTTTATTATTCTTAATTATTAATATTTCCGGTCATCCTTCCATTCAACGTAAGGTTACTTTCTTCATTGATTGTTGATATCTCTATTAAGGACAATGTATAAAAAAACTATTCTAGGGAAAAAGTAAAAGTATTATTATTTAGTGGAGGCAAATGCCGTAAAATTCTCATGATTTTTGGAAATTTTGGGTACAGCTTGTAAATCGGTTGAACCACTTTGAACCAGTGCCAACATAATGAAACGAGTTTTCTCAGCCTAATTTTGACCGCAAGGCCACTATTTTAGTGCATTTTTTCATAAATATCTCAACTTCTGGTCGTTATCATGCCGACAAAAAAGAATTATTTTACTCATCACAAAATTACCTGAAAAACTGTGTTACTACATTAAAAAATATTAAATACATAACCTAAAAAAAGTATTTACTACGGCAAATTGAAAAATATTTTTTTACTGGTAACTTCCGTTCAATTCCATATTACAGCTTCAAATTATAGGAAAATATAGCTTTTATATTAACAAAAAAGTGTGCCAAATTTTATTAAAAATTATTAAGAGGATTGGTCAAAATTCGCATTTTAGTCCAAATCTTATTATGAATTTTCCTTGTGAGCAAAATTTCGGAGGAAGCTTTTTTTTAAATATGTGAAATTTTATTCTCTTCAAGATGGTTATATTTTTTAATGCAATCTACGCAATTTTTTAGGCAATTTTATGACGAGTAAAATGAATTTTTTTGTCGCATAACAACGAATAGAAGTTGAGATATATAAGAAATAGTGAGCCGAAAGCGTTAAAATGTAAAAAAAAAAATGTCCTAAAATAGAAGAAAAGTGGCTTTGCGATCAAAATTAGGCTGAGAAAACTTGTTTACATTATGTTGACACTGTTTTCAAAGTAGTTAAATCAATTTCCAAGCTGTAACCAAAAATTTCCAAAAATCATGAAAATTTGGCTCCACAGAATTTCGATAATTTTAGGTTTATGACTTAGTTTTTGAAAGGTTATGTCCTGTATGAATTTAAATTAGTTAAATGGAGAGCAAGATATAATGGAGTCGAGAGTAAGATGAAATACTTTTTGCCAAACCTAACAATATCGCGATGTATAAACTATATTTTTTGCTAACTCTGTCCTTAACCTTCTTCTTAACTATACGAGTGTTGTGGAAACGAAAGCTACTCTAAACAATCGATGTGAAATGCTTTTTTAATCATTTTTTGAAGTTTTCTTCTCAATGAATTACGGTGTTCACAAAGGAAAATAGAAACATCATACTCAAGGAGCATTTCTTCATATTCCATAGTCCTACATCACGAGAATTAACAAAATACACATTTCAGTAGTAACTACTGTTCTTTCATCTATCAATTCATTTCGGAACGCGTTTCGCCATGTCATGGCTTATCAGCCGAGAGAAGTAAATATTATAGTACTGGTGTAACATTGCAATAAGGTACAACAAATTGCATCTCTGACTTGCGAAAGCCTAAAACTTAAAAGCATGTCTGCCCTCAGTCAAGGGTCGATCTATGACATTAAACAGCCCCCGACGGT
This sequence comes from Pachyrhynchus sulphureomaculatus, assembly GCA_019049505.1. NCBI lineage: Eukaryota > Metazoa > Arthropoda > Insecta > Coleoptera > Curculionidae > Pachyrhynchus > Pachyrhynchus sulphureomaculatus. The sequence goes on from CM032447.1 coordinate 24,446,278, forward strand.
ATGCTTTTAACTTTTAGACTTTCACACGCTAGAGATACAATTTGTTTTACCTTACTGCGATGTTATGCCAGTACTGTAATAAGTACTTCGAGTTTTGTTCTCTAGTTTGTCGATCCTAACTAGACTGATGAACTGTGATATGGCGAAACGCATTCCATCCATTATATCCTTTATTTGAAAAGGTAATTTCATAGTCAGTACATCGTCTGATCTCTCTTTATCCTACATATTAAATGATAAACGACATTACTATAATTATTGAAAAAGAAAAACAACTTTCTCCTCACAAGATATGATCAAAAACACATCAAAATACGTCAACATTTTTTGGAACTAGTAATTATTATATCAGTTACTCACTTTTAGGTTTAAAGTACACGACCACTAAAATAAATCACGCCGCATCTGCTTGTCTTCCGTATTACATGTCGCACAGTTCACAACTTTAAGGTCAAGCGAGGTCAAACAGAGTGAAAATTAGAGTGACATGATTTTCAAACTGTACTACTCGCATATAGACAAGGCGAAATCGGCGCCATCGTTGGAAAAAATTTTCTAATTGAATTTTTTTTCATAACCTTCTCCAGGAGATGCCCCTGAAAGAGGATCAACATGTTGCCGGGCGGTAACCTGGTCCGAATTTGTTTAAACAAATTTTTTTTTTAAACAAAGTCCAAAAATTGAAATTTTCGCCCCGGAACAAGTTTTTTTAGGTAAATTGGACCATTTTGAACAAAAAATGTCTCCTGTGAATTTTCTCTAAAATGCGCCGTTTTCGAGATATCGGCGATTTTAGGTGCGAGAAAACGCGAAAATGGCCACTTTCACCTCCAATATTGGGGTCAAAAATTAAAATTTTCAATGTTGCCAAGTGTCCAAATTAAAGTTTGAGATCTCTTCTACAAATTACCGTAGGAAATATTGCAATATCTTTATTTTTAAACATTGTTTTTTAACAGTTAACAAATTGCGTTCGAGCGCCCGCGCGCGAAAATTTCAATTTTTGGACTTTGTTTAAAAAAAATTTGTTTAAACAAATTCGGACCAGGTTACCGCCCGGCAACATGTTGATCCTCTTTCAGGGGCATCTCCTGGAGAAGGTTATGAAAAAAAATTCAATTAGAAAATTTTTTTCCAACGATGGCGCCGATTTCGCCTTGTCTAATAAGACCCCACAACAAAATAGAAGTAATTGACGTTGGGCATACTAGAAATATTTTTAGTGTTCCGTAGGGAACACTTATAAGATGACTTCGGTGTCTATCTGTCTGTCTGTCCGTCTGTCTGTCTGTATGTCTGTTACACCCGATTTTCTCCGAAACTATTTTTCATAGAAAGTTGAAATTTGGTAATAATATAGGAATTGTTGGCCTCATTAAAGCCGTGTAGTTTTAACAGTCAAATTTTGACATAAGGGGTTAGTTCTGGGGGGTGAAATCGGAAGTGAAAAAAAAAAATCTTTAGTAGGTCATAGAGTGTGGTGGCAAATGAAAGCTTGTGAAAACACGAGTAAAATATATATATATATATATATATATATATATATATATATATATATATATATATATATATATAATGTAATACTTGCGCACACTTTTCTTTGTATTATTTTTAAAAAATCGCGAAAAATCGCTGTCCCCTCACCTTGTCTCGAAAAGTACTGATCAACAAATTTTGAAAAAATTCAGGATCAATTTCATAATTTAAAAATTCAAATATTTTCCACGGGATGTAGATTGAACGAAAATTATCACGAGTGCATTACCATTAATAATTTATCTGGTATATAAAAAAAAAAAACAAAAAATCATCAGTTTTCAGTAAAGATTGGAAACAAACTTTGTTGAAAACTCATTTGGGGTGTGTTTTGTGAAGTCACTGATCATTTTATACCACCGTAACAGCATTTTTTATTTTAAAAGCAATCAACATACGGAACACTAATTGTGCAAGTTCAACTTGCACTTAGCTGGTTATTTTTTTGAAGAGGAATTCGATTTTGAATCCCATTGGAACATATTAATGCTACTTCCTGTATTCATACGTCTAATTATGTAACTAAAATGCCGAACAAGAAGCATTGACTATGTGTGGTAGGCTTAAAATTCGTCCTTAATTATGAGGTTGCAAAAATTTTCACCATAACATCATGCATGCATAAAATTTCACTTTGGGAATTTGGTATTAAGTGAAATTGAAAATTAGCCAGGCCGGACAAGGATTTTTTACGCTTGTAGAATTTATAATTAAATATATTTTTTTCGTTTTGTTAAGCTTTCAATTAGTTTCGTAATAAATTGATGACGCGTAACAAATACCTAGTTTAATAAACTGCTGAATAAAAATCAGTATACAGTCTGTTGAATAAGAACGTGACCGCTAGTACTATTGAAAAAATGTGTTTCGAGAAAATTTTTTGCCATCAATGTATTCTTTGGTGTGCTAACAACGGCACAATTACCTTAGTAAGTAATTTGTCGACATATTCAAACCCGATTTTCTTAATTTTGCCGCTCCAAAACAAAGACACGATTCGTTTTTTGACTTTCGGGGTGATTTTGCCTACCGAGCCACGTTTTGGCAAGTCGTCGACATTTTTCGTCTGGTTAAAACGATTTACCCATTTCCTCACAAATGATACCGACGTTTTAATACATCGAGCAGCCGCGCAAACAAGTGATTTATTTTGGATTTTATATGGTTTCGACGAAAGTTCGATGTTTTCTTGAATCGCTAGAATCGCATCTACCAAAAATGAATGATCGCGAACACGTTCTTACGTGACAGACTATATATATAGTTTATATTCATATATATATATATATATATATATATATATATATATATATATATATATATATATATATATATATATATATATATATATATATAACGCTATATAATATTCACTGTTGATGGTATTTCCTTTCTCAAGATAGTCGATGAATATTACACCACGCACATCCCAAAATACCGAGGCCATAACCTTTCCAGCCGATTGTTGTGCTTTCGGGCGCTTTGGACGAGGTTCACCAGTTGCTGTCCACTCAGATGACGATCGTTTTGATTCCGGAGTGAAGTGATGGATCCATGTTTCATCCATTGTCACATATCGACGCAAAAATTCCGGTTTGTTACGTTTAAACATGGCCAAAACACTGCTCAGAATCATCAACACGTTCTTGTTTTTGATCAACAGTGAGCAAACGCGGCGCCCACTTTGAACAGAGCTTTCTCATAGTCAAATGCTCATGCAATATAAAGCCAACACGTTCTTTTGATATCTTTACGATGTCAGCTAACTCACGCAACTTCACTTTTCGATCATTCAAAACGATTTTATGGATTTTTTTGATGTTGTCTGGTGCCTCATTTGGACGTCCACTGCGTTCTGCATCATCGGTGTCTCTACGACCACGTTTGAAGTCAGCAAACCAACGTTTTATTGTTGTTTCTGATGGAGCGGAGTCCCCATAACACTTTTCAAGCCATTGCTTCGCTTGAACGGTATTTTTTTTCCCATCAAGAAGCAGTGTAAAATTAAAACACGAAATTGTTTTTGATCCATTGTTTTGAAAATAACAAAAGTAGCGTCACTTTTAGCACAATAACTCACAAACTAATGAATAGCATATCATGAAATTTTAACAGCTGTCTTTCGAAGGTTAGTATTAACTGAAAAAAAGGTGACTGCAATAAAACTAGCGCCATCTATGTGTTAGGCCCGGGACTTTTCAGCCCATGTGTTATATTTACTTTTCAATTTTCTTGGGTTTGGAAAATCCGTTTAAATATGGTAAAACGATACGCTTTGTTTCTTTTGGGCTTTTTTGTTGTTGGTTTTTGTTTTCGGTAGAATTATAAAATTTATGTATCCGTCTTTTGAATATATCTTATAAACCAAATATTCAAAAAACACACAAAAAATTGAAAAACTTTTTAAAAAGCATAATATAACTATCGCTCATAGAGCCCATAACTTACTGACAACCAACTTTTCAAAATTAAAAACCAAAACCCCAAAAAATAAAAAGAGCAATATTGTATACCAGATTCGGTGCAATAATTGTGAAGGTAGTTATATAGGGCAAACTAGCCAATATTTAGAAAATAGGATAAAGGGAAACAAGTATGACAAAAATAATAGAACAGCACTAACAAAGCACGAAGAGGAAAAGAAACACACATTTAATTATGAAGGAACCAAGATTTTAATCACTGAGAACAATAGGAAAAAAAGAGAAATATAGGAATCTATTATGATATAAAAAATACCAACCGCTATCAACAACAAAAAAGAAACAAATAACCTGAGCCAAATATATATGGCAGTACTATAAATGCAGTCTACATGTTGTGTTCGTCCGAATTTTTAAATTAAAATAAAATAAATGACAATGAAAACTAATTAACATATGGTTCGTGTAACGAAAAATGAAAAACAAGAGTACGTTTGTGATTCAGTATAAGGGCAAAGATAAATATTAACCTAAACATCCACGTCCAAGGTAAGAACAGTCATAAAGTTAATTATTTTAGTTTTAATAAATTAATAATATGCATTTTCAAACAGCATTTTACGGATAAAATATGTACAATTTTAACCAAACCGACAAAAAAAAAAATAATAAAAATTTTGAGAAAGGCAAACTGTGCCGAAACGTCAATAAAAGGAAAGGATCACAATAAAATTTAGGAAGTTTCATTCTATAATTGACCTCCAAACCAAGAAAATTTAAAAGTAAATATAACACATGGGCTGAAAAGTCCCGGGCCTAACACATAGATGGCGCTAGTTTTATTGCAGTCACCTTTTTTTCAGTTAATACTAACCTTCGAAAGACAGCTGTTAAAATTTCATGATATTCTATTCATTAGTTTGTGAGTTATTGTGCTAAGAGTGACGCTACTTTTGTTATTTTCAAAACAATGGATCAAAAACAATTTCGTGTTTTAATTTTACACTGCTTCTTGATGGGAAAAAATACCGTTCAAGCGAAGCAATGGCTTGAAAAGTGTTATGGGGACTCCGCTCCATCAGAAACAACAATAAAACGTTGGTTTGCTGACTTCAAACGTGGTCGTAGAGACACCGATGATGCAGAACGCAGTGGACGTCCAAATGAGGCACCAGACAACATCAAAAAAAAATCCATAAAATCGTTTTGAATGATCGAAAAGTGAAGTTGCGTGAGTTAGCTGACATCGTAAAGATATCAAAAGAACGTGTTGGCTTTATATTGCATGAGCATTTGACTATGAGAAAGCTCTGTTCAAAGTGGGCGCCGCGTTTTGCTCACTGTTGATCAAAAACAAGAACGTGTTTGATGATTCTGAGCAGTGTTTGGCCATGTTTAAACGTAACAAACCGGAATTTTTGCGTCGATATGTGACAATGGATGAAACATGGATCCATCACTTCACTCCGGAATCAAAACGATCGTCATCTGAGTGGACAGCAACTGGTGAACCTCGTCCAAAGCGCCCGAAAGCACAACAATCGGCTGGAAAGGTTATGGCCTCGGTATTTTGGGATGTGCGTGGTGTAATATTCATCGACTATCTTGAGAAAGGAAATACCATCAACAGTGAATATTATATAGCGTTATTGGAGCGTTTGAAGGCCGAAATTGCAAAGAAACGACCGCATATGGCAAAGAAAAAAATTTTGTTTCATCAAGACAACGCACCGTGTCATAAGTCAATCAAAACAATGGCAAAACTACATGAATTGAACTTCGAATTGCTCCCACATCCACCGTATTCGCCAGATTTGGCCCCCTGGCTGTTCGCAGACCTGAAAAAAATGCTCGCCGGTAAGAAATTTCGCACGAATGAAGAGGTTATCGCTGAAACTGAGGCCTATTTTGAGGCAAAAGATAAATCGTTCTACAAAAGTGGTATTGAAATGTTAGAGCGGCGCTGGAATGATTGCGTTGCTCTTGATGGAGATTACGTTGATGAATAAAGCTAATTTTGAACCAAAAAAACCGTGTTTTCTTTGTTAGGCCCGGGACTTTTCAGCCCATGTGTTATCACGCTTAATATGTTTAATATAGTATAGAATTTTTGATATCGTTTCGTTTTTTTGAGTTTCGGGGTGATTTTGCCTACCGAGCCACGTTTTGGCAAGTCGTCGACATTTTTCGTCTGGTTAAAACCATTTACCCATGTCCTCACAAACGATACCGACTTTTTAATATATTGAGCAGCCGCGGAATGTGTCATTTTAGGCCCCTTTGAATGGGAACGAAGAAAGACTGCGACGGACCGACGTGCAAACAAGTGATTTATTTTGGATTTTATATGATTTCGACGAAAATTCGATTTTTTGTTGAATCGCTAGAATCGCATCTACCAAAAATGAATGATCGCGAACACGTTCTTACTTGACAGACTGTACATGTAGTTATACATATATATGTATATATATATATATATATATATATGTATATATATATATATATATATATATATATATATATATATATATATATATATACATATATATATATATATATATATATATATAATATATATATATATATATATATATATATATATATATATATATATGTATATATATATATATATATATATATATATATATATATATATATATATATATATATATGTATATGTATATTATATATATATATATATATATATATATATATATAAATATAAATATATATATAACACATGGGCTGAAAAGTCCCGGGCCTAACAAAGAAAACACGGTTTTTTTGGTTCAAAATTAGCTTTATTCATCAACGTAATCTCCATCAAGAGCAACGCAATCATTCCAGCGCCGCTCTAACAATGGCCAAACACTGCTCAGAATCATCAACACGTTCTTGTTTTTGATAAACAGTGAGCAAACGCGGCACCCACTTTGAACAGAGCTTTCTCATAGTCAAATGCTCATGCAATATAGAGCCAACACGTTCTTTTGATATCTTTACGATGTCAGCTAACTCACGCAACTTCACTTTTCGATCATTCAAAACGATTTTATGGATTTTTTTTATGTTTTCTGGTGTTACCGCCTCATTTGGACGTCCACTGCGTTCTGCATCATCGGTGTCTCTACGACCACGTTTTGAAGTCAGCAAACCAACGTTTTATTGTTGTTTCTGATGGAGCGGAGTCCCCATAACACTTTTCAAGCCATTGCTTCGCTTGAACGGTATTTTTTCCCATCAAGAAGCAGTGTAAAATTAAAACACGAAATTGTTTTTGATCAATTGTTTTGAAAATAACAAAAGTAGCGTCACTCTTAGCACAATAATTCACAAACTAATGAATAGAATATCATGAAATTTTAACAGCTGTCTTTTGAAGGTTAGTATTAACTGAAAAAAAGGTGACTGCAATAAAACTAGCGCCATCTATGTGTTAGGCCCGGGACTTTTCAGCCCATGTGTTATATATATATATATATATATATATATATATATATATATATATATATATATATATAGATTTGATTTCTTGAACCTTTATGTAAATAAATCTTTTTGATGTATCTTGGGTTGTGGTTCATCAAATGAATATCTTTGAGTTCTTTTGAATTTTTTTTTATTATTTTGACGTTTCGCCCCTCGTTTTGGGCATTTTCAAAAAACAGTCTCATTTTGCCATGTCTGGAATTAAAATTAAAAATACGTCATTGCTTTAAATTATAACAATAGCATTGGTTTAATATAATGTTATAATTTAAAGCAAGACTGTGATGTATTTTTAATTTTAATTCCAGACATGGCAAAATAAGTATAAATGTTTTTTGAAAATACCCAAAACCAGGGGCGAAACGTCAAAACAATAAAAAAAAAAATTCAAAAGAACTCAAAGATATTCATTTGGTGAACCAAAACCTAAGATACATCAAAAAGATTTATATATATATATATATATATATATATATATATATATATATATATATATATATATACATATATATATATATATACATATATACGTATATATATATATATACTTAATTTTTGAGTTTGCTTGGGAATTTTTTAAGGTTCATAAATGACAAAAGTACTTCTTGAGGTTCCATTTATTACAATACGTTTCAACCAAATTATCTCGGTCTGCATTAGTTCTATTTATAACCAAAAAGAATTTTTCAATATTCATCAAGTATCGAAAATTCTATTATTATACGGGTACTAACATATTAAGCGTCATATAAAACATTAGTATTACTACTATTTAAATATACTGTTAATATAAAACAAAATAAAAATTATTTCCACGTTTGACTGTGACAGACAACACATTTTATGTGGTTTAACGTAAAACAACTTAAAATAGGCAAAAAGCCCATATTTAAGCAGTCTACCCACTGTTCTCTTATTCGTCCATCCATCCCGAGACGCGTTTCGCCGTATCACGGCTCATCAGTCGGGCTAGGATCGACGAAGAAGAGAACAGAATTTTAAGTACTTTATTCCGGCACTTACGGAACACAACGGTAAGATACAACGAATTGTACCCAATACGCACACCTAGTACTCAATCGGAGGCTGACACAGCAGCCACAAGCCGACAGAGTGGTTGGCACAGCCAACACTAAAGGCAGGCAGCGAGATTTGCGAGGAATCAACCTCAGACCTTATGTGGTTTAACGTAAAACAACTTAAAATAGGCAAAAAGCCCATATTTAAGCAGTCTACCCACTGTTCTCTTATTCGTCCATCCATCCCCATCGGCGAAACGCGTCTCGGGATGGATGGACGAATAAGAGAACAGTGGATTGACTGCTTAAATATGGGCTCTGTCGGCTTGTGGCTGCTGTGTCAGCCTCCGATTGAGTACTAGGTGTGCGTATTGGGTACAATTCGTTGTATCTTACCAACACATTTTATTTTATATTAACGGTATATTTAAATAGTAGTGATATTAATGTTTTATATGACGCTTAATATGACTGATAGAGATCAAGATAATTTGGTTGAAACGTATTGTAATAAATGTAACCTCAAAAAGTACTTTTCTCATTTATGAACCTTAAAACATTCCCAAGAAAACTCAAAACCTAAGAAATTAAAAAAAAAAAGTATATATATAATAGGTGTTTCGGTTAATAATGTCGATCTTTTCGCAACATTTAAGCTTTTATTTATATCACAAAATGAATTACCTTAATAATCAAAGTATTGGCCATTGTTAGCTATGACTTTTTCCCATCTTTCTGTCAAAGAATGGATTCTGCATCAGAAGACCTTTTCATCTTTTGAGGCCAACCATTCATCAAGCCAAATTTTTACCTCTTCGTAAGAATGTAAGTGTTGTTCTGAAAGTCCGTGCTGCATCGATTCAAATAAGTGGCAGTCTGAAGGGGCTATGTTCGATGAATACGACTGGTGGGATAGAACCATCCATTTGATGTTTTCCAAATAGTTTTTAGCACAATTTGCAACATGGGGCCGAGCATTGTCATGTTGAAAAATGACTTTATCGTGTCTTTGGGCGTATTCTGGTCATTTTTCCTTCAATGCTCAGTTCAACTTTATTAATTGTTGTCGGTGTCGATCGCCAGAAATCGTTTCACCAGGTTTCGGCAGTTCGTAATACACAGCTCCTCTACTATCCTACCAAATACACAGCAATACTTTCTTTCCCTGTATATTACGCACTGGTTATGATGTTGAAGGCTGGCCTGGGTCTACCCGAGCTTTTTGGGTTGGAGCATGTTCACCATAAGCTTCAACCAACAATCGGTAAGTTTCAGCAGCGGTTTTCTTCAAATGAAAGGAGGTTATTAAACTTCCCGCAAAACGTCTTTTTCTGGTACGAATGAAGAACTATATTTTCAAACAATGACAATTAATAACGAACTGGCTTTTGATAGCGTATATTTACCTTCCAAAACACCATAGATGTCACTAGTCTATACCAACAAGTGTATTAGTAAGGTAATTTCTTAGCAAAATCGACATTATTAACCTAAAAACATATTATATATATATATATATATATATATATATATATATATATATATATATATATATATATATATATATATATATATATATATATAGGATAGATCGAGAAAATCAGTTTGTTGATCCTGAAAATGTAATAACTGGCAAAATTTGCACTTTGTGATATTTATTGCACAGAATTTTTCTTTCTCTCTTCTACCGTTTTGTCAAGTTTTACATTATAAGAAAATATCGCAAGATAACGAAAACACGGTAAAAATATCATTAATAGTGTTTATTTTTATAAAGCTAAAGAGTGGAATACGCAGCTATTTTTTTCGAAGCTATATTATCTAAAATATAAATTTTGACATAAGAAGTCGCACTCGTGCCGCTCCTGGAGCGCTTTAGGAACTTCCCTGCAGCACGTGTGCTAGACCAATAAAAAAAAAAAAAAAAAAATCACGAAAAATATTGAATTAAAATCTAGGATATGCCAGAGGAAATTTAGATAAAATTTAAATGTGTAGTTAGACAAAGGTCTGCTACTAGAAGATCCTAAGATGCCATCTGTAACAATGTAAGCTGCTAACACAATATTTGAAAAACCGTTGTGATTGTTTAGATATGTTTAATAAGTAATTTGGTTTGAAGAATTTTGTATTTGGGGCAGCGGAGCATGAAAGGATCATTTCAACAATAGTTAAATTAAGGCCTTGTGGACCATTCACTATTATGCTGGTGACAGCTTTTCGATTAAAGTCGGTAGAGTAATTTACGCAAAACAAACACTAAATTTGGCTACAGAACACTAAAGAATAACTTAATCCAGGTGCTAACAGTTGATATCTTAAATAACAGATACTGTATGGTGAGATATTAAATACCAAAAAAAAGCATAATGAAAAAATAACACTATTTTCTGACTCCTTGACTCAAGAATCCTGAAAAGGGCTGATGTTACGATGTAGACGAAGCAACATGTCTAACCCTTCCTCACTCCTTAATCTCATACATGTTTGACTATAAATAATTATGCATAAAATTTGTCTTTTATCTGTACCAAAAAACAGAAAATATTTCCATAAAAATATTGAAAATTTCTTTATAGCGTTATTGCTCGATATCTATATGCTCTTTTCTTATTTTAAGTATTATATGTATACCTAATCTGAAACTGATATTCAATTTGCTTGAAAATTTTCGTACCAAGATACAGACGAACAGACCAACAGAGAGATAGGAAGCTAGATAGCTAGATCGACGGAAATTATAAACTACGTGTTTCGTGATGTAGAAACGTTGAAGTATCAAGAAATCTAAAAATTGCGGAGTGTAATTTTGAAGAAAATAAATCAATATTCCAAGTTTTCCACACGTTTTTTTCTTCTTATACTCCTTATAGATCTGATCTTTTGTTAATTCCGAAGTTGTTGGATTTTTTGAGAGGTAGATTGTCAGTTATCCCTCCATCTTTTTGGTGGTCTCCCCGGTGGACGTTTGCCTGCTGGTTTTCCTTCCAGGCGGTCCTTGGTAGTCCTGTGCTCTTATTCTTTTTACATGGTCTTCTTGTTTGTCTATCACATCTTACTACGTCTAACACTCCACGTTGTTCTCCGATGTCAGTATTTCATATTCTATTCATGCTTGTTTTACTAACTATTGCTCTTTTTCGTTTTGATGGTATCTTCTCGTATACCGTAGGTCAGTATCGAAGTCTTGTATATTTTAACCTTGCTGTCTGATCGCATGTATTGATTGGTCCATACATCTCTTAAGCAGCCTGACGTTATTACTTAGTCCTCTAACATCTCCGACTGGGTCGTGACAGCTTGATAGATCCACACCAAGGTATTTGAACTCGGTTAACTATTCTATGGCTTTATCTTCCATTAGGAGTTTGCATCTGATAGAATCTTGAGCAATAATGATGCTTTTCGACAAGTTGTTCGGATAAATTTCCCTATGACATGCAGTATCTTAGTTTCATTACAAATGAACCGTGAACCAAACCATTATCTCAGTACTAATTTAAATTTAACAATTAACCAATGCATGTTTTTCCCGTAGAAGCGCATCTTAAGCAATAGCATGTTCTCTGAGGTCAACTACTTTTTATAATAACCGTAGTCACATAAATTCTCTTTACGTTAATACATTAACTTAGGTCACGGAGCGTCTAAAATCTACAAACAATTGTTTTAGTGGAAATTAAGCAATAAAAATTCATTGCAAATGATGATGAAATTTTTACTAAAAGCGGTACGCTTCATGATGATTTTTTTTGTGTACGCAGTAGCGTAATTGTTGTTTTCTAAGTAAAACACTTCGGACATTGACGCAACTTGTTGCTATAATTTTTGCACTTTCAATCGCATCTACTAACGCATTGTTTTTGAAGTTACTTGTTTTGCCTCGTTACAATGTGCAATTTTTTACCAATATGTACCAACGAAACATTAACCACACACCACTTACTGCTGCGATAAAATCATATATAAGAAGATATTTTAAATATTTTATGGGTATGTAGAAGTGAAGAAAGTTATGGCAACATGTTGCTTGAACCCGTCGCATCCAATTGTAATAATGTCCAAAGACCTTTGAAAAAATTGGACTTGATATTTTTAATTTTTAAATGCATTTCGTTCTCTTCCACCGACTAATTCCGTTAAAAATGGAAAAGTTAATTGCTGACTTTCAATTTGCTTGAGTTTAAAAGCTCTAAACATTTCAAGAAATATAGATAATTCGAATCTATAATGTTCCATTATCATTTATATATATATATATATATATATATATATATATATATATATATATATATATATATATATATATATATATATATATATATATCATATTACCGTTTTGTAAAGGTATATATATATATCATATTACCGTTTTGTAAAGGTCTATATATATATCCAGTGCTTTTATATGGAGTTGAGGCCTGGACCTTGGGAGTACGATCAATGGATCGTTTGGAGTCTTTCGAATTATGGGTCATGCGCAGAATATTGAAGATCTCTTGGACAGAGCGTGTTACTAATGAAGATGTACTTCGTCGAATGGGTAGAGAAAGAGAACTATTGTCATTTATTAAAAGACAAAAAACTCGTTACTTGGAAAATATTTATAGAGGTCCATGTTACAACTGCTCCGGTGGTTGATGGAAGAGAAAAGAGGCGTGGAGCGTCTGGATACCATACTTTATTAAGAATTACCCAAGATAGGGAAGAACTCGCCGTGGTTACAGCCCAACTTCAGTAATGGAGATGGCACTATAAGAAGAAGAATCTTCCATTCTTTTCCTTATATAGGCAATGGTAAATTTTGACAAGGATGAATACATTTTATTAAGCAAAGAATATGAAAAAAATTAAGTATTGCTGGAAAACCATCCACCTATGTTGCTGTGCCTTCTTCATTTAGACTAAAACCACTTAAAATTATCACCCTAATGGATAAACACACAGCATAAACAGACAGATTGATGGATCCACTAGAATGAGAAATTGTTCTCCCCGTGATCAGTATTATGAGACATTTAAGAATACTGAAATCTTAGGGAGTGTGGTAAAAATTACTTGTCATGCCCGTAGACTAATAGAGGTATTTTAATCGTTTACACAATTGAATTTTTTTATATTTTTATTTTTGGATTATTTTAAATGTCTGGAGTACAAGACAATGTTATTAGGAAGCTGCACAGCAAACTAGAAAATTTACATTATAATTGTGTTAAATTCTCCACAAGGTTTTCATGTAATATCTGCATAAAAAATTGCTTGGTTGTCGCTGTTTTATGTATTTTAAAGAAATTTAAAATGAATTCATTCCGTTGTGCATTTTTTACGATTTACTCTCTTCCAAAAATGGGTGAAAGTAATTTTGAGTATGGCACAGTGATAAATTTGCTGACTAAAGAGAAAAATTACCAAAAATTATTCATGAAAAAATATTCCCGGTGTATGGTAATGACAAACTATCTTATTTTCAAAATTTTGATCTAAACCGTTTCGATTGAGCCGGGACTTGATTCAGGATGACTCCAGATTAAGAAAACTGGTTCGGACAAGAACTGACAAAACCATCAGGCCTTTTCAGAGTTTACCTCTCTCAGATGGAGAAATGAAGATTCTAGTGCTTGCTAAAGAAGCTGAACTATTCGGAACTACATGTTTCAAAATTGGTTATGAATAAAGTATCTAGTCGATGAATCTCCAACTTTCTTATGCCAGTGCAGAAATTGGTGAGAAAAGAAATTTCTCAAGAATATATGGTCGCTCTAGAGAACGAAAAGATCTATTTTTTGCGAATTGTAACCAAACTTGGTTGTTCTATCGGGATCCTCCCACGAAGCAGGAATGACTTAATGGGTTCATAAGAGATCGTCACCTTCAACGAAGGCGAAAACTCACTGGTCCTCTGGAAAGTTGATGGGGTCTATTTTTTGGGACTGCGAAAAAATTTCGCTTATGAACTTATGAAAAAAAGGTTTACGATTAATGTTTTTTTTTACGGAAAAACAATCCAAAATCTGAACCAGCCCATTAGAGAAAAACGTCCGAATTCACGAAGACGCAGTACTTTACTGTTGTACTACTTCTATTTGTCTAAACATGCAAAAGAATTGAATGCCGTTATAGCTTTATTTTTTTGAGATTCTAGCAAAAAGATTTTTTGTTAATATATTGAAACAGCTCAAGAACAGCTGGCCTAAGTATATTAGTGTAGTCTGTAGTTCTGCAGAAAAATGTTTTTTTTTTTAACTCTGCTAGATTTCCATCATTGCTATATAACTTTAAAAAAAATCCACCCAATTTGTTTTTACATACGGTTATTTTAATACAGAAACCTGGCAATCTATTCAATAGATTTCAATTTAGAAATAAAATTCAACACCAAAAAAAATAAATAACTTTAAGAATATCCAAGCATCGGATTGAGAAATTCAAATATTCATTAAAATACCTTAGTCCCATTGTATATCTCAAATTTAGAACAGCATACTATCTAATTTAAAACGTTGTAATACTTTCAAAAATAATTTGAAAAAAGATTTACGCTGCAAGAATTATTAAATAAAATTTCACCCAATGGTGCCCATAAATATGTCATTTTTGGTTTGTTATAAATATATGTGGTATTATGATTATTCTTTTACGTATATTATATGTTAGTTAATGTAGTAACTGTCACAAATAAAGTTTATTATTATTATTTTAAAGAAAAAAAAAAAAGAACCTGCCGCGACAAATCCTGTGGCTCCGACCCACACACGTGGTATGGTCTGAAAATGATCATCACGCCTCATGTCCATTCGGTTAGAAGCAAAGATAACTGCCCTCTGCATTTTCATTGCTAGTGAATCAGCCGAGGCACAGCACGACGGTATCTTCCTGTGTTCTTAATTTCTTCTAAACCTCTGATGACTAGGACCACCATTGTTACTGAATGTCGAGGGAACAAAGCACGAAGTTAGTAGTTTAAATTTTTATACTTAGAACGTTTTTCCTCCTCTTTGATTGCTATATTTGTTTTTCACGTCCCGAAAACTCAATTACATAAATTTTCTTTACTGTTTTATCAGGAATACTATATCAGGTTTGTAGGCTTGCAAATGCTTGGTGGTTTAAAAGGCAAGATTCCAGTAAACGCTGCACCTGTCATTTTCTACAACCAACTGGCTCTCTCCCGGAAGATACGGCAGTCGGAGTAAGATGGTAATATAGGAAACGCAACGCTGCATTATGACGAAAGTAAATGCATCAGTGATTCTGGTACTTTATTGCGAGCCCTGCACTTAAAGTTGGCTAATTCGGTACATCAACTACGATACAAAAGATATTAATCACACCATCCTTACATGTTAGTAAAAATCCCTCGCTCTCTGTTTTAAGACTTGCTGACTATATTATTGTTATTATAAATTTACTGTTAAATATATATTCCAAAACTTTTTTATTTTATTCCAAAAAATATACGTTGCATTTTGATTTGAATATCAAAGAAAACATGAAAAATTAATTAGAAGGCAATGATGAAATAATAACATTATTACTTACCAATCAATAGCAGTAATCCAGAATAATCCAATTAGTAAAATTTCCAACGCTACCACAAAACTAAACTAAAAAACCTAAACAACAATTTCTTCCGCATTAACCAACATACAATATTTCCGTTTTTGAATTAAGAAAAGTTGGAAAGCAAATAAAAAAATAAAGCAATTATTACAAAAAATAACTTGACTTCCAGTTAAATTAGAAAAAAAAATCGAAATTCGATAGAACTTACCTTAAATAGAACTGACACACCACTGTCGGTAAAGAAGAACCAGAAAAACTGCGGGCCGGCGCTTCTGCTTGCAGTATATAGCCGTCCTACATCCCCACAATCGCGTTGGCCTAGATTGGGCACCTGATGCGACAATGATCCCCGAACCCCCCATTTCATTCTTCTTCTGCTAGTGTACTCTTCTTCTATGTCGGCTCGCCGGCAACGCTGATCGCCCTGATGAGATGTGTGAGGTTGCTGTAGTAAACAACATTAGCCTATGGTCTTATATTAGGTACTAGGCACTAGGCATGTTTGTTTACGTATTGTTTCTTTAATAATATATTTCGTTTCTTTTTACGTTTAGTACCAGTCCATGAGGTAACTTTATTTCAAGCCACATAGTTTTTTGGTTTAAATTTTCAGCTTCCTTATTGCTGTAAAGGTAAAACAGTTCAGTCGAGTCCTAAAAAAGACAAAGATGAATAAGACCTCTTCTAACCAACGCAATTCAATATTTTGGAAAATCTAGAGGAGTTGCAATTTGTATAACCAAGGATTTTGATCGTCTTTGACCGATTTTCGTCTAAAGTACGCTCTTATGGTACAGTCTGTCAAGTAAGAACGTGACTGCTCTTATTCTTGAAAAATGTGTAGTGTGTGAATATTTTTTGCCATCAACGTATTCTTTGGTATGCTAACAACAGTGCAATTACCTTAGAAAGTTGTCCAATCGCCTTCTGCATCAATAATCGCCATCTTCGAGGCATATTGTCGACGAAATTTTCTGCATACTATATAAATTTTTCGAATCTCGCGAGACAACTGTGTTAAAGTCCTCAGAGTCTGTCCTCTAGGCCTTGTCTTTACAAGTAATCAAACGTTTTCAATAGTAGTATCTTATCGTGGGCCTAAGCGAAACATTTCGCGAGTAATTTTCGCCCAGCAAAGGTTTCTTCAACGTGCTTCGGAATTTGGCATCTTGAACACGAAGATGTTGTCGAATGGTCTCATCTTCACCCCCCATTTCCTTAATTTTTTCACAGAGTCAATTTCGGGTCCCGTGAAAACAAAGACACGATTTGTTTTCGACTTTTGAAGTGACTCTGCCTACCGAGCCACGTTTTGGCAAGTTGCCGACATTTTTCGTCTCGTTAAATTGATTTACTCACTTCTTCACAAACGATAGCGACTTTTTAATATATTTAACGAACGCGGAATGCGTCATTTTGGACCCCTTTGGATGGATGGGACTCATTTTGGATTTTACGTAATTTCGATGAAAGTTCGGAATCGACTGATACTTTTACTAAAATGCGTCGTAGACAAAGGTTCCCTCTACCGATTTTTTGTTGAATTGCTAGAATAGAGAATAATATAAGAAATGAATTATTGTGGACATGTTCTTACTTGACAGAGTGTATATCTTAAAAGGTTTTGTTGATGGCTCTTGTGTTGCCTCAACATTTGGTGTTTCTCGACCTCAAGTTTAAGTTTAGTTGTGATATCCAACTCTTTAATATTACTGCGTAAATATTAAATAATTTTATTGCTGTCATTTTTGGGTTTGAATAGACACATAAACCCCTTCAAAAAAACCGAGAGGTCCTTCAAAATACCTACAAAGCCGAAATGAATATATATTTACAAATATTTGCATTCCTTTATTTTTCAATGTCAAAAACACTTGAGCAACTTCATGTCTTATTAAACATGATTATATTATATTATCAGATATGATAAAACAGGTAATTCCTATTGAAATTGTCAGCTCTTGTTAGAGTATGGGAAGCAATAAATCTAAGACAAGATTCTCTTATAGGACATCTCTCTTAAACAAGGTAGATAAACAAGACCCTTAGATCCTTGTTTTAAAAATAGCAAGTCTGAACATTGAAGAAATCTGTTTTTGGACGTTGGCGTTTCGTTATTTGAAGTTATCTATATTAAACGAGCAATTTCCAAAGCTTTGTTTTACGTATTTTCTGATTTCTTCATTTAAACTGTTGCTATTTTTTAAACCAAGTGGGTAATCTTCTTTTAGTGACATATCGTTATTTATTTCATTTAATAGGGTTAATGTCTATACGCCTGTTGTAATCTCTTTTTACTCGTATATTTAGTAAGTCTAACAATATTGTATATTGCTGTCACAGTAAATCCAGTTGGGGTTACTCTTTTCTTTAGTAAAATAAAAATCGTGTATTGGATTCATTCTTCGAAGGTATTTAAAAAGAAATTAAGTTGATGACAGAATAATGTAAATAAAAAAATTGCCTAATTCCTGAAGATGTTAAGCTGCTTAAAAGTTTGTGCAGCTCTTGCAAATTTGTGGGATAAATTGCTGTATATATATATATATATATATATATATATATATATATATATATATATATATATATATATATATGGCAAAAGTTGCCGTCCAGTGACATTATTAAAAAAAAAGACTAATGATTTTTAGTCATTATGAGATGTGAGTATGAGATATAGGAAACAAAATAATTTAGTAAAAGGATATTACTTATGTTTGTGAATATATTTATTATTATTATTCTTATATTTATATGTGCAAAAGTTTCCAGCCACTTTGTACTACGAGAAAAATTATTACTCCATATGCTCTATAATAGACTTAAATTATATTTTTATGTTACTATTTTGTAGCCATACCCTTTGCAGCGATAACAGCCGCACAACGATGTGGCATTGACTCAATTAATCGATTAATACAAGCAGGTGAAATTTTATCCCATTCTTCCTCAATGATTTGAATAATGCGGCTTTATTTGAATATATATGCTTTGGAACTTGACGATCTAGCGTTTCCCATAAGTGCTCTATTGGGTTTAAGTCCGGTGATTGAGATGGCCAGCTTAAAACTCTCATATTTGAAGTAGAAAACCACTGTTTTAACAACTTGGATGTATGTTTGGAGTCATTATCCTGCTGAAATATCCAATTCTGCGGCAATGTTTCTTCAGCATATGATAACAAATTGTTTTCTAAAATGTCCGTGTAAATATCATCGTTCATATTTCCGTTCATCTCGATCAATGGACCGATTCCTTGTGCAGAGAAAATTCCCCAAACCATCACACTTCCTCCACTGTGTTTTACAGTAGGAATTTGGTACCGAATATCATTTCTCGTACCAATAGGACGTCGTACATGTTGTCTACTATCGCTTCCAAAAAGATTAAATTTACATTCGTCTGAGAAAGCAACTTTTTTTCGATCTTTGACTGTCCAATTTAGGTGATCTTTGGCAAATTGTAATCGGGCTTTCTTATTCCTTTTACTAATTAATGGTTTTTTAATACCTATACGGCCAAAAAGTCCCACAACATATAGTCTTCGTGTCACAGTACTAGACAAACATTAGCTAGGTTTTCATCCTTTAGCTCGCGTGCAATTTCGGCAGCAGTTTTCTTGACATCCGCAGTTAATTTGCGTTTATGATACGATCTACTTTTTTAGACGTTTTTCTTGGTCTTCCACTACGCAGACGATCTTTTAAACCATATCCACAACGGTATTTTACAATAATATCGTTCATGGTTGATTTACCTATCGATAATAATGAAGCAATCTCACGAGAAGACTTTCCTTCTTTTGAATATTTTATTACTCTCTCACGAATTTGGATTTGCATATGCCGAGCCATGTTTATGCTCCCACGGCCTTTTATGAACTAAATGTGAACATTCAACGCGCTATTATTCGTAAATACGTCTTTGAACGTCCTATTGCGTTAATGTATATTATGTGGCCGGAAACTTTTGCACATATAAATATAAGAATAATAATAATAAATATATTCACAAACATAAATAATATTCTTTTACTATAATATTTTGTTTCTTATATCTCATACTCACATCTCATAATGATTAAAAATCATTAGTCTTTTTGTCACTGGCCGGAAACTTTTGCACGCCACTGTATTTATATATATATATATATATATATATATATATATATATATATATATATTATATATACATATATATATATTTATATATATATATATATATATATATATATATATATATATATATATATATATATATATATATATATATATATATATATATATATGTGGGGTGAAAAGTCCAGAGACTTTTGAACGAAAAACAATGTTTTTGCCAAAAATCGATATAATTCTTCAATATAGTTTCCTTCAAGAGCCATACACTTATTCTAGTGATCTTCCAATATTTAGATACCTTTAATATTGTGCGATTTGTGAACTCTCTAAAATAAACCTCAGTTTCCCATTCGACTTCTTCATTTGAGTTAAATTCCTTTCCCTGGAGCCACCTTTTCAAATTTGGGATAATATAATAATCGCTGGGGGCCAGATCTGGTCTAAACGGCAGATGAAGAAGCAATTCAGAACTCAGTTGGTCTAATTTCACCATAGATTTTATGGACTTGTGAGCTGATGTATTATCTTGATGAAACAACATTTTTTTCTTCGCTAAATGTGACCCCATTCCAATACAAGGTAATAGTCTCCTGTGATTGCTCGCTCCTTCTCAAGATAGTCGATCAGTATTATTCCATGCATATCAAAAAAAATAGATGCCAAAACCTTTCCAGGTGATGTTTGTATTTTAGGACACTTCGGTCGGTTTTCATGTGGTTCCAGCCACTCTGTAGACTGCCTGTGGACTTAGGCGTGTAGTGATGGATCCATGTTTCGTCCGTTGTTACAAATCGACTCAAAAACTCCTTTGAATTACGCCGAAACAGTGCCAAATAGTGAAAATTCAGGATCATCGACACGTTGTGGTTTTCGATCAATCGTGAGAGTGTGCGGCACCGATCGGGCACATAGCTGTTCCATATGCAAATATTCATGCAAAATATGCCTCACGCGTTCTGTTGATATCTTCACGATGTCAGCTCTCGCACTTTCACTTTGCTATCATTCAGAGCAATCTGTTAGATTTTTTTTTGTGTTTTTTTGCAATGACTGCCTCATTTGGACGTCCGGAGCATGATACATTATCGGTGCTTGTACACAAAACCATCGACATATAGTTGCTTCCGACGGAGCAGATGTACCATCACCTTTCTAAAGCCATTCTTGAATTCTGGCTGTGCTTTTACCTATCAAAAAGCAATGTTGCATCAACACACGAAATTCTTCTTATTTCATAGTATTACAAAGTAGTGTCATTCAAACAGCTGTAACTCACAAACTAATACTCAAAATGTCATGAAAATTTTACACGAATCTCCGAAAGTTGACACTAACTAAAAATCAGATAATTTTTTTTATTTATGCTTGGAAAGTCTCAAGACTTGTCACTCCATGATGCGGGAAGTTCGAGAAGGTGCGCGTCTGCAATTAAGTGTCGGCTGTGGTCACCGACAGAGTGCAGTTGTCATGATTTTCTATTAGTACCCGGATAAGGTCTGAAATGGTGTTCTTTGTATTTGCTCAACCTTTAATCTACTGATGTCCTAAAGCTGTGCATTTTCTTCCCAATTTCCTTAATGATATTGGCTAAAATGATAATGAAATTAATTTTCAAAAAAATTTGCCGAAAAGGTCTTAACTAATTTTCTTTAGTACGAAAGTGATATCGACATAACCTGTTTCCTTTAAGTTGGAATTATTTTATCTCTGTTAGATAACAATTCCATAAAAATATATTGTTGCAAATAACTTATTGCGACTGACAAAAAGATATAGGTACTTCAGAGGTACATATTACGTATTACGTGTAGAATGGTACGATTGTAACAATCTTAAGATATATAGGCTTCTTCCTGGTTGCCTAAAGATATAAAGCCCATAAACAAGATTATTTAATTAACCAGAAGAGTTGACATGTGGTAAAGAAGAAAAAGACGAACAAATAATTATAAGCTGAAACAATTTCTTAATTAAGTGATATTTTCTAATCTTGTTATGTTTTTTTCTGCACTCAGAAACTTGAATACATGTTGTGATATTGGTCAATGGACAAAACGATTTCTATTCACTATCGACCAATCCAATCTGTCGGCTGATGATACTTCCAATGGGTAAATTTGCGTGTCTGGTAGATACGTCTGGCTGAGTAAAATACTCATATATTTTACTCCATGATTTGAATATTTTTATACATCACAAAGATCCATAAAAACTTCTCAAGAAACCTTTCTTGTTCGAAGCCAAAATTTATAAAACTGCCAACCCCCATCAAACAAGCTGTGGCTTAAGTTTCGCTACACGAGGATCGGAATATAATATGGCGGCATAGTTGCTGGTTTATAAGTATGCTGCTTCTCGTATGTCTCAGATAATCGAATGTAAACTAACTTAGTGTCTTTTTATTTAAAAAAACGACGTTTTAACACTAATTCGCCGTTTAAGTACGACTTACGTGGTATTTCCTAAATGTTTAAAAGCACAATTCGCTTTATTAAGAAAACGATTACGTCAAAAATAATAATTAATTTTTTTTTGAAACTGCTTTTGTTTGTTGCGATGCAACTGTTTTTTCTTGATTAAAGTAAAATAGTAAAACCTATTTATTCATTATTATTATGCAAAAAAGACATACATTCGGAAACATACAATAACATGCAATATCAAGCGTCAGTCAAGGCTGATAGATGGAAATTTAAACAAATTTTATGTATGTTCCATTTAAGAAAAAGAAAGCGAATGTTTTTGAGCGAAGGAATCACCCATTTTAATATTTATATATATATATATATATATATATATATATATATATATATATATATATATAGCAGTATTATGTTCTTAGGGTAAGCGGTCTTTGGAAAAGAACTAAAAAGTTTTGGACACTTTTTTAGCTACGCCAAGCTTTCGAAAATATTTCATTTTCGTCATCAGGGCTACAATTACAGTAGATTATCAGTATTTTTGAGATTAGAAGTAAAAAACAACCCTATTTTATATGTAACATTAAAGTACTTACTGCTAAGTGGTGTGTTCAAAAATTGTTGTTTGTGGTTTCACTTTATTACACTTATTCATCAGAAAAAACAGGAAAAAACACAAGAAAAACTCGACATACTCATCTCTGGGAAATATAATAAATTTTTACTTTATTTTGTTAGAATAGTACGAAGAATTGGGTGGTTGTAAAGTGATTTTAATTTATAAAGGATTTTTTTGTTATGTTTTCTTGTCATTTTGCTAAGAGTAGTGTGTTTCTATCTCTTAGTTAAGTTGTGGTTAATTTATATTTGACAGTAGAATGACATTGACATTTTGTTTGATCGTTTTAAAGTTGAAAAGTTCGTGAAAATCAGTGGAATTATTATCAAAGAGATATGTCAGATATAAGAGTTTTCATTTTGACTGCCTATTTGTGATAAATTGGAGAAAATTAAACTCAGATCTTCAATGTCAGTTTTTTTATTGATCGAATTCGGTTCAAGGTGGATTTCCAGCATCTCCCTAAAGATTCTCCTGCCGAGATTTCTCTCTGTATATATATATATATATATATATATATATATATATATATATATATATATATATATATATAGGTATATAAAGGGTGGGCCATTTAAAAGTTTAAATTTAAAAATGCAATAAAACAAAAACGGTTTGAAATTTTGCCAAATTTATTTTTTTGTTGTGAAGTACAATTGTTCCGGTTAGAGATGGAATATTATTTCATTCATATGGCTGCCGCGGCTGGCCTCACAGTACCCCATTCGATCGGACCAATTTTCGAGCACTTTTTCGAGTGTATGGGGTCGTATCTCGGCAATGGCATCACGAATGTTGGCCTTCAAATGCTCAATTGTCTCTGGTTTGTCGGCATAACACTTGTCTTTAACGGCGCCCCACAGAAAATAGTCCAACGGTGTCAAATCGCAGCTTCTTGGCGGCCAATTGACATCACCATTTCGGCTAATTAAACGGCCATCAAACGTTTGACGCAATAAATTGATTGTGGCATGAGATGTGTGGCAAGTTGAAACCAAACATCGTTCACATCAATTCCATGAAGAGCGGGCACAAAAAAATCGGTTATCATGGTGCGATAGGTGTCTCCATTGACCGTAATGGTTGCGCCATCCTCATTTTCAAAGAAATATGGGCCAATGATGCCTCCGCTCCACAAGCCGCACCAAACAGTCGCTCGTAATGGGTGCATTGGCTTCTGCAAGACCACGTGTGGGTTTTCTGAGCCCCAAATACGGCAATTTTGCTTATTAACGTACCCATCTCTGCGACCAAATTTTGTACGACATTTTCGTGCAATTTCCGACCAATTGTCTTTGTTTTGGAAATAAATTTCCAATAAATTCCAACGCTGCTCAAGCGTAAATCGATTCATTTCATTCAGTGGAGATAATATACTGAATTTTGTGACAGAATAGAATGACATAAGTATTTCCAGATTCGAAATAACCGGTGGTTCAAATTTAAACCGATAGATGGCCCACCCTATATACATATATATATATATATATATATATATATATATATATATATATATATATATATATATATCAAACTAGCCACAAAAAAATATATATATATTTGGCGGTGCTACTAGCTAAAAACCTTCTATTATGTGTAAATAGAGATCTCTGAAGTTTTTGGTCCAAAAATATTAAGGTTTAGACGGTGCTAATGTCGATTTTATTGGTAACATCAGTGTATTGTATATTCTACAAGGTAAAAACATAATTGTACATTGAAAACATTACTTTTTTGAGGTTTCAATTGCATAGATATGTATAACTGACGATTACGCACAAATTTAGACCACAGTAAACCCAAGTTATGAGCAATTAAAATACTTTAAAATGGACAAATAAGCCAAATTTCGAACTTAAAGTGTATTGGTTTGGAGTTGATAGCAGAATTCTCTCATTGTAGATGCAAATACATGTTGGTGTGCGCCCAAAAAAAAAAGAAATTTCTTATGCATTTTACTGGATTTTGCTACCTATTTTGAATTATTTTTAAAAGTTCACCCTATTTTAGGTAGAAAACATCTGCAATACGATAGAATCATAAAATCTAAATGAGGGTTCATCGGTAGCATAGCCGTCCGAGCGTAACCTGCTTTTAGTGTTTAATAAATAAAATTATCTTAAAAATAAAGTTATAGAAATATAAGATTTATTACCAAAAATGTTTTAATCTATAAATCTATGTATATATACAAATTCACAATTTACGATATACAAGTACTTTAATTACAATCAAAACCATACATCATCTTCAAAATCTGAAGACTCGACTTCTCTTAAATTGATAATTAAGGGTTCTATTTCCACAGTTTCTTCGATGTGTTCCTCGTTTCCACATGTCGAATGGCATTTTTCCAATTATCCCCTTTGATCCTCTCTATTCCAGCGAGTAATAATTGTCTTACGTCTTAAAGTTTGAACATGGTGTTTTCCTTTGCAACGAAATCTTTCATTTGTGCCCAAATTAGCTCTATGGGATTCAATTCGCAATGATCTAGAGGTAATCTAAGCACTGTGATATTCCGTTCCTTTGCCATTTCATCGACTGCGTATTTCTTGAACTGTGCCTTATTTTGTTTCACAATTTTGAGAAGTTCCGCTTTTAACATACCGTTTTTATTTTTGAGATTTTTGTCTCTTCTATGAATTTGTCGGGAGTCGTTCTACTAATCGAGAATGGTATGGGGCATTGTCTAATACTATAACTGATTCTGCTGGTATACATTCAATCATTTGTTGGAAGTACTACTCAAAAACATCGGCCGTCATCTCCTCATGGTAATTTTTAGTTGACTTTGATTCGAATTCCAACAAGCCGCCGTCGAGAAATCCGTTTGTGCTATAATTAGCCTGCGACCTTTTCCGGAAGGGGGTTGTAAGCCATAAAAGCTTGTTTGGCACTCTTAATGTTTTTATCAATCCAGAATTTTTTCACTGTGTGTCCCTCATTAACCCAAGTCTCATTTAAATAAGAAATATTTCTTTCTTCGGCTCGAAATTTTCTGATTGCTCGTAGATATTCTCTTCTCCAACAACAATTATTTCTGTTTTATCGATAAGAACAGATTTTCTATTGTGTTTTCCCAACGAAAATTCAGATGATGAAGGATTTTCCATAATTTCCATTTTTCTGTCCTGGTCTTCTGTGATTTCTTCCAAAACTTTATGTAGTGTAGGTATTTCTTTCTTAATAAAAAAATGGTGTACTTTTCTTCTTATTGCGTTTTTTAAAGCCTTCATCGACCTCTAAGGGCTCCTTTCCTTTGTGATTCTGAGGTTAGTTGCAAGGACCGCGTTTTCTTTCTTTTAGAAATCTGTAAATAGTTGCTGATCCAACTCCCCTTATATTGGCACAGGTTTCCACAATTTCACGGACTTGGCTTGTTGGCTGTTGATGCACTAGGGCATCGTAGACGTTAAGTATCATTGTTTCTTCTCGCAGGGAAAATGCAGATTTACAGACTCCGCGAGGTTTGACCGGGGCAAAACTGAAAGTTGAAGCCATCGCTGTTCTGTGTGAACTAAGCATATTATATTTTTTTTTTTTTTTTTTTTTATACAGGGAGAAATCCGCTTTATGGATTTCTGGAGCAGTCTGCGTCACCGTAAGGGTGCCCCAAAGTGCTCCAGGTATGTGGGGCTCACCGACCTGAAGGGTTGGCATACCCACTAAAACTCCTTGTGAGCTGGGAAAACCCCCTCTACTCCTTTTACAATTCTGGTTTGTCAATGTCTAGATATTTGATGTATGCTAACTCTAAGGTTAATTTTCTAATATGTGGATCTAACCTACCTTAATGCTAACTTAATGCTAACTTAATGCTAACTTAATGCTAACTTAACCTAGTTCCCCATTTTCCGGGGGTGTGGTGTTATAATTGTGTTAGTCGTGTGTGTTGTTTACACTTTTTAAAACTGAAGGAGTTGCTCAACTAAACTACGGCCTTAATTAATCAAGGGTAGTCCATGTTGAATCTAGTGTTGGTTAGTCTAGTGGTAGAATGTCCGTTGGTCGTAGGTATCGATTGCCGACATTTACGTTGCCTCTGAAAGTGTTCGCTATCTCGGGGTTAGGATGGACCGCTGCTTTCTCAAGGAAGCGAAGCTGGGCATTACGCGTGAATTCTTTTATTGTGGGCATTTCAAACTCCCTGTGCAACTGATTGTTGCGGACGAACCAGGGAGCTCCTGCTATGATACGGAGGGCTTTATTTTGGACTGTCTGGACCTTGGTCCGATGAGTTTTGGACATCTGGCACCAGGCCTGACAGGCGTACGTAAGTCCGGCCCTGATTATCGATTTGTAAATTAGCAACTTGTTGTTAGTTGATAATTTACTACGATGATTCAGGAGCGGATACAGCTTCCCTAGAAGCTGATTTCCCTTGCGCACGACCATAGGCACTTGGTCCTTCCATACGAGCCGTTTGTCGTATAGAAGGCCCAGGTACTTGATGTTGTTGGCCCATCGGAGCCTAGTTCCATTCAGTGAGAGTTGAGGAGGGGGTATGCGGAAGCCTTTTCCAAAGATTATGGCCTGGGTCTTGGCTGGATTGACCTTAATCCTCCACCGGTCAAACCAGTCACAGAGGCGCGTTAGATGACGTTGAAGTCGGGCCGTGATGTGATCAATTCTCGCTGCTGAAGCGGTAATGGCCGTGTCGTCTGCGTACAATTGGAGGTTGGTGAATCGATCCTTAGGGATATCGGACGAGAAGATATTGAATAGGTGCGGGGATAAGGCGGAGCCTTGTGGGACTCCGGCCCTTATACTCTTTACCTCGGACAGGGATTGTTCGACACGGACTTGGAAAGTCCTATCGGCGAGGAATGATTGAACCAGAGTTGTTAGGTGAGAAGGGTAGCCAAAACGGATAAGCTTAAGGATTAAGCCTTCGTGCCAGACTTTATCGAATGCTTTGGAGATGTCAAGGAAAACAGCGCCAACCCGGAAACCGCGGTTGAAACCGCTGGAGATGTACTGTGCCAGTTTTGTGGCGTGATGAATGGTACCATGCTTTGGTTGAAAGCCGAATTGTTCATCAGGGATGATGTTGAGTTCGGTGCTTTTGTCTCTGATTTCCTCAAGGATAACCCTCTAGGCCACTTTGCCCAATGTTGATATTAGGCTAATTGGCCGGTAGCTGTCAGCCTCGTGGGAAGGAGAGCCAGGCTTCCGAATCATCACAATTTCGGCTTTCTTCCAAGTAGTGGGAAAATAACTGAGTCGGAAAATGCCATTGATGATGTTGGTGATCTCTGAGATCTGCTTAGGAGGAAGCTCCTTCAGAGATTTGGCAGAGATTTTATCATGGCCTGGAGCTTTCTTAGTTGAGCGGGTCTGAATGATGGACTTGACTATTTGCGGAGTCGTAAAGATCCGCACGGGAGGAAGTGGGGTTTGATTGAAGATGCGAATGGTTTGGGCCACCACCGCATCTCTGCCGAATCGTGGGTGAGTGTGAGGGTTTGGGTTGAAACCTGTCCTCGAGCATTTCTGCGAATAGACCTGCCTTCTCTAGAGGGGAAGACGCGGTGCCATTCTCGTGACGTAAGGAGGGAATTTGGCTAGGTCCGTCATTGGAGACGGCTCTCGCCATCCTCCAGACGGATGTGGTATCAGGGTTTAAGTCTTCGAGTTTGGAGTTCCATCTATCATTATGAAATTGATATAGGGCCTCTCTGACTATTTCAATATGTTGATTTGCGAGCCTTTTGATGTTAGGGTCGCCGGTCCTTGTAGCTCTCCGCCGGATGCGGTTTTTCTCTCGGATTAGTTCCTTGATGTGGGCGGGAAGTTTGCCCTGCATCTTTGCTGGAAAAGTTCGAGTGACAGTGGCATGGGAAAAAGCCTGCTGAATGTCTGCGGTTAACTTGTCAACTGCAGCATCCAGTTCCTGAGGGGAGTTGATCCTTGGGATTGGATCAGTATTGTGAAGCTGTTGTTGGAAACTAGTCCAATCTGTAATTTTGCGAGTGACAGTGTCGGGGGTTCTGTCAGCCGGATTTCCCAGTGTGAGAATGATTGGGAGATGATCTGAGGAAAGTTCGTGGAAAACTGTGATGTTATGGCGGAGATTCAGATTCTTGACTAGGAACATGTCAAGAAAATCTGGTTGACCTCTACCGATGAAAGTGGGCTCGTCTGGAGTTATGGGATTGAACATAAATCTTTGTTGAAGGGCGTATAAATCAGTGCCATTCCTGTTCGTTGTTAGGTTTCCCCACAGAACATTCTTGGCATTGAAATCTCCGCCCAGGATAGTTACTTGGTCATCAGGACCGAAAAGTTGCCTGTAATCATTTAAAACTATGGGATGGGTTGGGGAGCCCCTCTGGTAAATGGAAGAGATCATAACAGAGCTATTATTTGACATGTGGACTGTGATTGTGGACGCCTCGGCAGAGACTAAGTTGTAGCTTGGGGGTGGGGGGTTGTGGCTGAGGGAGCGCCTGACAAGGATGAGAGTGCCACCATTCAGGACGCCCACCTTGTCATCCCTGTAAGCATGGAAATTTGGGATTTTGAAACGTTTACCTGGTTTTAAGAAAGTGTCTTGTATGAGGGCAATATCGATTTTATGCTCTTGCAGGAAATGGAGCAGCTCTTGTTTTTTATTGGAGATGCTGAAGCAATTCCAGGACATAATGTTTAAAGTCGACGGTTTGAGTTGTGTATTCATGTCTGTGCGTTAGTAATAGTTTGGGTCATGAGCGTTTTCATCTGCTCCGCGAACATCTTGGCTATTTGCGCAAGCTGTGCGTTGGAGAGAAGGGATTCGTTAGAGGAAGCAGGTTTGGGAGCCTGCTTTTGGGGTTTTTTGGGGGAAAGACGGGAGTTGTCTTGGGTCCCCCAACCTTTAAAGGAAGATTGTTTTTGGGACCTGATCTGGGAAGGGTGCCGCGGGCACCCGCTGAAAGAGGCAGGATGGTCACCTGCGCAATTTGCGCATTTGGGTGGAACTTCTTTTGGTTTTGTGCATTGAGAAGTGTGATGATTTTCACCACACTTTACGCATTTAGCAGGGATATGGCAGCACGGGGCGGCATGCCCGTGGTCCTGACAGTTGTAGCATTGAATGCCACGGGACTTTGATTTTTGAGATTCTACACGTACTTCGAACGTGCGTATGACTTGGAGTTTGAAAATGTCTGTCTCGGATTTTGGTAAGAGAACTAGTACAAGTTTCATGGGCCAGCCGTTGGTGTGACGCCAACGAATAACCTTTTTTGGGTGGAACCCTTGGTCTTTGAGATCGTCTAGGATCTCCTCGTCTGTGAGGTGTTCAGGAATACCACGGAGGACCACGTGGTTGGATTTTTCTTCCGGGAAGCGGAAGGTATAGAATGGCTCCTTGTTTTGGTCAAGGAGCTGCGTGGCTTTCCTGTAGTCTTCCTCGGAACAAGAAAAAATCTTGATTCCGTTTCGGACTACGATTGCTGATGAATATTTGACATTATTTGTTCTGAAAAGACTGGAAATGCTGACAAATTTGCCAGCATTTGTGATTACAATGGGGGGTATGGATTTTGTCCTGACAGGTTTAGGGACGATTTTTGGTGCAATTGTCGGAGCAGCTGGGGGGGTGGTCGGGGCAGCAGGGGGGGTGATTGTATTTTCGGGAGTAGGGGTAGGAAGGGGTGGGAAGTCTTCCCGAGTCAATTGTCTATGATTCAACATGGACTTACCTGCTGGGGCGTTCGTGTTATCCGGCTTTAGATTGGTTTTCTTAGGAGGCTCGGCTTGTTCGTCGTCAGACGATTGAGCAAACTTCCTCCTTCTCTTCTCTTTCCTATTCTCTTGTCTGGTCTGGATCGTATGGAACTGGTCCTTTGAATCCTCCTGTTCCTGGTTCGCTACGTAGGTATCCATTGCGTCCTGGGGAGCATCGCTTCCAGAAGCGGAAATTGCTTCTTCCCCTACGCTGTCTACGGTTGAGTTATTGATCTTTGCAGCTTGGTATTGTATTATTTCAATTAGCTCATCGAGCTTTTTCCTAAGTTCGGTTATCTCGATGAGTAGACGGTTGTTTACTTCATCTTTCTTGATGGCGTCTTCTCTCTGCTGACGGATGGTATCCTTAAGTGTCTCGATCACCTCCGCGTAATCCATTGTCCGACACTTAAAGTCACTTGAGTTTTAAAGAAAAAACACTTTATTTAAAAGAAACACTTTA
This sequence comes from Pachyrhynchus sulphureomaculatus, assembly GCA_019049505.1. NCBI lineage: Eukaryota > Metazoa > Arthropoda > Insecta > Coleoptera > Curculionidae > Pachyrhynchus > Pachyrhynchus sulphureomaculatus. Next base: position 24,477,644 of record CM032447.1, read on the forward strand.
ATAGTTTTAAAATTCACTTTGGACTGTAGCTTGGGTTTTCCCCACAATAATGAACGGCTGCCCGGTTTCCGCCGGGCTTCACTTTTGTTGAACTCCGAGTGCAAGCATATTATAGGTTTTTGCTTTATTTTTATACTTACACAGAATATTTTTATTGCATATTTAGGTACTTTGGTTAATTATATTCCAATAACCGGTAATATCTCAAATAATTTTATTGTACCTATTACACTGGTCAACACAAGTCTTGTTTCTTTTATTTTTTTTTCTGTTATTGGGTATTTCTATGGCACTGACTATGAAAAAAAATACTGGGAGATTGCTAACAGCTTTACCTTTTGAAATATACAGTTTTATTATTTTGCCAAAAAAATACAAAAAAATAATACATTATGTTAACAAAATTTCTATTGAACACTAGCAAATGATCTTTTATAAGATTTCCTTGAATGAACGACTTTAGGTAGATCTCGTTGCAAACTCCAGCAGTAGTCTGCCATCATATGTGAGTCCCACCGCCCCTGATAACGCTCTTCCATTGTCCGAAGATCCTGATTAAATCTTTTACCCTGCTCCTCACTAAAATCACCCAGATTTTGTGGAAATCGGTCTAAATGCGAGTGCCCGAAGTGGATTTTTATGCTCATGTTACACCCTAGCTCTTGCAAGTTCGATAGCATGCACTCAACAAGCTCGACATGGTCGTCAGATTTCTTTTTGCCTAGGAAGCTACTCATAACCAAAACAAATGAATTCCAAGCTTTGGATTCGACTTCAGTCATTGATTTGACAAAATTAGGATCTTTCACGAGTTGCCTATTCTGTGGCCCATCAAAAATACCAGCTTTTAATTTTTCTGAACTTAATCCTGGAAACTTGCAGGAAAGAAAATTAAAACATTCGCCACTTTTGTCAATCGCCTTCACAAACTGTTTCATTATGCCGAGTTTAATATGAAGTGGTGGAAGTATGATGCGGTCTCGGATAACTAAAGGCACGTTTATAACATTTTTTGTACCAACTTTTAGCTCTTCCCGCACTGGCCAAACTTTTTGTGACCAATGGTGTTGTTTGTCACGACTATCCCAGAGACACATGAAACAAGGGAACTTTGTGTACCCTCCTTGTTGACCTAAAAGAAAGTTAACCATTTTCAGATCAACACAAATGACCCATTTGTGGTCTTGATACTTAATTTTTTCCATAACCTTAGAAACATTTACGTATTCTTCTTTTAAAGTCGTCGAATGTGCAATAGGTATAGCTCCGTACTTGTTACCGTTATGAAGCAAAACACACTTTAAACTTCTTTTGCTGCTGTCTATGAAAAGACGCCAATCACTAGGTTGATACTGTTTTAATCCCATCTGCTGCAAAATACCACCAACATCGTTATAAAAAACTAAATCCTTCTCTTGAGAAAAATACGGTAACAGATTTTTTTTCTCGGGTACGATAAAATGTAATGTTGGTTTCCGGAGTAAGCAAATTTTTTTCTTTTAAACGAGATGCTAAAATTTCAGAAGCTTGTTTTGGTAAGTTCAGATCTCTTACTAAGTCATTTAGTTCTTTCTGATTAAATGGTTGAGGTTCTGAAAGGCTACATTTGTAGTCTGAATCAGAGTCTTCACTTGATGTATTTCGTTCGGGTTCACAGAGATTTGGATCATCAGAAGATTTAGATGTGCTGGGTTGTACCTCTTGTGATTTTAATTGAGGTCGTTGAGCAGAAGATAAGTTAGGATATGACCACTTACTACGATTTCCAGGGTTAATTCCCCATGGCTTGTCCTGATTACACAATTTTATTTTAAAGTATTGATGATACGCAGTTTTCACAAAGTCCGATATAGGTTTTCGATATTTTGCAAATATATATATTCACCACAAATATAGCAAAAACAATCGGGATTAAGCACACAACATCTTCTTGACGAAGCCATATCTAAAACAACAACAAAATATATTTTAGTGTCCAATAAAAAACGAAAATCTAAGTAAAAATAGTAAATGAGGGTAGTTAGCTATAACTCAAAAACAAAAGCTGTTAGAGAAAAATTGTTGCCATATTTAAAAAATACGCATCAATTTGAGATTGAAACAAAAAAAAAAATCACAGGAAACAAGCAATTTTCTTTTTTTTGTTGACCAGTGTTATTATTAAGCTTTATAACACTGTAGATTTCTAGTTCTTAAGAATTGTTAATTGTATTCGTTTAGGCCTTTACAATACAAATAAGGTTTTTAGTTTCATCTTTTACTCATTAAAATAAACTTTAAAATGCGTTGATTTATATAGCTTATTGTAAAGTTTAGAAGGTATGTAATAAAATATTTTTTAGAAAAAGGTCTCACTGTTGTATATAGAGAGATAGAAAACAAAGGTGATTAAAATTATAAATGCAAATAATTGGTAGAGAAATTTCGGACGCTTATGGTTTATGACATTTTAATGTTCATAACTCATATTGTGTGCTATGAACTCCAAACAAACAGATTAATGGTTACTTTACGTTGTACACATTATTTTTTTGAGGAATAAATTGCATAGATATTCAGGACTAACAATTTCAAATAATCTTAGGCCACTATGGACGACCAAGTCAACTCAAGTTAAAAGACGTTTAAAATGCACAAATAGGCTAAATTTCCTATTTAATGGTTACTTTTTATTGCGCACCTTATTTTTTTGAGGTATAAATTGCATAGATATCCAGGACTGATAATTATGAACAAATTTAGACCACGTACAGCCATGAGTGACCAAGTAAAGTAAAATTATGATCAATTAAAAGACGTATAAAACTCAAAAATAGGCTACTATATATATTTATTTATATTATATTTATATAGGGTGCTAAAATAGCAGACAGGAAAATATATATGTATGCAATTTATACATAAAAAAAATAAGGTGCGCAATATAAAGTAACCAGTAAATACGAAATTTGACCTATTTGTGCATTTTATACGCCTTTAGGTGCTCATAACTTGAGTTTACTTAGTCGCCCGTGATTGCACGTGGTCTAAGAATGTTCGAAATTGTCAGTCCTAAATATCTATATAATTTATATCTCAAAAAAATGTGTGTAACGTAAAGTAACACATAACTAAAGTTTACGTAGACGAGCATGATCTTATATGAACTAAGATTGTTCAAAATTGTTAGTTCTGAATATCTATGCAATTTATAAGTCAAGAAAATGAGGTGCACAACAAAAAGTAACGATTAAATACAAAATTTGGCCTATTTTTGAATATAATACGTCTTTTAATTGCTCATAACTTGACTTTACTTGGTAATCCATGGTTGGACATGATCTAAGTTTGTACCTAATTATTAGTCCAGAATATCTATGCAATTTATAACTGAAAAAAATAACGTACAACGTAAAGTAACCATTAATTCGAAATTCGGCCTTTTTGTGCATTTTGTCTTTTAAATGCTCATAACTTGAGTTTACTTGGTCTCCTGTGGTCTAAGTTTGTACGTAATTGTCAATTCTACATAACTATGCGATTGAAACCTCAAAAAAAGTAATCTTTTCAACCTACAATTAGGTTTTTATCCTGCAAAATATACAATACAGTGATGTTACCAATAAAATCGAATTTAGCACCATCTAAACTACTCAATATGTATCACCCCAACACCAAACACTTTATTTTTGCACTAGACGCGTTTTCGGTAACCATGTTAGCTTCATCAGGAGCGATGATTGACTCTTTGACTCTCTGACCATCTAAACCTTAATGTTTTTGGACCAAGATTTCAAAGATCTTTATTTACATATTATAAAAGTTTTTAGCTGGTAGCACCGCCAAATATAAAACTTTTTTTGTAGTCAGTCTAATATATATATATATATATATATATATATATATATATATATATATATATATATATATATATATATACATATATATATACATATATATATATATATATATATATATATATATATATATATATATATATATATATATATATATATATATATATATATATATATATATGTATATACGAGGCTGGTTTGAAAAGTCCGTGCAAAAATAAAAACTACTTATGTGTCTAGGGGTAAACCTTTTTTATTTTTCGACATAGTCTCCTTTTAGGCTTATATACTTCGTCCAACGATGTTCTAGTTTGTTGATCCCTTCCGAATAATAGGATTTGTCCAAGTCTGCAAAATATCCATTAGTGTCTGCAATCACCTCCTCGTTTGAATAAAATCTTTGTCCCGCCAGCTAGTTCTTTAAACTGGGGAACAAATAGTAGTCCGAGGGAGCCAAGTCTGGAGAATAGGGGGGATGTGAAACGAGTTGGAATCCTATTTCCATTAATTTTGCGACCACAACTGCTGAGGTGTGTGCTGGTGCGTTGTCGTGATGGAAAAGGACTTTCTTGTAGGCCAATCGCGGGCGTTTTTCTTGCAGCTCGGTTTTCAAACGGTCCAATAACGATGAATAATATTCACCTGTAATAGTTTTACCCTTTTCCAGATAGTCGATGAGCATTATCCCTTGCGAATCCCAAAAGACAGTCGCCATAACCTTTCCGGCCGAAGGAAAGGTCTTCGCCTTTTTTGGTGCAGATTCCTCCTTGGTAACCCATTGTTTAGATTGTTGTTTGGTCTCAGGAGTATAGTAATGTATCCATGTTTCATCCACAGTGACGAAACGACGCTTAAAGTCCTCCGGATTCTTCTGGAACAGCTGCAAACCATCCTTGCAACACTTCACACGATTCCGTTTTTGGTCAAGCGTGAGCAATCGCGGCACCCATCTTGCGGATAGCTTTCTCATGTCCAAATGTTTATGCAAAATATTATGTACCTGTTCAGTCGAGATGCCCACAGCACTAGCAATCTCACGCACCTTAACTCTTCTGTCATCCATCACCATATCATGGATTTGATCAATGATTTCTGGAGTTGTAACCTCCACAGGCCGTCCAGAACGTTCAGCGTCACTTGTGCCCGTATGAAACCACTTATAAACTGTTCTAATCGAAGGTGCAGAGTCACCATAATGTTTATCAAGCTTCTCTTTAGTCTCCTGAGGCGTTTTGCCTTTCATAAAGTAATGTTTAATTACCACACGAAATTCTTTTTCGTCCATTTCTTGAAAATCACTCGACTTCCTTGATTCACACGAATGCCAAACACAAAGAAATATACCATTATGGCTGAAACTTGGTGTGCGTTCATTCAAGAGATGCTACTAACTAAACATGACCTCGATACGCGCCTGTGGTGCCATCTCTCGGACTTTGCACGGACTTTTCAAACCAGCCTCGTATATATATATATATATATATATATATATATATATATATATATATATATATATATATATATATATACCAGGTGTCCAAGTATGAAACGCGGATTTTTTTTCTAAAAAAAACATGTTAAATTCGGAAGAATGATAAAAAGTGCTTTATTCAAAGTATGCTCCATCGCTTGTTATACATTTTTCCCATCTTTCGGGCAATTTGTGAATACCACGCCAGTAAAAATCTTCCCCTTTTGCTGCGAACCATTCATCGAGCCATTTTTTCACATCTTCGTACGAACCAAAGCGCTGCTCAGCAAGTGCGTGACCCATCGATGTAAACAAGTAGTAATCGGAAGGAGCCAAGTCTGGTGAGTAAGCCTCATGGGGTAGAACTTCCCAGCTGAGTACTTCCAACGTGTCGCGAACTGGTTTTGGCCGTATGTGATGGAGCATTGTCTTGAAGAAAAATGACTTTGTGTTGCTTCTTTCAGTATTCTGGCCTTTTTTTCAAGCAGCGAACGGTTCAAATCGCTCAATTGTTGGTAACGTTTAGTACTAACCGTTTCCCCAGGTTTTAACAGCTCATAATAGACCATGCCCCTCTGGTCCCACCAAACACAGAGCATCGTCTTTCTGCCAAAGCGATTCGGTCTTGCGGTCTATGTGGATGGTGCGCCTGGGTTTACTCATGATTTTTTGCGCTTGGGATTCTCAAAATAAATCCACTTTTCATCCCCTGTAACTATACGATGCAAAAACGACTTCCTTTTGTACCGAGCGAGCAAAATGTCACACGTGTTTTGCGTTTTTCCGTTTGCCTGTCGTTCAACTCATGTGGTACCCATCTACCGGTCTTCTGAATCTTTCCCATCTCTCGTAGCCGATTGGAAACAGCTTGTTAACTAACGCCCAATTGCTCGGCGAGTTGCTTTTATGTTTGCGAATCATCTTCGTCCAACAATGCTTGCAATTCCACATCTTCGTATTTTTTTGGCGGTTTTTCACGTTCCTTGTCTGCAACATCGAAGTCACCACTTTTGAAACGCCGAAACCATCGTTCACACGTATCTTGCGATGGAGCATGTTCACCATAAACTTCTCGAAGTAATCGGTAGGATTCAACAGCAGTTTTCTTCAAATAAAAACAAAAAATTAATGTTGTCCGCGAATGCTCTTTGTTCGGTATAAATTTCGACATATTGAACACAACAACACAACACTATGTACACACTTTTTCAATTTATCACTCGTGCGAGTCTGACACTTGTTGATGACACAAAAAAATGGCGCAGTGTCAAATCTTTATAGCACAAACTGCATTGGTGCACCATCTGTTGTCTGAAATCCGCATTTCATACTTGTACACCTGGTACCATATATATATATATATATATATATATATATATATATATATATATATATATATATATATATATATATACATATATATATATATATATATATATATATATATATATATATATATATATATATATATATATTAATACGATAGTAGAAAGATTAATATTGTCACAATATCAATAAACTAATCTTTAAATGATGGTTTACTTTTAATAAACAGTTATTTTCCAAGAGTAATATGTATTGTTATTTATCATCACAGATGTCATCGAAAGATAAAACTTAATGATCTTATTTTTAAACGTTATACCACGATGCATATAGTGTTTAAAGAAATAACATAAGAGAGAAACGACAATTGTTTTTAGTAATTTTATTGTTACATTGTAGACATATCTGCTTAAATAATCATTTTCTTCGCAGGAATTTACATAATATTTAATAATAAGACAACAAAACTTTATATCTTTATCCAAATACGGAACAAAGGAGGATGTGCATTGTTTTTATCGTAGTGTGGAATTTTACGCTTACTTTGAAATCAGCAATTTTTATAGATTTCATATCTTGGAATGACCTTCATGCTTTGACTCCATTCTGCGTTTTCATTTTCTTGATCCTGTCTACTCAACTTACGTACTACATTATACGGGGATGGATTGAAAAGTTCGCGGCCTAGTCAAGAAAACAAAATAAAATATATACAAACATACATTTATTTTTCGACGTAATCTCCACCTAGCACTATGCACTTCTTCTACCTGCTTTCCAAAACTTCCACACGTTTGAAAAAAAGATTCCTCAAGGTCTTCAAAATACTGGTTAACTGCAGCTTCGACTTCTTCATTTGATGAAAATTTCTGGCCGAAGTGTTTTTTCAGGTTTGGGAACAGATAAAAGTCCGAAGATGCCAAATCAGGAGAATAGGCCGGGTGGGGCAGCAATTCGAAACCACAATCACGAATTTGAGCCACAGACTCAACAGACGTGTGAACGCGAGCGTTGTCCTGATTGAACAAACCTTTCTTTCTCAGTAATTCTTAGCGTTTCCCTTTAATTTCTTGACGTAAACGACGGAAAAGGTATTATTATGGTCCACCATAATAATACCTTTAGCATCCCAAAAAACTGACGCCATCACTTTTCCAGTCGACAGAATTGCCTTCGCTTTCTTTGGGGTCGGTTCACCAGATTTTTTCGACTGCTTGGATTGCTGTTTTGACTCTGGAGTATTGTGGTGAAGCCAGGTTTCATCCAGTGTCACAAACCTGTTAAGAAAATCTTGCGGATCAGCCTCAAACATCTCCAAACAGTCGCGAGAAATCGTGAGTCGAATTCATTTTTGTTCAACTGAAAGCAATCTGGGGACCCGCCTAGCGGAAACCTTAGAAAATCCGAGTTCGTTGACAATGTGACAATTATGTTTTGTGTTCATTCATACGAGATGCCTATAGTGTCTGCAATCTCCCTGATAGTTAATGTACGGTCTTTCAATATGAGATTACACACTTTGCCGATGTTTTCTTCAGTCGTAGACGTCGTGGGCCGGCCGGAGCAAGGGTCATCTTCGATGCTCTCTCGTCCACGTTTAAATTCTGCAACCCATTTTTACACAGAGGTATATAACGGAGCAGATTCCCCTAGTGTTGTTTTCATATCATTGTGGATGTCCTTTGGTGTTAATCTTTTTTTTAAACAGGTACTTGATGACCGCACGTTGTTCAATTTTTTCCATTTTTCCAAAAACGCTGCACTTGGCCTCACTAAACTCGTTCTAACCTAAAAACCACAAATTCTACAGCAACAAAATTTTACACTGTGACAACCAAAGAAAGTATGAACTTATTGAGGGTACTATAATAAAAATATATAATTATTTTTTGGTGAGGCCGCTTCTGCAAAAGTACCTCTTAATAAGTTCGATTCTGTTTTTTTATGGGCATATGACACCTACTGCAGAGAGGTCCCTACACGTGTGCAGAAAAAGCGATTTACGTTGATCTTGAATCGCTGTAAATTGTATTCAGTGGGAAACAGTCCTGGGCATATTAATCCAAAAGGATGAGAAAAACTATAACAAATAGATGCTTATACTGCACTCTGTCGGCGACTTACTAAGTCTATTCAAGCAGAGCGGCACAGCACGGCTAGCACTTATTGCAGAAATGCACCTTTCTCGAGCTTACTGCTCTAAGGCATAGATGGCAGCATTGGTATAACAACTAAAGACGAAACGAAAAGAATCGCATTTTTAGAAGTTACCAAAAGTGAGGTTCTCCATATAAATGACTGTTTGAAAAGGGTTGTTCAAGGAGTGACAAGCTGAACTACATACCGATGTGAAATATTTAGAGCGATATGTATTCCTAGCATGCACCGCTTTGGGAGGAATTAAGCGGGCTATATCCATCGAACACTTACCATGAAAATACTTCGATGTTTCAAAGAATCAAGGTTGCTGGCCAGTTCTGGGTCTCCAATCAGGCGAATAGCTCTCTTCTGAATCATCATCATCATCATCGTTAGCATCCATAGTCGGATATAAGCCTCCCCAAATTGTCTCCAATGAGCTTTGTTGTTTGCTTTCTGCATCCAATCGTGTTCTGCTAATCTTTTTATGTCGTCCGTCCATCTTGTCTGTGGTCTGCCTCTGCATATTTTGTTTTCTCTAGGCCTCCATTCAACTATAGGGCGTGTCTAGCCTTGCGATATGCTCCGCCCAATTCGACCTTAATATTTTTGGATGGTTGTAGCTTCTACTTGATGGAAATTCATTATAAATATATATTAAAAGACTGTTTTTAGTAAATTTCCACTGGTTTATTTAAATTGCGATGACGCGTCTCGCTGTCGATGCAGCTTCTTCAGATCTACATTTTACACTGTCAAGTTAGGTTTAATGTTCACAATTTTATATAATTTCTTAATTATAATATTACACCTAATTTAAATTACATTGATAGTATTGGAAAACCCACACAGATTTGGAATTAGGAGAATAAATTCAATAATGGTGAATTGCTTAAATCTACCTGGTCAATGAGTAAAGTACCTGTAGTCCCTAATCGATTTATTTGCATTGTCTCTAAAAGGTTTAGTTTTAAACCTTTTTGTTGGGTGTGTAAAATTTTGAAATTCTTGTTAAATGTGTGATTTTCTGTTAAAAGATGATTAACTTCTGTTGAATTAGATCTTCTATGGATGAAACTTTTTTGGTGTTCTATAATTCTTTGTATAAATGTACGTCCAGTTTGTTCTATGTATGTTTTAGGACATGACCCACATGTTAATTGATAAACCCCTGATTTATTGTCTTTATTGATTTGTTGTTTGTAGTTTTTCAGATATTTCCCTATAGTATTGTTAGTCTTGTAAGCTATGTTGATATTTTTTTGATTTAAAAATTTCCCCAGTTTTTCCGTTGGTTTGCCGAAATAGGTTAAGCATTTAAATGTGGTATTTCTGTCCTTAAAACGTGAGTATATTTCTGAGATTCCCTTGTTTCTAAGTTTTTTCCTAACGATATTATTGATTAAAGTAACCGAATAACCTATGTTAACGGCTACTTGTTTTATGTAGTTTAATTCTTTAGAAAAATTTTCCTCTGATAAGGGGATTTTAGTTAGTCTATGTATAAAACTATGATAAGCTGCGAGTTTATGATGGTTAGGGTGGTGAGAACTATTGTGAATTGTGGTATCTGTATGACAAGGTTCGTGATATATTGCAAATTCATGTTTTTTCATGGTTTTACTGATTGTTAAGTCTAGGAAGTTGATTTTCCCTTCGACTTCTTCTTCCATTGTAAAACTGATATTGTTATGTAAAGAATTAATATACTTTCAAAAGTGAGTTAATTGTCTGTCCGTACCTGTAAAACATACAATTATATCGTCTACGTATCGATACCAGTACAGACAATTATTATTGTTCTTATAGTTGTTAAATATCATTGTTTCAATACTGTCCATGAAAATTTCGGCAAGTAATGGACTTAATGGACTCCCGATAATTAACCCTTCCTTACTATTGTAGAATGTATTGTTAAATGAAATATAATTTTGTCTTAGGCAAGTTCTTAATAAACTAATTATGTCCATTTTTATAACTTCATTTACTTTGTTTTTTGTTAATAGGTTCTCTATTAAAATTATTGTTTCGTCTGGGGGAACACTTGGAAATAAGTTTTTGACATCGAAAGAGACTAATTTAGAATTATCTGGTATTGTTATATTCTTAACTTTGTTCACGAGTTCGTATGAGTTTTTGATACTATATTTAGGTTCAAATTTCGTATGATATTTGATTAAATCAATTAAAAAGGATGACGTCTTATATGCTGGAGTAGACATATAGGAGACAACTGGTCTGATTTTGTGGTCAAGTGTGTGCAGTTTTATGAGTGAATAAAGTTGTGGGATTTGGGGGTGCATATTTATCAATTTAAATTTATCTTTATCGTGAATGATACCATTAGCCTGTTCAATTTGTTGTTTTATTTCTTTTTGAAAAATATTTGTTGGATCTTTATTTAAAATTTGGTACTTTCCTGTTTTGAAAAAATCTAACGTTTTATTAATATAGTCGATTTTGTCTATTGCTATTACTGTGTTACCTTTATCTGCTTTGGTAAAGATTACATCATTTTGTTTTGCTTTACTCTGAATGGTTTTTATTGTCCTTAAGCCTTGGTTGATGTTGTTATTGTTAGATATGAATTATTTTTTAATAATTTCGGCTGTTTGAAATTTTGATAATATGTTGTTAGGACTATCTTTCAAGGCAATCTCAGTATCAATACCTAATGTCTCCGATTCTTTGATATTGAAGTAAAGAAAAAGAATTTTTTACTGATCATCAATTCTTTAATCGATTTATTAACATTTCCAACACCTTTTTCGGACAGGGGAAAAAATCTTCTAACAAAAGGTTTCAAACCCAATATTCAAACTAACTTCAGTCAGAGTCAACGTGAACAGCTTTGGGGATATCGAGTCGCCTTGTCGAATTCCTCTTTTAATTTTGTATTATTTGTTTTTTCTTCAAGCATTATTTGTGAAGTGGCATTTTTATATATATATATATATATATATATATATATATATATATATATATATATATATATATATATTCAAGAAGAGTTGTGTATCTCTCATCGACTCTGCTGTTACTTCTCTTACGTTACTCTTCTGAATAGATTCCAACAAATGCTGTGTATGTTTGGGAGCAGAATCACGTACACTGAAGCAGTATTCCTTCCCTGGTCGTATTTGAGTTTTGCACGGAATTAACAGTTGTATTGGAGTCTAAACCTTTCTAGTTCGAAATAATATTCCTAGCTTTTAAGAAGCTGTTTATCTAATTCATATTTGCATAAGCGTTCTGTCATCTGCAAAGCTGTAGATTGAATTTCTGATCCTTTCCGGCAGATCGTCGATGTAAATGAGAAAGAGAGTAGGAGACAGTATGGCACCCTGAGCCACACTAGCGTGGATAGTGAAGGTGTTAGAAAGAAATACGTTGACTGCCACTTGAAAATAATGCATTTTGAGGAAACACGAGAGCTTTGAATTGTTGTGGCTGTTACTTGATGGAAATTCATAACGAATGTAATGAAAGACTGATTTTGTCAAATTTCCACTTTATTTAGTTTCACTGAAACTGTATGACGCGTTTCGCTATACTATAGCTTCGTCTAATACAAAATGATATTGAATATTAGTGTTGTTACATTTATACAAATACCCTAAGGTAGATAGGTAATAAAATTAATACTATATGCTAATGAATATGCTGGGAAATCCATTCTGAATATTAATTGTATAAATTGAGTAAAGGTGAGTTACCATGGGCCAGACTCTTTTTGTTCGTTTAATATGATGTCTGAATTTTTAATTCTATTTATTTCTAAATTTTCTAATAGGTTTAATTTTACGCCTTTGTTTTGTATGTGTAGAATTTTAAATTTATTGTCAAAAAGATGATTTGATTCTGTTAAATGATTACTGTACGCTGAGTAAGTTTGTTTCTTAAATAGCTTCTTTTATGTTCTAAAGTCCGAGTTTCGAATGAGCGACCTGTCTGACCTATGTAACTTTTATAACAAGAACCACAATTCAACTGATACACTCCAGATTTTTTTGATCATTTTTGTTTTCCTTTTGCGTTTTTAATGAATTTTGAGTTGTTTGTTCTAAAAGCTATGTTGATATATATATATTTGTTTAAGTGGTTTTTAATTTTCTCTGACGTGTTAGTAAAATAGGTTAAAACATTATATTTTTTCCCTGTGTTTTCTTTCTTAGGGTATACTAAAGAAATAACTTTATTTTTTAATTTTTTGTTAAGAATTGAGTCTATGGAGTCAAGAGAAGATCCGTTGTTAACAGAAATTTGTTTTATTAGATTTAATTCTTTATTAATATCATCTACAGATAAGGGGACACTTACAAGTCTATGCAACGTACTGTGGTAAGCTGCCAATTTATGTTGTAGGGTGTGAGCTGATTTTATGTTTATTGTAGTATCTGTATGTGAGGGTTTGTGAAAAATAGAGAATTTGTGTTTGTTGTAATGTCTGGTTATCGTTAAGTCAAGAAAATTAATATTATTGTGGACCTGTCTGGCCCATGGTAACTCACCTTTCCTTAATTTATACAATTAATATTCAGAATGGATTTCTCAGCAATATTCATTAGAATATAGTATTAATTTTATTACCTATCTACCCTAGGGTATTTGTATAAATGTAACAACACTAATATTCAATATCATTTTGTATCAGACGAAGTTATAGTATAGCGAAACGCGTTATACAGTTTCAGTAAAACTAAATAAAGTGGAAATTTGACAAAATCAGTCTTTCACTATAAACACGAGAGCAATAAACAGAAACCATAAAAACATAACTCATCCAACAACCCATCGTGCTAAACACAGTCGAATGCCTTGGATATATCCAATGTAACCGCTCGAGATCCTCTACAGTGTGTACAACTAATCGGTAGTTGTTTGGCAAGGTCTTCTTGTCTTTTTTGGGTATCGGCTGAACTGTAGCGCATTCCCAGGAGGATGGAAATATTCCCTTTCTGTAGGACAGGTTGATGAGTCTACAGGAAAGTGGTGTTAGTTCTCTCACGCATTTTCTGACTACTATGGCAGGTACTCTGTGAACGCCAGAAGTTTTTTTAGTGTCTAGCTTCATTAAAATACGTTTTACGATACGCTGTCTGAAGACAATATCGGGCATCATCGCCTGCACTATGGGAAAAGTTGGTGGTGTTTTTCTTTGGAAATCGACAGTAGAATGTGAAGCAAGAAGTTCATCTAACAAGTTGGCTTTCTCAACTCGTGTTACAGACATATCATACCATACCATAGTAAATAGTATTATCTGTCATTAAGTTTGCATACTTTTCTGATTGAAACCCGGCAAAAGAGACCTTAGCTCCTTTTCAAATATTCATGTTTTGATAGCAATCTTCAAAATCTAAAATAATTTTGTTACATTGTACTTACAAGGTTAATAATTTCTTATGGAATTTTTTTCATAACCATTACATAATTTTTAAGTATGAAAATTCTCTACCGAAGCAAGAAAAATTATTATTTATTAAATAATTATTATTCTTAGAGGTTTGCTTAAACGCAATAAAATGTTTAATTACTAATTTAGTTTAAAAAAAAGGACTTTCATATTTTTATGAACACATATATTTTGTACTTTTGAAGGCCAATACCTAACATTTCATTATCCCATAGAATATTAAATTCGAAAAAAAACACCTGAAGTTTATTTACACTGTACATGATTTCCGGGCTCACTGAAGGGATCCGGCTAATATTACTCAGTAAATTAGGCAGGTCTATGATGGTTAAAAACAAGTCGTTTGTCATATATACCGACATTTCAAAGGCCTTCGATAAAGTCGCTGGCTCTATTTTGTGGCGAACTTTTTCTGTGCTAGAATTTACTGAACACCTTATATAGATATATGAACAAATAACAATGATCACGCATGCAAAGTAACATTTTTTTCACATCCGCCCTATGACTTTGATTTAGCACCCTGCGACTTCCTTTTGTTCAACCATGTAAAGAAACACGTCACCAGCAAAAAAATGATGATGAGTTGAAAGCCGGTATTGCGTCGTCTTTTGAGGTGCAAAGAAAAGATGTTTTAATGGAATATATTTATATTAAGTTGGGAATGTGGAATCTTTGGCACAATGATACTACTCAGTATATATCACCACTACACCAAACACTTTATTTTTGCACTCGACGCGCGTTTCGCTAACCATGTTAGCTTCATCAAGAGCGATGATCATCGCTCAATCATCGCTCCTGATGAAGCTAACATGGTTAGCGAAACGCGCGTCGAGTGCAAAAATAAAGTGTTTGGTGTAGTGGTGATATATACTGAGTAATATATTTATATATATATATATATATATATATATATATATATATTTATTTATTTATTTATTTATATATATATATATATATATATATATATATATATATATATATATATATATATATATATATATATATATATATATATATATATATATATATATATATATATATATATATATATATATATATATATATATATATATATATATATATATATATATATATATTATATATATATATATATATATATATATATATATATATATATATATATATATATATATATATATATATATATATACAGTCCCTGGCCAAATTATTAGACGCACTCTATTTTTTTTAGTAATTTTATGTTTCTTAAGAGTTTTTATGCAATAATGGTATATTTAAACTACAATATTATTGATTTTTATTTAAAAGAATTGTTGTAGACTACATATTTGTATTTATTTTTAACATATGGCAACACTGTGTTGACAAAGTGATACATGAACGTAAACAAGTACAAACCTGTATCAGTCGCGATCGGAATCGAGTCAGGTACGGACGTGTTTCTGTGGCTTTATGGACTGTGATTGTTTAACAGTTTTATACTACTCAGTTATTAGTTTATTTTGTATGCAGTGTTTTAAAAAAGTAATTGGACTATTTTCATTATGGGTAGAAAAGGCGATCTTTCACCACGTAAAAAAGCTGAAGTGAAGGCCCTTGTGATTGCGAAAACATTTACAAACCGAGAAATATCACGAAGATTGGAGGTTTCTGAAGCTAGTATACGATGCATAAAAAGAAAATTGAGTCAGGGAAGGAATTAAGCCCGAAAAGAAAGAAAAGATGCGGTAGAAAACCAATTTTCACTCCACGGTCAGAGAGATGTTTGAAGAAAATTTGTGTAGAAAACAGATTTGCTACCACAAAGGTAATAAAATCACAACTCCAGGATGCTAGCGTAAATGCTTCTGAGCGCACTGTTCGAAGAAAATTGAAAGAATTAGATTTTAAGGCCTGTCGCCCCGCCAGGAAGCCCAAGTTAACAGCTGCAATGAAAGCAAAGCGCCTGAAGTGGGCCAAACAATGGCAAGACAAAGATGTGGACTTCTGGAGATCGGTAAGATACAGTAATTTAATCAATAATTGATACATTATTATCATTTTCAGTTAAATAAAGCAAATAAACATGGAAGTTTATATATTTTTCCTATTTTTGACAGGTCTGCTTCAGTGACGAAAGCACATTCGAAATTTTGCAGAATAAAGCTCAGTATGTGCGTCGTCGTCATGGAGAAAAGTTTCATCCTGATTGTGTCGTCCGGACGGTTAAACATCCCACCAAAGTGATGATTTGGTCAGTCATCAGCGGCAAGGGCACTGGACGTCTGTACGTCGTCAAAGGAATAATGAGGCAAGATCAGTACAAAGAAGTATTACAAAATCGGTTGATTCCGCAGCTCAGAGAATGGTTTCCAAATGGGGAACCATTCACTTTCATGCAAGATGGAGCTCCCTGCCACACTGCTCGGTCTGTTAAAGCTTGTTTGGCAGAAAAAAATATCCCTCTGTTGGATTGGCCGGGTAATAGCCCTGATATGAACCCCATTGAAAATGTGTGGGAGCTGATGAAAAGAGAAGTGGCTAAAGATGTGATTACCAACAAAACCCAGCTCCTAGAAAAGATTATTCATGTGTGGAATCATCATCCTCAATTGCAGGAGACAGTACAATCTTGCATTGATAGCATGCCGCGCAGAATTAAAGCTTTGATAGCGGCTAAAGGTGGCTCAACTAAATATTGATTTTACTAACATTAATTTCACTTTTCTTTAAAACTTAATAAACTTATGCTTTTCTAAATTAATGCTGTTTTATTTATGTCAAATAAATAGGTAATTGATTGGATAATATAAAAATAAAAAACAAATCAATTTTAAAATAATAAAACGGTACAATATCACTCGGTAATTAATATTTTACATGAAATCTTGCAGTGCGTCTAATAATTTGGCCAGTTGAAATTTGGCTTATTTGTCCATGTCTTTTAATTGCTCATAGCTTGGGTTTATTTGGTCGCCCGTGGTCTAAATTTGTACGTAATTGTCAGTTCTACATATCCATGTAATTGAAACCTCAAAAAAGTGATCTTTTCAACGTACAATTATGTTTTTACCCTGTAAAATATACGGTACACTGATGTTACCAATAAAATCGACTTTCGCACCTTAATATTTTTGGACTAAAATTTCAGAGATCTTTATTTACCCAAAATAGAAGATTTTTAGCTGTAGCACCCCCAAATATAGTTTTTTTTTTGTGGCCAGCCTAATATATATATATATATATATATATATATATATATATATATATATATATATATATATATATATATATATATATCTGAGACGTTCGGGCCAAATGTGGTAAAAAGTATGAAATTATATGATAATATTAATAGAAAATTGGCATCTCAAAGAAACAAGCATATATTTCTATTAGAATGTCGTCGTACAAAAGTAACACCCCGTTTTCTTGAAGAGACTCTGGAG
Source organism: Pachyrhynchus sulphureomaculatus (assembly GCA_019049505.1). Taxonomy (NCBI): domain Eukaryota; kingdom Metazoa; phylum Arthropoda; class Insecta; order Coleoptera; family Curculionidae; genus Pachyrhynchus; species Pachyrhynchus sulphureomaculatus. Next base: position 24,495,248 of record CM032447.1, read on the forward strand.
AATTCCACAAACTATATCAAACAATAATATAACCAGGCTGGAAAACATAACACAACAGGTAACAATCAATTTCCATGTTATCTATTTCTGACACTAATCGGTACATAGGAAGACTCGAGAGATCATTGGGTGAGCTATTACAGGACCTTAGGACTCAATTACCATTTTATACTTTTCATGATTTAATTTTTATTCAACATAATAAATATAAATTTTTATTCAATAAAATTAAAAAAAACAATATTGAAAAAATAGAATTTTTAAAAAAGAAATTTCATGAATTTAATATAGGCAAAGACAAGTGGATAAAAAATATTTCCGATGTAGAAATACCACCTAATGTAAAAAGGTTTCTAGCCCTTGGTCCCAAGTTTAGTCTCACTATATCTAACAAAGATATAAACATGTTTAGTCTACTGTCTGAGGTAGAGGAATTAATTCACTATGTCCCCCCACAAAAACAAGACTACGTTGGTGCAAGGGCAACCTAATTACTAACTATGTAATATCACATAAAAACAAAACTTCTATCACTCATAAATTAGAGACGGAAACAAAAAATTTCTTAAAAAATCATCCCGATTTACTGATTACTAGGTCTGATAAAGGCAATGTTACTGTTGCTATGTCAAAAACTTCCTATCTTGAGAAATCACACTCCCTACTTCAAGATAACAAAACCTATGAAATAATACATCACGATTCCACTTCAAAAGTAGATAGATTATATATATATATATATATATATATATATATATATATATATATATATATATATATATATATACATATATATATATATATATATATATATATATATATATATATATATATATATATATATATATATACTGTCTGTATCTAATCTATAAAAATGCAAATGCAATTAATGATGAATAATAAAATGTAGACATTTATTTTATAGCCTTTAAACAATCCTTCGATTAATAAAAATTTGTTACTTTATGGTTGTCAAAGGAAATATAGAAGATTAATGAAATTATTGTGAGTTTTGTCAGTATGACTAAAATCAACATTAAATTACTCAGCTTTTAAAATATTTTCCTAATCAACTCTCAAAAGTTGCTCTCTGAACAACTTTTAATTGAAGAAAACAGGTTGAACCTAAACGAACACGTGATTTATATTTTCAACAATTTCATGAATTAAAAGAAGTTTTGTTACAGTTTTCCTCCGTTTGCATTAACATATATACCAGGGAGAGAGGACACTAATAGACTTTTTACATCAAAATTGTTTATATGTAATGAACACCTTCTTCAAAAAGAACAAAAACAGAACATGGACATGGTCTAGCCCAGATGGTAAAACAAGCAATGCAGTAGATTTCATAATCAGTAACAGGAAAGACATTATCCAAAAGGTAAGTGTCCTGAATAGATATTCAGTTAGGAGTGACCATCACATTATGAGAGCAAAAGTGTTTATTTCCATTAAACAGGAAAGAAACAACATGATTCTTAAAAAAAAAAACATAAGAAATGGACAATCCCAGAGGATGTGGATTCCTATAGAAGAGAGATCACAAGCTCCTTGGAATATAATGAAGATACAGCAGTTGATGACATATTCGAAAATATCAAAAATAATATAGAAAATGTCAATGCCAAAACTTGCCAAAACATCAAAAAGAACAGAAATTAAATCAAAGAGTAAAACAGCTAATAAAGCAAAGGAGAGAAATGGTAGATAAGACTACAGATGAATACAGAACTATAAATAGAGAGACATTGAGAGAAATTAGAAAAGACAAAAGAGAAAAAAATTCAGAGAAAATTAAAAATGTTGTAGACCAGAATAAAAACTTAAATTCTTGAGACGGAAGAACGCAATGGGAAGAAAAGACATTCATGGTAATGTAATAACAAACAAAAGAGATATTTTACAGATCATCGAATTATTTTATCAACAATTATATACCTTACAAGATAAAAGAACAGAAATCAACATACCAAAAGTCCTAGATCAGAGGTCGGAGAATATCCAAGAAATCACATCAGCCGTGAAGGCAATATTGTGGTACAGGCAATTAAACAAGGACAACAAATTATCAAATCACTTAAAATGTTATTTAATAAATGCCTCCTGGAAGGAATAATTCCATCGCAATCGAATAATGCAACTATTGTCATCATGCATAAAAAAGGAGATACTTCAGGCCTTACAAACTATCGGCCCATTAACCTCCTAAGCCATGTATACAAGTTATTCACGAAAATACTTACCTAACGTTTAGCAAATAAATTCGAGTTTTTCCTTTCAAAAGAACAGGCAGGTTTCCGCTCGGGGTATGGAACAAACGACCATCTGCTTACAGTTAAAATCCTAATTGAAAAATGTATAGAATATAATAAGCCTCTTGTACTCGCTTTATGTGAAACCAAGGTCAGTCCATCGACCAGCACGGTCAACTATCTTTATCCTGGGTACGACTTCTATTCCCGATTTAGGCGTAACTTTGGAATCTGTCTTTTTGTCAGAAGCGACCTCTCTTGTCAACGAGAAGAAGCTCTGGAGCCCCCAAACTTTGATGTTATGTGGTTAAAAATAACGACTCAACAAACCACAAGGTTCATCTGTATCCTGTATCGACCACCAAGTGATACCAATTTTCGAACACTTTTCGCTTCTCTTGCAGACACCATCGATTATTTACAAAGTAACTATCCAAGTGCCGAAATTGCCATCCTGGGCGACTTTAATGTCCACAATATCAACTGGCTCAAATATTCGAATACTACCGACGAACAAGGTCGTGAAGCTGAATCATTCTCAATCAGTTATGGCTTAACTCAGCTTATTGACGAACCAACACGGATCCCTGATCGAGACGGGGAGTTCGCCAGTCTTCTTGATCTGTTTTTAACCACCAATCCGGAGATTTACACGGTCACCGTAAATCCGCCGTTAGGTTCTTCCGACCATAAACTGCTTTCGACATCGAGTATCCTGCCAATCAGTGACAGAGAGGCGCCTAGGCCGCGCAAGATTTGGCACTACAAATCTGCTAAATGGGAAGATCTCATGGAATACTTTCGAACTTTCCCTTGGATGGACTTTTGTTTTCGATCCGATAACCCATCTGACTGCGCCAGGGAGGTCTCCGATGTTATTTTGGCTGGTATGGAAGCTTACATCCCTTTTTCGAAGAAATGCTCCTCCAACGGCAAACCTTGGTTCGACCGAAAATGCAAAGAAGCTGTTGCTTCTAAACATATTGCCTACCGACAATGGCGTGAAAATCCTAACACCTTAAATCGAAATATCTTTGTTCATGCCCGGAACAGATGCAAGGGAATTATCGACGAGGCCAAGGAGGCACACAATCAACGAATTAGAAACAAACTTCTCGCTTGTCCCAACAATTCCAGGTCCTTTTGGGCAGTCGCTAAGGCAGTTAGTCAAAACTTTACCAAATCCACCATAACACCACTCACACGGCCAGATAATTCCATTGCAACCACACCTGTTGAGAGAGCGAACTTGTTGGCTGAACTCTTTGCTTCACATTCTACTGTCGATTTCCAAGGAAAAACACCACCTACTATTCCCATATTGCAGTCAAGGATGCCCGATGTTGTCTTCAGACAGCGCATCATAAAGCGTATTTTAATGAAGCTAGACACCAAGAAGGCTTCTGGCGCTGACGGAATACCTGCCATAGTTCTCAAAAACTGTGCAAGGGAACTAACACCAGTTTTCTGTAGACTTTTTTAACCTATCCTACAGAAAGGGAATATTTCCGTCCTGCTGGAAATGTGCCACGGTTCAGCCGATACCTAAAAAAGGTAAGAAGACCTTGCCAAATAACTACCGACCAGTTGCACTGCTTTCAATAATATCGAAAGTCATGGAAAAGGTTATCAATGAGCATCTTCTAAAATATCTTGAACGATTCAATATTATTAGCGATCACCAATATGGTTTTCGTAAACATAGATCAACAGGAGATCTTCTGACTTATGTAACACATGTTTGGAACAACGCAATTGAACACTTTGGAGAATCTCGAGCGGTTGCTCTTGACATATCCAAGGCATTCGACCGTGTTTGGCACGATGGACTGTTGGCTAAGTTGCGCTCTTATGGTATGTCTGAAAGGTTCTGTTTGTGGCTCTCATGTTTCCTCAGAGAGCGTTCTTTACGAGTGGCGGTCGACGGATTTCTTTCTAACACCCTCACTATCAACGCCGGTGTGCCCCAGGGCTCCATACTGTCTCCTACTCTCTTTCTCATTTACATTAACGATCTGCTGGAAAAGACCGGGAATCCAATCTATAGCTTTGCAGACGACAGTACGCTTGTCTCTTCATTCACCTTGAACCCTCGGACATCGGCTGCTCAGGCGAATATCCGCAGACAGCAGGAGGTCGTTCAACTTAACAAAGACCTGGAAGAAATTCTATCTTGGGGTAACAGTAACCAAGTGGAATTTAACGCTACAAAAACCCAAGCGGCAGTTTTTTCTAAAAAAGTTAACGTTGCTGAACCCGACATAGTTATGTCGGGGCACTCCATTCCCCTAGCATCGTCGCTCAATTTGTTGGGCGTTGGTTTGGGAGCAAATATGTCTTGGCATGAACATGTTGCAGGCATAGCAAGAAGAGCTTCTCAAAAATTGGGAATATTATTTAGAACCAGAAAGCTTTACACCCCACAGCAACTGTTAATTCTTTACAAAGCCCAAATTCGACCAACTATGGAATACTGCTCCCACGTTTGGGGCTCCGCTCCCAAATATACACTGCATTTGTTGGATTCTGTTCAGAGAAGAGCGGTCCGTCTGATTGGGGACCCGGAATTGACCGGCGGCCTTGATTCGCTGGAACATCGAAGAACGGTTGGCGACTTGAGTCTGTTCTACAAGTATTTTCATGGAAAGTGTTCGAAGGATGTAGCCCGCTTAATTCCTCCCAAAGCGGTGCATGTTAGAAATACACGTCGCGCTGGTGCTTCGCATCCGTATGAGGTTCAGCTTGTTACTCCGCGTACGACGCTTTTCAAGCAATCTTTTATATGGAGAACGTCATCCCTTTGGAATAATTTGCCCAGCGCTGTGTTTCCCACCGAGTACAATTTACAGCGATTCAAGAACAACGTGAATCGCTTTTTCCGCACTCGTGCCGCTCCTGGAGCGCTTTAGAGTCTTCCCTGCAGCACGTGTGCTAGACCAATGACAATAAAAAAAAAAAAAAAAAAAAAAAAAAATATTTATGGACTTCGAAAAGGCTTTTGATTCTGTAAATCAGCGGAGACTTTTGGAAGCGCTTTCTGAGTGTCTTATTGATCATCGATATTCCAATGTAATTAATTACATATATAAAAATGCCACCGCCCATGTTAAAACACAAATTTCGAATCGAAAGAGGAGTGCGGCAGGGTGATACGCTCCCACCCAAGCTTTTCGTAACACTTCTAGAAAGTGTTCTAAAATCAATAAACTGGTAAGGAATGGGATTTAACATTGAGGGTGAAAAGTTAAATCACATCTGTTTCGCCGACGACATTGTCTTAATAACAGACAAAATACAAGAAGCACAAACTATGCTACACATGCTTCAGCAAGCTTCAGGAAAGGTTGGTCTAAAAATCAATCTATCCAAGACAAATCTTGTATTAAGCGACACTATAAAACTGAATAACGTAGAGATAGAGCAAGTGCACCAATATAAATACCTGGGACATGAAATCAGCATAGGACGAGATAACCAAACACATGAAATTCAGCGGCGAATAGGTCTCTCCTGGCCTGCATGTGTCAAACTGGCCTATGTGTTCAAATCTAGCCTTCCTATGTGTTTAAAAAGAAAAGTATTTGACAGATGCATACTCCCTGTTCTTACGTACGGAGCCGATATTCTCACAATGACGAAGAAAAACATCAATAAAATATGTGTCATGTAACTAAAGATAGAGAGGTCAATGTTAGGCGTTACTCTTAGAGATCACATTCCAAATCACATTATCAAAAAGAGAACGGGAGTACAAGATGCAGTCCAATTCATTCTACATCTTAAGTGGAACTGGGCCGTGCATGTTGCTAGGTTTAAGGATGGGCGATCGACAAAGAGAATCATAGAGTGGTGACCAAGATCCGAAGCCTATCGGAGTAGAGGTAGACCACGAAGTCGTTGGATTGATAATTTGAAAAAAGTGGCTGGAAATTGGGTACAAGCGGCCCAAAACAGAAAAAAGTCGACTTGAGGGAGGCTTTCGTCCAGCAGGTAGAAACTGAAGTGAAGGAAGTGGATTCTGCACCAGCACTCACGACCCTTTGTTATAAGATAAATGAAAACCTGGTTGTACGCGCAATACCGGATGCTGCAGTTTCGGGAGCCAGATTGAAGTTTCTTATGCAGAAATAGTCGATAAAATTTATGGTGTCGTCACAGTAAACCCAATACAGTAGCGAAACTCAGGGATAACCGTATAGAAATATCAGGTCTCAGTTTTCAAGAGGTCGCGTGGCAGTCCGCCATGTTAAAAACTGGGCCAGCGGAAGAGTTTAAATAGACATAATGTTACTGTGCAAAGTTTTATCATTCAAAATCATAGATATTATACAAATGTTGGAAAATATTTGATTTAATAAAATGTCAAGTTAATACAGCATAAGTAATATAAAAAAAAACAAAAATTAGGAGCGCTTTGTTACACAGGAAGGCATTTTCAGAAAAAATGTTGCAGACAAAAGTTTTAGCATTTTCTCCAGGGACTTAAATAAGCATATTAGATCTTGGGCTCAACGCTTCGTTAGGACTCTATAAGGCTTAAAAGTGAAAACTGAAACTGGAACCCAAATTTTTAAATACATATTTGAATTCAGCAAGGAATTTTATGTCCGAATACAAATTGAATGTTTCTGGGCCTGATTGGGCCTCATTGTAACCACAATAAAATCCGACTCTTACAAGGAGTATTCTTTATCTAATCCTATATTGACAACTGGATACGCATGGTCGAATAAACGATTTTTTAAATGATTTTTAAACATTTTCTGAGAAAAATGTGAGGACCATATTTTAATTTTTGCATAAATTTTCAATTGGACAATTGATGACGTGCTTGGTTTCTGCAAGCTAAATCTTTACTCTATAACCCAAAAAATGTCATAAGTGCAATAGCTTCTCAGAATTGTTCAATTTATCCGCATTCGATTTTATACACAATTGATATTCTTTAATTAAATCACTTACCTTTCAACATCTTTGGGGAAGAAGATCAAACTCAACAGCACAACAACAACCTCCTTTTCCCATGATTATATAAATTGTTTGCCAACCTTTTCAATTCTCTTCACTTACAAAAGTTTTTAATTTTATTTTTATACAAACTCTCTCTCTCTTCCTTCTGTTTTTAAATTCATATAAACTGCAGTCACATCAAGAAACGATCGACAATAAATTTCAAAAGACACATCCCGAGATCAGATGTAAACATTGAAAGGCCATATTGAAAGAGGGACCCGTCGTCGCAAGCGCCATTCTTCTTTTTCCATTTGACTATTGCCGCAGACACACAATACAGTTCTGGCACATAATATGAGGTACCCATTGCTTGTCTTGATTTCACAATGTCATTTAAAAGTGGTTAAAATACGTAGTTTTAACGAAGTCCGAGATAGGTTTTCGATATTTTTCAAAGATGTATTCGCCACAAATATAGCAAAAACAATCTGGATTGTGTAAACAACGTCTACGTGTCGAAGCCATATCGGAAATTAAAAAAATAATTATTCTGAGTCGGGTAGATCTTAAAAAACTGCGGGTGTCGTCTAAGTTAGGGTAAACCGAAAATATTAAAAAACATGATCTGTCAGAGAAAAAGTAATATCGGATTCGAAATCAGAACACTACAATAAGTCCAAAACTGAAAAAAACAGAGGAAAAATCAAAAAGAAATTATTTGTTGACCAGTGTAATCTATTATAAAAGTTTTTACAGTTATTAAATAACAATTTCTTATTGGCTTCTTTTTAATACACACTCAAGGCACTAAAAAATGTATATATATATATACTTCATTTTATTTATTACATCATTCAGATATATAAAATAGTACAGGTAATAGGAATGTTAGTTATGGAAATAAGGTCTTGTATTCAAGGATTGAAAAACTACAACAAAAAATAGTTTCAGTGTTATTACAACCGATTTTTTTTTACCTGTGTTAAAATTATTTGATTTATTCACTTCAATATCCCATTCCAGGCCTTCCATTCCTTCTGGAGTGGGGCCATCCCAAAATTTATTCTCTCACAACAAAATACCTATAAGTAAAAAAATAATTTAAAATAAAATTAATGATTACTGCGTTGAAGTGGGAATTGTATTGACAAATTTTTTTTGTCTCTTGCACCAAAGTACAAGATATGACCTTTCAAATCTTGTAACATATAGCTTAATCAAATTTATTTGGTAGTATTTTAACTTTATTTAAAATATCTTCTGCCTAATTGACTTGAGCATAAATATTTAAGCATTTTGCCAATGAGGGATGACTTATACAACAAATATAAAAGCTGAAAAGCCATATTTTGACCTTTAAAGTTGCATTCGAAAGCTTCAAATAAAGAGACGTCCAATAGGTAAAACGAACATTATACTCAGTTGCAGTTATTATCAGTAAATACATGTGGCGCCATTTAAACAATATTTTGGTTCCTCTAAATCATAAGTTCGCAACGGGGGCGGTATCGCCCCCCCCCCCCCCCGTGAACGCTAGAGCCTTCAATGGAGGCGGTAGCGGATCCAGAGACAAATTATAATAAATACTTTGAAAATACCTACTGTTCTCATGAATAAATATTTTATCTAGCTATCTAAAATTTTTATCTTTCTGTTATTGCGTAAATAAGCATTAGGTATACTCGTATGTATACCTAATTCGGTTTAATATTGCCGGTGACAAGTCTTTGAAAGTTGATAAGCAAAGATGCGATTCGCGCAATCAAGCATGTTTCGACAAAAATATGGGAGCTTGTAATAACTTGTTTACAGAGCAAGTGCACCGGCATCGCAAACAAGCAAATGTATACAAGTTGATGCGTGCACGAAATCAATTCTATAAAAGGCAGAGATAGCTCTAGGAACTTCTTATTATTTTTGTGTGCTTCGCCAATAATCCATATTCGTGAGTAAAAGAGATAAAAGTCATTATAGCCATTATTTTTATAACTATCTATAAATCTTTTTTTTTGGATGGTTGTAGCTTCTACTTGATGGAAATTCATTATAAATAAATAATAAAAGACTGGTTTTAGACAATTTCCACTGGTTTATTTAAATTGTGATGACGTGTTTCGCTGTCGATGCAGCTTCAGTGTAAAATGTAAATCTGAAGAACCTGCATTGACAGCCAAACGCGTCATCAGAATTTAAATAAACCAGTGGAAATTGACTAAAACCAGTCTTTTATTATATATATATATATATATATATATATATATATATATATATATATATATATATATATATATATATACGAGGCTGGTTTGAAAAGTCCGTGCAAAAATAAAAACTACTTATGTGTTTGGGGTAAACCTTTTTTATTTTTCGACATAGTCTCCTTTTAGGCTTATACACTTCGTCCAACGATGTTCTAGTTTGTTGATCCCTTCCGAATAATAGGATTTGTCCAAGTCTGCAAAATATCCATTAGTGTCTGCAATCACCTCCTCGTTTGAATAAAATCTTTGTCCCGCCAGCCATTTCTTCAAATTGGGGAACAAATAGTAGTCCGAGGGAGCCAAGTCTGGAGAATAGGGGGGATGTGAAACGAGTTGGAATCCTATTTCCATTAATTTTGCGACCACAACTGCTGAGGTGTGTGCTGGTGCGTTGTCGTGATGGAAAAGGACTTTCTTGTGGGCCAATCGCGGGCGTTTTTCTTGCAGCTCGGTTTTCAAACGGTCCAATAACGATGACTAATATTCACCTGTAATAGTTTTTACCCTTTTCCAGATAATCGATGAGGATTATCCCTTGCGAATCCCAAAAGACAGTCGTCATAACCTTTCCGGCCGAAGGAACGGTCTTCGCCTTTTTTGGTGCAGATTCCCCCCTTGGTAACCCATTGTTTAGATTGTTGTTTGGTCTCAGGAGTATAGTAATGTATCCATGTTTCATCCACAGTGACGAAACGACGCTTAAAGTCCTCCGGATTCTTCTGGAACAGCTGCAAACCATCCTTGCAACACTTCACACGATTCCGTTTTTGGTCAAGCGTGAGCAATCGCGGCACCCATCTTGCGGATAGCTTTCTCATGTCCAAATGTTTATGCAAAATATTATGTACCCGTTCAGTCGAGATGCCCACAGCACTAGCAATCTCACGCACCTTAACTCTTCTGTCATCCATCACCATATCATGGATTTGATCAATGATTTCTGGAGTCGTAACCTCCACGGGCCGTCCAGAACGTTCAGCGTCACTTGTGCCCATATGGCCAGTCCGAAAATTTTGAAACCACTTATAAACTGTTCTAATCGAAGGTGTAGAGTCACCATAATATTTATCAAGCTTCTCTTTAGTCTCCTGAGGCGTTTTGCCTTTCATAAAGTAATGTTTAATCACCACACGAAATTCTTTTTCGTCCATTTCTTGAAAATCACTCGACTTCCTTGATTCACACGAATGCCAAACACAAAGAAATAGACCAATATGGCTGAAACTTGGTGTGCGTTCATTCAAGAGATGCTACTAACTGAACATGACCTCGATACGCGCCGGTGGTGCCATCTCTCGGATTTTGCACGGACTTTTCAAACCAGCCTCGTATATATATATATATATATATATATATATATATATATATATATATATATATATATATATAAATCTGTTCAAAAGTTAATTTATTTAAACCATGACAAATTTTGTATTTCAAAATGTCTGAATCTAGGAAGAAATGCCGACAGTACAGTATAGAGTATTTGAAATATGGATTTACACTCTCTCCTACAAACTAATCATTACCTATGTCTGTGTTTAATTTGCCAAAAAGTTTTTTTCAAATGAAGCCATGAAGCCTTCTAGGCTACAAGAGCATTTGAATAAAATGTATGCTGATAAAAAGGATAAATATTTATCCTATTTTCAAGGACTGGAAAAGAAATATTTAAAACAGCCAATTATATCCAACCTTTTTGCGTCGTATTCTAAACAAGAAGATGATGGACTACGAGCCTTGTATAATAGTTCATTGTTAATCGCAAAAGCGGGAAAACCACATACAATTGGCGAGGATTTAATGTTACTGAAATAATAAAAACTGTTCTTCATCGTAAGACACCGTCAGATATCATCAGAAAAATTCCTCTGAGTAATAATTCGGTGCAAAGAAAAATAGATAAAATGGCTAAAGACGTTGAAAGATCATTATGCGATTACTTAAAGAGTTGCAAATTTTCCATCCAACTCGATGAATCAACTCTACCAAATAACGAAGCACTACTTTTATCATATATTCGATTCATAAAAGAAGAAAAGATTTGTCAAGAGTTATTATTTGCTAAAAATTTGGAAACCGATACAAAGGGAGAATCGATATTTAAAACCATAAACAAGTTTTTTCAAGAGAAAGAAATTCCTATTCATAATATTTTGTCAGCTGCTACTAGAGGATTCGATCTCGGGATCCCGGGTCACGGGATCCCGATCGTATTTTAGTCCCGAAATTTTCGGGATTAAATTTAATGAATCCCGGGATTTTCGGGATTAAAATATTTTTGTATATAAGTCAATAAATATGTGCGTGAAACGAAACGCACTTAATTTCATTTGACGTTTTGATGGTCATCTTGTGTACACAGCTGATTTCATTTGTTTTTGCTAACGACCGGTGCCGGGTTATGTGTAAAAGTGTGTAAAATATTCGCTTCTCGTCGTGTAAGTATTGATATTTTTCTTGTTAATTGGTGATAATCAATGAATTTATTAAAAAACAACAATGCATAAATGTGTCTGAATAAATATAGATGAAAAACAACGAGTGTTATTTTCTGTAGCTCTAAGAGGTTATGTTTATGTTGTGCATAGACTTAAATGTTTTTTTTTTCTTTTTTTGTTTAGGTTTAAGAAGTAAACAATGTCACTATCCAAAGAAAGTTTTTATGTCAAACACAAAAAAGATGAAGATGTTTCGTCAGTGTGGAGTCATTTTTTAGTCGATAAAGCGGGTAGCTCAGCACAATGTAAGCGTTGTTTCGCTATTTTAAAGACTTTAGGAGGATCAACCAAAGGCCTACATACTCATCTATCTTCAAAACATTCTGTGTGTGCTAAGGCATTTTCCTCAACGGGCCAAAATAATGAAGGACCACCTTTGAAAAGAAAAATTACGTCAGTCGCCGACTATTTTGTGAAGTCTGATACCCTTGACTATGTTTTGGCCCGTATGACTGCGCTAGATGGTTTTCCTTTTAGCGTATTTGTGACATCAAAAGATTTAAGATCGTTATTATTAGCAAAAGGTTACTCAGACTTACCTAAATCTGCTTCTACTCAGTATATATCACCACTACACCAAACACTTTATTTTTGCACTCGACGCGCGTTTCGCTAACCATGTTAGCTTCATCAGGAGCGATGATTGACTGAGTTGAGACAATTGAGTCAATCATCGCTCCTGATGAAGCTAACATGGTTAGCGAAACGCGCGTCGAGTGCAAAAATAAAGTGTTTGGTGTAGTGGTGATATATACTGAGTAGTATCATTGTGCCAAAGATTCCACATTCCCAACTTAGTAAATCTGCTTCAACAATCCGCAACAGAGTAGTAGACTACAGTCGAAACATAAAAAAACAAATGACAGCTGAACTATTTACATTAAAAAAAGGAGGACAACGATTTAGTCTAAGTTTTGATGAATGGACGTCTAGCTCTAATAAGAGATATATGAATTTAAATATTCATTCAGGCAAAGAAAATTGGAATTTGGGACTTATTCGAATTAATAAATCGCTGACAGCCGAAACTTGTGTTCATACACTAAAAAAGCGGCTTTTGGAGTTCCATATCTCATTAGATACCGATATTGTGGCAATAGTGACCGATGGTCCAAATGTAATGCTGAAGGTTGGAAAACTTGTTAATACAGAACACCAAGTTTGTTTTGCACATGGTATTCATTTAGCCGTTTGTGATTTATTGTATAAAAACACACCTGCAAATGAGCCTACCATTGATGATATTGATGACTCGGATGATGATAATGAAGAACTAGACTCAGGATTAGCCATTGAAACTGGAAATGGACGGGATTTGACTAATGATCGAAATATTAATGAAGTAATAAAGAAAGTTCGTAAAGTAGTTCTTATTTTCAAAAGAGCATCCTTGAAAAATGATACAATACTTCAAAAATATGTTAAAAAAGAACATGGAAGAGAGCTTAATTTACTGCTCGACTGTAAAACGCGTTGGAATAGTCTCTTTACAATGCTGGAGCGATTTGATCTTTTAAAAAATAGCGTAAAAAAGGCACTTATTGACCTAAATAATGCTGTACAATTTGAGGAATCAGATTTTCAACTCATTAATGAGATAATCAAGGTCTTGGCGCCAGTTAAATTATCCGTAGAAGCAATTTGTCGTTCTGATGCCAATTTGTGCACGGCTGATGCGACACAGGTTTCTTTTTCAACAATTGCGTGAAAATGACTCAATTTTGGCTTCCAAATTGAAGACACATTTATTGAACCGCATGAAAGATCGTCGACGAAATGAGTTAAGTGGAGTATTAAACTATCTACAAAATCCTCATACTGAGAAGACTGAGACTACTGAGAGTAACAATTTGGATACTGATTGTGATGTAAAGGGGTTATTTTCAAGTCCAAGCAAGATGGCAATAAAAAAACAGATTATTTCATTAACTGCAAGGATGGAAAACAATGATAATGAAGAAAATGACATGAAAATTGAACCTGTGCATACAACTAGTAAAACTGATTTGACATTGAAAGAAAAGCTTCAGAACGAAATAGAAAACAGCATGAAAACTATAAATCCAGAAGCATATAAAGAAACTGATCTTTCTAAAATCATTAAACAAGAAATGAATCTTTATGAGAATAGTTCCTCACGAGGTTATAATTTGGAGAAGACTTATAAAAATTTATTGACGATTCCTCCAACTTCCATCGAGCCTGAACGCGCTTTTTCCGCCTCTTCATATTTGTGCAACAAATTGAGAAGTATGCTTTCGGATGAGACGTTGGATGCGTTGTTATTCCTTAGATTTTATTTTCATGGCTTAAATAAGTAATTCATAAAGTTTCTGGTCTATTTAATTTAAAATTTGAGTACCTATGAACATTGATCTCTTTAGCATATAGTCTTTTTTATAGTATATATAACTAAACAAATTTTAAGAAGTTGATTTGTTTTAAGTTTATTGTAAAATAAAATAAAAACAAATTAGGCAATTATGAAACTATTTCATAAATTATTTACAGAAGTGCCTAGTTTGTTGTTTATTTTATCAGAAAAAAGTATAATTTTGTTTTGTTTTTCGAAGATTTAACTAAAGATTTAAAATAAAGAGTTGATTTTTGATATGTTTTACTGACTTTTTGTTACCACTTTCTATTACCAATACAATCCCGGGACTATCCCGGGATCCCGAGATTAACTGTAGATAATCCCGAAATCTCGGGAATAGAAAAATCGACCGGGATCGAATTCTCTAGCTGCTACTGATGGTGCTCCAGCAGTGACGGGGCGTCATAAGGGTTTCATGGCGCATTTAAAGCAGTACCAAATGTACTCGCTGTACATTGTGTTATTCATCGTTAGCATTTGGTTGCAAAAAATCTGAATGAACGCCTGCACACCTCGTTTCATTACATTATTTGAGTAATCAATAAGATTAGAAGCAATGCATTGAATGACAGATTATTTGGCAAACTTTGTAGTGAAAATGATGAAAATTACAATCGCTTGCTGCTGCACACAGAAGTTTGTTGGCTCTCAAAAAGTATTTGTCTGCATCGTTTTTTCAATCTATTTGGCTCAGTACTTGACTTCCTTGAAAATAAACGAAAAACTGCGCGAAAACCTGATTACATCCAAAAATGACAACGCTTATTTGACAGACCTGTTTAAAATATTTAATGAAGTCAACATACGAAGATGAGTTGAACATAATTATAACAAAAAACGTCATACCTGCTTTTGTGGGAAAACTTCTGTTCAAACGAAATCTAGGTAGAGGTGAATACAGCCCACATTATCAGCAGTCTCTGCAAAACAGGAAGATTTACTTACTTACTGCCAACA
Organism: Pachyrhynchus sulphureomaculatus; assembly: GCA_019049505.1. Classification (NCBI taxonomy): domain Eukaryota; kingdom Metazoa; phylum Arthropoda; class Insecta; order Coleoptera; family Curculionidae; genus Pachyrhynchus; species Pachyrhynchus sulphureomaculatus. The sequence continues at coordinate 24,510,552 of CM032447.1, forward strand.
CTTGGACGTTCTACATCAGAGGTGTCAAACTCAATTTTGCAGAGGGCCATATATTAAATTTAGAATGTGTAGGCGGGCCAGATTCAAATAAAAAAAATGTACTGAATTATTATAACATTTTATTTATTTAATTATATAGTATATAATATACGGTTGTTAAAAATTATATCAAAGTTATAAAAGAGGGTAATTATTTTGAGCTCGAGGATCCAGATACCTGACTTCTCTTGTTTTTGACAAGCTCATTGATGTCAGGTATCATATTCGTTGTAGTTATTTTAAGAATTGATTGGAGATGTTCATTCGAAAGTCTTGTGCGATGTTTGTTTATTTTCATGACGGAAAACATCTGCTCACATAAATAGGTGCTACCAAACATGCAGAGAATGCGTGCTGCATGCTTTTTTAATTCCGGGTAGTTATCCAAACTCTTGAAATATTGTGTATAAAATGTAAGAGCGTTAATCTCTTTAAATTTTTCTTTCAAAATACTGTCCGATTGAAGATCTATCAACTCCATTTGCAAATGAAATGGTGCCTGTGAAGCTTCAAAATTGAATGGATTGTTGAAAATTGGGAATTCCATTTCATTCATTTTGTGAAAGTCTTCAATTTTTTTTGGTTCACTGTGCCAAATGATTTTAAATGAGGAAAATGATCCAAAGTTTGATTTTTTACCTGATTTTCCCACAGCCTCAACTTTGTTTCAAAGGCTTGAATACATGAATACATTTGAGTGACAATCAGATTTTTAACCTGTAACTTTACATTCAGATCAGTCAAGTGTTTATTCATATCTACCAAAAAGGCACAATCAACCCACCAGTCATTGTCATAATCAATTGGGTTGCCTTTTTCTAACATGAAAGCTTGAATAGGGTCATGTAATGCAAAATTTTTTTCTTAAACTACTCCTCGACTGAGCCAACGAACTTCGGTGAAGTAAGGAACATCAGAAAACTTTTCGTCCAAATCTTGTAAAAACTGCCTGAACTGTCGGTGATTTAGTCCTCTGCTCCTTATAAAATTTACTATTTTAATTATAGGTTGCATGACATGAAGTTTAGATTTTAAAGATCATAATGTGTCCATTCTTATTTTTTCAGTGTAACAATCGAATTTTGATTTATGATTCGTATCATAGTGTCTCTTCAAGTTAAACTCCTTACAAACAGCAACTGTTTGATTGCAAATCAAACACAGTGGTTTACCTTTCTATTCTATGAAAAAATATGCAATTTCCCATTTAGACTGAAAAACTCTGCACTCACTATCAACTTTACGTTTTTGTGACATTATGCCAAAATCGTAACAATTATGGAACTCGACACAACAATTATGGATATCGCACGCGTACGACACAAACAAATGCACAATACCTTCACAATCACTACTTCGCAGTACAACTAAAATCCTTCTCCGACCGTATCGCTTCGATTACTCGACTCACACTCAACTAACTCACGTCGCGCCGACGCACTCCTTTTATAATATCGATAAGGAAGGTTGTAGTCTAGACTCGAAGCGCGTGGAAGATTCTATTGTTCTCAACAAAAATAATAGGGTATTTCCGCTTGTTGCTAAGAGATGGCGTTACTGTCTATCTCTCTCGCTTGTCAAGGCACGCGCTGCCCTTGAAATTACTTATAAATGTAGTGTGCGCATTTTAAAACTTCCGTAGAGGAATCGAGTGAAGTCTAAAAGCTCTAAAAAACATGATTCTTCTTTCTGTGACACATTGCGATCGCGGGTCTTATTGATACGTCCCGGGGGCCGGATGCGGCCCGCAGGCCGTATCTTTGACATCCCTGTTCTACATGCTGATTTTACGGAGCAATTCTAGGATATTTTAAACATGAATATACCGAGGTGGGTTTTAGATCCTTTCGTAAATGCAGATACGGCCAAATCATCAAATTTAGAAGAGGAACTCGTAGAACTCACAACTAACGAAGAACTAAAAGTAAAATTCGGAAATGCATACGGAGAGTTCTGGCTTCCAAAATCAATATCAGCTCTCTATTGCAGCTAAGAGTGCACAAATTTGTAATTGCTTTTCCTTCATCGTATTTTGCTGAGGGTGGGTTCAGTGCAGTAGCTAATTTACTGCCTAAAAAAAGGAATAGACTGCACATCACTGTACGTGGCAATTTGCGACTGATGTTAACGAAGTTGGAACCCGACATTAACAAATTGTTAAAACTCCACCAGCCTCAACCAACTCATTAATTTTTTTATTTCTTATTGATTTTGCGTTTATTTTTAAATTTTTATTAGACAATTTTTTGATAGTCGTTTTATTTAACTTTTACTTTATGATTCTTAATAGACAGATAGGCAGATAAAATAGGTATAGATAATATGCAACCATATTTTAATTTTTGGTATAATTAACTATTATTCCAACTAAGTTAGAATTTTTTTTTCTTGTAAAAGGGGCGGTGGTCCAGAAAAGTTTGGGAACCTCTGCTCTAAATCATAAGAAATTTCAAAACTTATACAACAAATCGAGAATGTGTTCATAAAAACTAAATGGGATGTTTTAAACTAAAATTACTTAAATCTTAAATGTGACTTCAGTTGCTACAAGTACATCATTTATTAGTAATTTTATCTATTTAGGTAAAATTGTATATTCATGGTCAGTCAAAAATAAATAATAATAATCATCAGAGAACAATACAGCAATTCTTCTTTTTTAATGATGATTATTTTTTATCTTGTAATAAAATACACAGTGCTTTTCGGTATAACAACCTCATTTATAAACTGCACCTTTCAAGGATAGGGGCTGACAAAATAATCAATGAAAACAGTACTTCAAATACATAATTAAAAAAAGTAAATATATTAACGACATGGCACTCAACAGTGACATTATTCTTTTTAACCTTCACACCTTCCCTTACATAAATTGTTTCTTGGAAAAGCAACACAAGTGGTCAAAGTGAACTATAGACAAATACGATGACTTTTGGATAATTAAATGTGAACAAATACCAGATAAATATTTTACACTTTATTTAACACCATCGTTAATGAAGAAGAAATGTAAGGGCATCAATCTCTCACATATATCAACAAAACATACTTTCAAAAGGGAAGATTTACAAGACCTAGTATTTAATTGATAGACGTAAGGTTGACTGTTATATAGATCATCCTGTATAGAAGATGTATTACTAAGTGTTTTTTCATGAAGCATGTGAGCCTTCTGTTGGTGCTATAGCAAAAAACCGTTTAACATTTAAGTTTTTTTCTTTATTGAAAAAAATAAACCTTCCAATTAATTAGGAAATATAATTTCATTCAAATGGCTACCACGGCTGGCTTTGCAGTAGCCTATCCAGTCAATCCATTTTCTCAGCATATTTCCAGTGATTTGTGACTAAGAGTAACAATGATCTTTAACAGTTCTCCATAAAAAAAAATCTAACAGCGTGGTGGCCATTGCGCATCTTCAAAACGGCTGATCACACGATAGCCGAACTTAGTGCGCAAAAGACAGATTCTTTCATAGCTGATGTGGCAGGTTGCGCCATCCTGCTGGAACTACAGCCCCTTTAACTGAAATCGTCCAACTACGGCCACAAAAAATCACTTATCATGTCTCTGTAACGTACTCCATTCACCGAAACATTGTTGCCAGCTTCATTTTCAAAGCGGAAATGGCCGATAATGCCACCACTCCAAAAACCATACCAAACAGTCACTCTTCGAGAATGTATTGGCTCTTCCACTACTATATGTGGATTTTTAGAACTCCAAATTCTACAGTTTTGCTTGTTTATATGTATATAGTCCGCCCGAAAAGATAATTTTACAAGCAAAATCGACGTCATTTTTCAATTCATTTGAGACCTCAGGCCACTGTAATTTTTTGAAAAAAAATTTTTTTATTTGTTTAATCGATGCTTTAGCATCTCAAAAATATAATAAAAATCATTTTATACTGAAAACAAATTTTTAAAAATATATTTAAACACTCTAAGTCAAGAAAGTCATGCTGTATCGGAACGTATGAAATTACGTATTTTATACTTTTCACTATCATAGTAAAAATGAGACCTATATTTACGATATACTTTTGGAACGTGATAATAGAGGGCGCCTATCCTATATTCAAATTTTTCACCATAGTGTTGGCACAACCGTTGAAACCACGCGGTTTACAGTACGTTCGACGCACGCGTTGCAAGTAGAAGTACACGCTGTAAAAAAGAGATTTTGCAATTTTTTTTTAGAATTCAGTTTTGTTTTTATAATAATCAAGTGAATTATAAGTGAAAATAGAGTTTATCGTGGCAAAAAAGGCACGAAAAGCTCTACGTGGTCCGCAAGAAGGAGCAACGTTTGAAAGGGGCGGCAGCTGAATAGACATGAGGCGGAGACGGAGTCGGAGGGAGTCTGCACATCCGCGAAAAAATTAAAATCATCTGACAAATTCAATATTGTGCCTGTTGATGATACGGTCGGTTATCAAATAATAAATTTTGCACCCCTCATGAGTGCGATTTCGGCGTATGTAGTGTGCAGGAGCTGTAGCACAGACCTTCGGTGAGGATTTGCTAAGCCGAACTGTCGTTGTGTAATGCTGCAAAACAGGCAGGCTCGGCCTCCAAATCCACGAAGACAGAAGACAAAGAAAATATCAATTTAAAAGACCACTAATATGGTGCCGGGATCGCATACTAATGGTAAAAGTTTTTTACTATAGCAATTTTCAATTTTAAAAGCTAGAAATCAGTAGTTGAAACTTTAAGCTCGTTTATCTCAAAACTATGTTTTCTAATCGGTTTGCAGGATAACTCAAACAATTTTTATCCGATTGACTTCAAATTTTAACTGCAGCTTCTGTATTAGATTCTGAAGAGAAGTAATAGAATTTTTACGAAATATTAAAAATTGCAAAGTTATTGACAAATTTCTGTGTCAATTTTTTCCGCGAAAATCGAGATTTTTTTTTCAAAAGGTTGCCATAAAAAAATCAATATTGTAAAAATATCCTACGTATTTGTCTAGCTATTTACGTGTAGATTAAGTAGAATTTTTTTTTGTTACAAGATCAAATTTACTCAAGATATGCTGCAAGCCCCTTTTTTAAAAACTTAAAAGATGTCTTTTAAAAAGCTGCACTATGCCGACGTTTTGTAAAATATCAAAAAAATATATATTTGTACCGCAATACATATGTAACTATGTGGTATTATTCATTTTTAGTGTTCCGTACGGAACACTTATAAGATGACATCGGTGTCTGTTTGTCTGTCTGTTTGTCTGTCTGTCTGTCACACAGAGCCGCGTAGTTTTCAAAGTTAAATTTTGACTTAAGGGGTTAGTTTTGGGGGATGAAATTGAAAGTGAAAAAAAGGTAGGTCATCGAGTGTGGTGTCAAATGAAAGCTTGTGAAAACACGAGTAAAATATATATATATATATAATATAATATATATATATATATATATAACACATGGGCTGAAAAGTCCCGGGGCCTAACAAAGAAAACACGGTTTTTTTGGTTCAAAATTAGCTTTATTCATCAACGTAATCTCCATCAAGAGCAACGCAATCATTCCAGCGCCGCTCTAACATTTCAATACCACTTTTGTAGAACGATTTATCTTTTGCCTCAAAATAGGCCTCAGTTTCAGCGATAACCTCTTCATTCGTGCGAAATTTCTTACCGGCGAGCATTTTTTTCAGATCTGCGAACAGCCAGTAGTCGCTGGGATCCAAATCTGGCGAATACGATGGATGTGGGAGCAATTCGAAGTTCAATTCATGTAGTTTTGCCATTGTTTTGATTGACTTGTGACACGGTGCGTTGTCTTGATGAAACAAAATTTTTTTCTTTGCCATATGCGGTCGTTTCTTTGCAATTTCGGCCTTCAAATGCTCCAATAACGCTATGTAATATTCACTGTTGATGGTATTTCCTTTCTCAAGATAGTCGATGAATATTACACCACGCACATCCCAAAATACCGAGGCCATAACCTTTCCAGCCGATTGTTGTGCTTTCGGGCGCTTTGTACGAGGTTCACCAGTTGCTGTCCACTCAGATGACGATCGTTTTGATTCCGGAGTGAAGTGATGGATCCATGTTTCATCCATTGTCACATATCGACGCAAAAATTCCGGTTTGTTACGTTTAAACATGGCCAAACACTGCTCAGAATCATCAACACGTTCTTGTTTTTAATCAACAGTGAGCAAACGCGGCACCCACTTTGAACAGAGCTTTCTCATAGTCAAATGCTCATGCAATATAAAGCCAACACGTTCTTTTGATATCTTTACGATGTCAGCTAACTCACGCAACTTCACTTTTCGATCATTCAAAACGATTTTATGGATTTTTTTGATGTTTTCTGGTTTTACCGCCTCATTTGGACGTCCACTGCGTTCTGCATCATCGGTGTCTCTACGACCACGTTTGAAGTCAGCAAACCAACGTTTTATTGTTGTTTCTGATGGAGCGGAGTCCCCATAACACTTTTCAAGCCATTGCTTCGCTTGAACGGTATTTTTTTCCCATCAAGAAGCAGTGTAAAATTAAAACACGAAATTGTTTTTGATCCATTGTTTTGAAAATAACAAAAGTAGCGTCACTCTTAGCACAATAACTCACAAACTAATGAATAGAATATCATGAAATTTTAACAGCTGTCTTTTGAAGGTTAGTATTAACTGAAAAAAAAAGGTGACTGCAATAAAACTAGCGCCATCTATGTGTTAGGCCCGGGACTTTTCAGCCCGTGTGTTATATATATATATATATAATGTAATACTTGCGTACACTTTTCTCTGTATTATTTTTAAAAAATCGCGAAAAATTGCTGTCCCGCCACCTTATCTCGAAAAGTACTGATCAAAAAATTTTGAAAAAACTCTGAAATATTTAATAATTTATCTGGTATATAAAAAAAATAAAAATTTCAAAGTCATCAGTTTTCAGTAAAGATTGGAAACAAACTTTGTTGAAAACTCATTTGGGGTGTATTTTGTGAAGTCACTGATCATTTTTTATACCACCGTAACAAAATTTTTTATTTTAAAAGAAATCAAAACGTACGGAACACTAATTGTGCAAGTTCAACTTGCACTTGACCGGTTATTTGAATAAAAATTTATTTCAATCCGAAAAAAATGTTTAAAAATTGGTTCATTTTCATGCCTCTACAGGAGCCTAAGGGATTGAAGCTCACACAGAGAAGCGATAACGAAGCGAATGGTCAGTTTGCTTCAGTTCCTGAGTGAGTTAAACACTGTAAGCAAATTCTCCTCAGAGAAATGTGACGGATGTTCAGTTATTAAGATCTGCGACGAGTTGAGATTCTTGGGTTTTCACGCATACTTTGAGCAACAGCAGCAATATCTTTGTCTGTGCACACTGGATAAGTACGAGGATACGTTAAGTTATCAATAAGCATGCCAGTTTCACGAACTTTCTTTACGAATTTTCTTACACGAGCCACTGAAGGAGCTTGATTTCGACCAAAATTTCTTTTCAATTTTCGCACAGTTCCTGCAATACAGGATAATTTTTTCCCACCGTTGTTCAAGCGTAAATCGATCCATTTCGTATCGCGGAAGTTTAACACTAGTGTTGATAGTATCGAAATTTATATAGTTCATAAATAAACTAACAAATGGCCCACATTTATTATCCAGTGTCAATTCATTGCAATTAAATATAGCAAGCAAGGGAGGTAAATTAAAATTGAAGGAGTGAAGATAACAATAAGGAGGGCAAGGGTAGAAGAGTAAAAAGCGTAAGAAGAGTACGAGTTTGTGTAAAAGGGCTAAAGGTAGATAAAAGTAGAGGTCACTTTTATTTTACATAATATTTGCTTACCGTAATCATTCAGTGTTACTTACACTGAATAAGGTTTCGAATCTTGAAGACTAAGAATTCTTGAAAATGCCTCGTTTAATAGAGAACAGATAAAGTTACTTCAATCTGATACGGTCGAATCTCAAGAACCATGATTTCTCTGAAATAAATCATCTTAAGACGAAAAAAATAAATTTTAATTCCTTTTAGATGTCCCCATTTGAAAAGTGCAAGTAATTTGGTTAACGAGATTCAAATCGTTTCTCAATATTCATTAGTAAGCAAAAGTAAATTAATGTATATAGCAATACATTTTTACCCGAAACCACTTCTAATTCCATATGGTGCCTAGAAATGTCACCTGGTCGTCTCTCGATGCTTTCATCTAGGACAAGAGTCATTTTTTCATTTTAAAAATAATTTCAACGTCGCTAATTCTTTATCCATTTACAAAACCTTAATGATGTGATTTTGCAATATGTTATTTATATTTACACATGTATTTAATAATACGTTAGAATAATATTACATTACTTATTTATATTAGTATATATATATATATATATATATATATATATATATATATATATATATATATATATATATATATATATATATAATATAATATAATAATATATCGGTTTAAAACGTCTTTCGTCGTTGTCCGATGCCTAACTTCCATTCTTTCCGATCCATCCATTGATCTTCTCTCAGGTCTCGAGCACTCATAGCTTTATTAATGCTCTTCTTCCATGTTTTTTTAGGTCGTCCTCGTTTTTTGTGATTCGGTGGTATCCATTGCATGGCGATTTTGGGTAATCTGGTTTCTTCCATCCGTTGTACATGCCCGTACCATATCAGCTGTTTCTGTTCGATGTCTCTTATAATGGATCCATCTATCCCCATTCGCTATCTTACTTCGTCGTTTCGAATTCTATCTCTTCGTGATATACCTAATGTTCTTCTAAATACGTCCATTTCAGTTGCCTCCAAGTTTTCCTGCGATTCTGGTCTGATATTCTCCACGTCTCTGAGCCGTAGGTTAGACTACTTTTAATGAGAGTTTCATATATGTTATATTTGCGTCTCTTTCCGATGTTATCGCTCCATAGTATACCGTTTAGGCATCCTATTGCTCTTCTAGCTTGTGTTATTCGTTTGTTAATCTCTCTATCATCTTTGCATGACGTGTCGAATTCTACACCCAGATACGTGTATGAGAGGCAGCTGGTTATTTCTTCTTGATTGTCTAGCTGGATATTCGATGGTTCCGTTCCTATAGGGAGGTATTTAGTTTTCTGCGTGTTAAGCTCTAGTCCCCAGTTCTTATATTCAGTATGCAATTTTCGAGCCATATACTCTAAATCGTCCTTATCATTTGCTATGATGACTTGATCGTCAGCAAACTGAAGAGTGTATAGGCATGTTCTGCCAATGTCAATACCCATCCCATTACATTTCCTCTTCCATTTGGTATAAGGCCCTCGCTACATATATTTTAAATAATGTAGGTGATATACAGCATCCCTGACGCAAACCTTTATCCACTAGGAATTTCTTTGACACTCTATTGCCAACCTTTATTTGTGATGAGGCTCCTATATATAAATTCTTAAGAGCTCTTATAATTGTCTGGTTAACATTGGTTTCCTGTAAGACTTTCCACAATTTTTTCACCGGGACTGTATCGTAGGCTTTCTGAAGATCTATGAACATAAGGTGGGTTTCTTGGTTGGTAGCTGACCTTTTTTCTATTATTTGTTTTAGGGTGAAGACATTATCGGTACAGGTTCTTCCAGCTCGAAATCCAGATTGCTCTTCTTCTTCTTTAGCTCTATGTTCCTCTTCAATGAGATCCCGAATAAATTCTTCCATAAAGACGGCTCAGAGTACTGGTCACTGATATCCTCTATAGTTAGAACAGTCAAGCTTGTTTCCCTTTCCATTCCTCAGGCACACTCGCGCCATTTATATACTGATTTATACACCAGGTAAGCTGATCAAACAGCTTTCCTGACCCACATTTAATCCGTTCAGCGGGAATTCCTCCTTGTCCTGCAGCTCGACCATTCTTCAATTTACTAACTGCTTTTTTAACCGTATCAACGTCAACCACGATTGTTTCTCCCTCTATGAGTATATCCGTTGGTGTATTCACCAGGTATTCATCTCTGTTTTCTGATTAATAGTATCTTGTAGTGGTCCCATCCATTTTTAGTGTTCCGTACGGAAACACTTATAAGATCACTTCGGTGTCTGTCTGTCTGTCTGTCTGTCTGTCTGTCTGTCTGTCTGTCTGTCTGTCTGTCTGTCTGTCTGTCTGTCACACCCGATTTTTCTCCGAAACTATTTGACATAGAACGATGAAATTTGGTAATAATATAGGAATTGATGGCCTCATCAGAGCCATGTAGTTTTGAGAATTAAATTTTGACTTAAGGGGTTAGTTTTGGGGGGTGAAGTCGGAAGTGAAAAAAAAAAATTTTTTACTAGGTCATCGAGTGTGGTGTCAAATGAAAGCTTATGAAAACACGAGTAAAAAAATATATATATAATATTATACTTGCGCGCACTTTTCTTTGTATTATTTTTAAAAATTCGCGAAAAATCGCTGTCCCGGGCCTTATCTCGAAAAGTACTTATCAAAAAATTTCGAAAAAATTCTGGAATATTCTCCACGGGGTGTAGATTGAACGAAAATTATCACGAGTGCATTACCTTTAATAATTTATATGGTATATAAAAAAACAAAAATTTCAAGGTCATCTGTTTTCAGTAAAGACTGGAAACAAACTTTGTTGAAAACTCATTGGGGTGTGTTTTGTGAAGTCACTGATCATTTTATACCACCCTAACAAAAATTTTTATTTTAAAAACCATCAACGTACGGAACACTAATTGTGCAAGTTCAACTTGCACTTGACCGGTTTTTTTTATTGATACAGTTTGAATATTTGCTTTATTTTTAGAGTTCGATGTTACTTACACTGAATAAGGTTTCGAATCTTGAAGACTAAGAATTCTTGAAAATGCCTCGTTTAATAGAGAACAGATAAAGTTACTTCAATCTGATACGGTCGAATCTCAAGAACCATGATTTCTCTGAAATAAATCATCTTAAGACGAAAAAAATAAATTTTAATTCCTTTTAGATGTCCCCATTTGAAAAGTGCAAGTAATTTGGTTAACGAGATTCAAATCGTTTCTCAATATTTATTAGTAAGCAAAAGTAAATTAATGTATATAGCAATACATTTTTACCGAAACCACTTCTAAATTCCATATGGTGCCTAGAAATGTCACCTGGTCGTCTCTCGATGCTTTCATTCGTTTTTTATGAACTTCCATGATTCTGAACACTTTTTTCCTCCTAAATATGTGTTGATTTCCATACACTTTTTGTCCCATATCTCCCTCTTTGCTACGTTTATTATTCTCCTTGTTGTCCTTTTCAAGTCTAAATATTGCTCTTTGTCTTCTTGTTGTTGGGTATACAGTAATACCCCGCTTTACGCGAGGGATACGTTCCGAAAAAAATCGCGTTAACTGAAATTCGCGTATATCGAGGTTTATGATTAAACATAGTCAAAATTTAATACAAAAAAATACAAATCATTTTAATCAATCACTTTAATTCTAAGAACACTTTATGCAATACATACTCTTATTTTTTACGGAAAAATACATCTATTGTCTTTTGGGTAACGTTTTGTTTACGTTCTTGTAAAAATACGTTCATAACACCCAACACTGTTTTTAATTGTTTGACACACGGTCAAGACACGGTCATCATTATTGTCTATACTCTGCAATATGTCCAAACCTGAATAAATTTTTGAAAGTGCATTTTGTATTTCCCCTGAAGATAAAACTTTCTCTTCTACTTGTTCTTCCTCATCGTAGATAGGATTATTCTGTAACTCGATCAGATCTTCATTGCTAATAGGATCGTCGTGCGTTGCTACAAGTTCTACGAGATCTTCTACCGTGACATCTTCAAGTTCAGACCCCTCAATCATTGCAGCAATGTCTTCAAGCACTTGTCTCTGCATCTGGACAATTCTTCTAGGTGCTTCCACTACATCTGGCCAAAGATTACGCCACACCCCATTCATACAACTCATTTTAACTTCCTTCCAAGCTCTTCTCTATGTTGTGAATAGACTTCATAATGTTGTATGACTTCCACCACTCTCGCATAGACTGTCTTCCTTCCCGTCAGTTTCATGAATTAGTTGGCTAAAAGTGCGGCGATGGTAATAAGCTTTGAAGTTTGCTATTGCTCCCTGGTCCATAGGTTGTAATATTGACGTAGTGTTTGGTGGAAGGAACTTTACGTACACTTTTAAGTCTCTGGGCGTATCAAGTGAGGTTGGATGTCCTGGGGCATTGTCTAAGAGTAATATAACTTTAGGTTCAAGCCCATTTCTGTCACAGTATGATTTGACTGATGGGCAAAAACTATTAGAATACCATTCTTGAAAAATTTCCCGTGTAACCCACGCCTTTCTGTTTGATCGCCACACAACTGGTAGACTTGTCTTGTCTGTGCCTCGCATTGCACGGGGTGTTTCTGAATGGTACACTAGTAAAGGTTTCAGTTTGAAATCACCAGTGGCATTACCACCCAGCAGAAGTGTTAGTCGATCTTTCGCAGCTTTGAAACCACTGGCTTGACGTTCTTCCTTAGAAATGAATGTTTCGAGATGGCATTTTTTTCCAGTAAAGTGCGGTCTCATCAACATTGAAGATGAGACAAGCAGGAATTTTCTCTCGTCTAACGAAGTCTTGAAACTTGTCTGGAAACTCAGCTGCAGCTTGAATGTCCGCGCTGGCCGCCTCGCCTGTTATGTGGATATTGTGAAGATTAGAACGCTGCTTGAACCGATGGAACCAGCCTCTGCTGGCAGCAAAAGTCGGAGTGGCACTCCCTTCTCCTTCTTTTGTTTTCAGCATCTCATACAAAGATTTTGCTTTTGTGCATATGAGATCTTGACTTAGTGGTGTGTTCTTCTTATTCAAATCTTCGATCCAGACTGACAGTAATTTCTCCATTCTTTCTAAGATAGATGATCTCGAACGAGAAAGTTTTGTTGCACTTATAGGTGTTGAACCTTCGCTGGAGATTTTAATTTTTTCCCGATTTTTATAAATCGTTCTCACAGTCGATTCTGAGAGTCCAAAATCTCTCCCAACAATTGTTGCTTTGCCTCCATTTTCCATTCTTCTTAACACTTTCATCTTCAATTCCAAAGTGACGCTTTTACGCTCTTTTTTCTTTACAGGCGGCATTTTTAACGTAGGGTTAAATTATGTATGTATGTATCTCCAATAAATATTAAAACAAAACTGCCAGCCGACCGAACTAACATTACGGAACAAATGAACACACGAAACGAACGAGGAAATCCCCATAGAACAAAGTCGAAGGACAGGGAATTCCCAATTCTTCAAAGAGAATATTCAGAGAAAGCGGGGATCCCCCCGCGACCATAGAGAAGTTAATGACTACATGAGCGCGAAATTTGAAATTCGCGTTATAGTGAAACCGCGCGTAACGGGGTCGCGCTAAGCGGGGTATTACTGTATATATATATATATATATATATATATATATATATATATATATATATATATATATATATACAGTGAAATTCTCCTTCGCGAAAACAAAAAAATGTTCTCTTAACCGGACAAAAAAACAATAAAAAATAAACGCCTTGTCTCATTTTTCTGTGACGAGTATCGCTGTTGCGTTTCCCAATCGCGCCGCGCACCAACGTCGCTGCCTGCCTTCACTGAGGGACTTCCCAGAGTAAACCGGGGATTTACCGATCTCAATTTTTCGGTACACGCTGGGACTTAATATTAGTCTGACGCCTATGCGAAAAAGAGGTGGGCAACACATTCATTGTATAAACGGCTCCAAATAGAAAAATTCTCACGGTTAAACAAAAAATTGAGATTTTTGAAGTTCACAATAAGGAAAAGTTAAGTGTAAGGGACTTATCCAAGCGTTTTAATATCGGAAAAACACAAGCTGCTGATCACCAAAATAATTAAACATAAAGAAATCCTTCAAAACAAGTGGATATCGAGCAGCAATTTGAATGAAAAAAAGCGGTGATGATACCAAAATTGACAAGTTATAACTGGTTTATAGCAGCTCGCCATAAGGGGATTTCTTTGACAGGTATGCACATGAATTATTTTTTTTTAGATAAGGTTTTCTGGAATTAATGCGTTGATTTTCTTTTCATATCAATTCAAAGAATAGATAAAAGGGGTGAGAATATCATTAGGCTTGTCGTGACAAAAATGCAAAAAAACTTATTGTTAATGTTTTTTTTCAGGCCCGCTAATACGATGCAAAGCATCTCTGGGATATTCTACATTCAGTGCTTCTTCTGATTGGCGTAATAAATTTAGAATCCGCCACAATATAAGTTTTTTAAAGCGATTTTAGGAGAAGGAGCTTCGGTTATTGCTGAAGATGTTTCATCATTCTTGGAAAAATGCCCTTCTTTAATGAAGGGATATTTACCGAGAGATATCTAAAATGCCGTGAGACAGGCCTGTATTTTAGGGTTCTACCCAACAAAACGCTAACATTAAAAAAAAGAAAAATGTGTTAGTGGTAAATATCTCAAAGAGAGGTTTACAATTTTGCATTGTCATTGGTAAGGCAGCTAAACTCAGAGCATTTAAAAATATTAACATAAACAACCTGCCTGTAACTTGAAAATATAATAAGAAAGCTTGGATGACAGGAGAAATTATGACAGAGTGGTTGCAAAATCTTGATTGGAAAATGACAAAGAAAAAAGAAACATTTTGTTTTTTTTAGACAATGCGGGATCTCATCCAAAAGACGTCCGCTTAAAAAATATAAAAATCTTGTTTTTGTCCCCTAACTGTACATCAGCTTGTCAACCACTTGACCAGGGAATTATAAAAAATTTTAAAATTTTATTACGGAAGTCTAATACGAAAACACCTTGTAGTAAACATTAACACTGCTGGTACAGTTTTTGAGTTAATTAGGAGAATTACGCCATTGGATGCAATTTACTTTGCAAAAGCTTGGGAACAAGTAACCAAGGAAACAGTTAAAAATTGCTTCCGTAAAGCGGGATTTAAGCATGCAAAGTGAAGACCAGTTAACTGAGGCTGTTACAACTGATCCAGAAGATTACTTACTACTTAACGTACTTGCAGATATCCTCCAAAATAAGAATTTGTTAGAGTTGATTGATAACGAAAACCTTAGTGATTTTTTGAACATAGATGAAAATTTGTATGTTGAAAATTCAGATTCAGAACAAGAAATACGATTTGTGGACGCCATTTTAAAGATAAAGAGGAGACAAACAATACACTCATTATTATATTCATTAAAGTGACCTTTCATTTCATATGTATAACTCTATCCTATTATATTTTATATGTATCTAAAGGTAACAAATCTTTGTTTTTTTCCTTAAGTTTTTTGTTTATTTTAAAAATATGTACATATATATATTTTAAATGTACCAAATTCTTTAATAACATTAAAAAAACGATTTTTTTTTGTATTTCTTTTAAGCGGACACCCCTCAAGTTTTTTGCATTTTTTGTCACGACAAGTCTACTGATACTCTCACCCCTTTTATCCATTCTTTGAATTGATATGAAAAGAAAATCAACGCATTAATTTCAGAAAACCTTATCTAAAAAAAATAATTCATGTGCATACCTGTTAAAGGAATCCCCTTATGGCGAGCTGCTATAAACCAGTTATAACACAACTTTGGTATCATCACCGCTTTTTTTTTTTCATTCAAATTGCTGCTCGATATCCACTTGTATAGAAGGATTTCTTTAAGTTTAATTATATCAGCAGCTTGTCTTTTTCCGATATTAAAACGCTTGGCTAAGTCCCTTACACTTAACTTTTCCTTATTATGAACTTCAACAATCTCAATTTTTTTATTTAAGCTTGAGAGTTTTTTCTATTTGGAGCCATTTATACAATGAATGTGTCGCCCACCGTGTCTCTTTTTCGCATAGGCGTCAGACTAATATTAAATCCCCCGCGTGTACCGAAAAATTGAGATCGGTAAATCCCCGGTTTACTCGGGGAAGTCCCTCAGTGAAGGCAGGCAGCGACGTTGGTGCGCGGCGCGATTCGGAAACGCAACAGCGATACTCGCCACAGAAAAATGAGACAAGGCGTTTATTTCTTATTGTTTTTTGTCCGGTTAAGAGAACATTTTTTTTTGTGTCCGCGAAGGGGAATTTCACTGTATATATATATATATACATATATATATATATATATATATATATATATATATATATATAAAAAGATCATCATCATCAATTTTGAGGGATCTAAACAAATAGCCTCTATTTCATATTATAAAACACGCATAGTCAGAGAAGCCTTGGAAATCAAAAAGAATGGACGCTAAATAAGCGAGATGATGGACTTAATATCTCCACTACATAGAAGGGTCTACTAGCCAAACCAAGGAATAACCAAAACATCGAGAACGCAACAGTCAGCATAGCGCCGGAACCCGTAATTACCACTGATACAGGCACCCGGCCGACAGACGCCGATGTCCGGACGAACATTCCCGATCCCCCTACCTACACCAAATGAGATTTTGGCGAAACGTCGTGCAAATTCATTGTTAGACGAATGCATTGAAACCCGGACTTTTAATGTATTATATATATATATATATATATATATATATATATATATATATATATATATATATATATATATATATATATTAATATATATATATATATATATATTAATATATATATATACACTAACGTGCATAGAAATCGGCCCACTGTAAACTTTTGACTTTAACTATATTTTTTTTTTAAATTATTCATCAGATCAAAAAAAGAAATATGCTGTTTGAAAGACAATTTAATGTGAGTATAAATTTATCAAGGAGGCTTATCGTTTATATGCGTAGCAACCGGTAAACAAATGAAACGTGTTTATGTGGTGATTGTAACGAAAATAACAAATTTGTCAAATATTAAAATTATTGCGTTTGCAACTGAAATTTGCATATTAATTCGTTTTTCATAATCTCAGTAGTGTTTAAGTGTGTTAGTTTAATGCATACTACACCACAAAAAGCCGCCCAAGTTTTTTTGCTTTAATCGAAAATGGACTTAGTCAGCGAGCTGTTGCTAGACAATTGAATATGACACGCGCAGCGGTTCGAAGAGTGTGCAAACGTTATGAGGAGACTGGATCCTTTCATAGGCGACCTGGAACAGGCAGAAGGCGATTTACAACCGCTCGTGATGACCGCTTTATTGTGTCAACAACATTAAGAAATCGTCACCTTAATGCCGTTCAAGTGCAACGACAGCTCCGTGAGGTGCGAGGAGTGGCTATTAGTCAGTGGACAGTAAGACGAAGACTGCAGGAAAATAACCTGACCCCTAAAACACCTGCGATTGGTCCAAAACTTACTCCAGCTCATCGGCAAGCCCGCCTGCGTTTTGCACGGGATCATCTGAATTGGACGTTGGAACAATGGGGATCTGTTCTGTTCTCAGATGAGACCAAATATGCCTCCATGGTAGCGACCGAAGAAGGAAAGTGTACCGAAGACCAAGAGAGCGATTTGCAGATTGCTGCTTTGAAGAGCGGAGTGCTTATGGAGGTGGTTCCTGTATGATCTGGGTGCAATTTCTATAGGAGCACGAACCGACCCTGAGTTCATTCGTGGGGGCGACCGTGTTCACGGAAGAAGAGGTTTAACGGCTGCTAGATATATCGAGGAGATTTTTAGCAATTTATATGGTACTTTACGTCGACTACATTGGAGACGAATTTACCTTTATGCATGACAATGCAAGGCCGCACACCGCAAGAATCGTGCAAGATTACATTGCAGAAGTCGGTTTTCGGGTTATGGAGTGGCCAGCATACAGTCTTGATCTAAATCCGATCGAACATTTATGGGATGAGTTAAAACGAAGAATTCGAGCTAGACTTCATACCCCAAACTCGATCGCAGAGCTTATTGTTTGCAGTAGAAGAAGAGTGGTTTAATATCCCTCAAGAAACAATAGCAAACTTGATTAGATCTTTGCCTAATCGTATGAGAGATGTTATTAGGGCAAGAGGAAGTCATACCCATTATTAAAAAAATTAAGTTTTAAGTTTTAAATTGTCAATAACCCTATTTATGTTAATAATAAAAAAGCTTAATTTGCTTAATGCATTAATTTCACTATGTTAAACATAGGAAGTCGAAATAAGTTTTCGTAAATTTATACTCACATTAAAGCATATTAAATTGTCTTTCAAACAGCATATTTCTTTTTTGATCTGATGAATAATTTTTTAAAAAAAATATAGTTAAAGTCAAAAGTTTTACAATGGGCCGATTTCTATGCACGCAAGTTTATATATATATATATATATATATATATATATATATATATATATATATATATAAATACAACATTTCAAATAGGATTGAGAGAAAACACCAACAGGATAGAAATGAAAAGAGGGGTACCTAAAGGGATCACCATCTCGCCGAAATTGTTTACGTTGGCGCTAGAAGATCTTTTCAAACAACTTCCATGGACAAGTAAGGGTACAAATATAAAAGGAGAGCAACTCAATTATTTGCAGTTTCGTGGATGATGTTCTCCTTATATCTAACAACACAGAAGAATTGGAAGAAATGCTGAACGAACTTAACAACAAGTCCAGAGAGATTGGTATGAAGATAAACATCGCCAAACCATATTCATAACAAATGATAACGTCTGTGATAAAGAAGCAGTACTGAACATTGAAAAAACACGAACATCACAAGAACGGATTCTTACATATGTATATCTTGAACAAAAAATAGTAATATCCAAAAAAAAATTGAAAGTGGATTTATCAAGGAGAATGGTCAGCGGGTTTTCAGAGTGCGGAACATTTTCCTTTCCAGTGACCCAAATACACTAAAAGCGAACACATTTCATCAATGCGTGTTGCCAGTATTGACATACGGAACGGAAATGTGGGCTCTAACTCCAGAAATTAAAAATTGCCTACAATTAACTCAACGGGTGATGGAAAGGATGATGTTGGGAATATTGTTGAGGGATGAAGAAATTCGAGGAAGGTCCAAGATAACTGATGTAGCTGAGAAGGTAAGCAGGTTGAGGTGGAGCTAGGCGGGTCACATCGAATTCTATTTGATAATCGATAAAGTAATCAGCTGGAGACCCTGGAACGAGAAAAGAAGTAGAGGACACCCGAAAACCCGATGGTCTGGCGACATCAAAAGACTAGCGGGGTACAGCTGGATAACCAAGGCCCAAAACTGAAGAAGATGGATATATTTAGGAGAGGCTTATGTCCGACGATAACTGCATAGATGATGGTGACAAATTTCGTTCGTCCTATAGAAAGTATTCTGAAGAAATTTTGTATGAGGTGAAATGACAAAAGTTTTTGACGATGGATCCTTAAATTTCTTAGGCAAGAGCACAAACTGGCGAGGAAACAAATTTCGTTTGGCCGTTTGTTCAAACATTTGAAGAAATAATTTAGAGGTCGGAAATTTTCCTTTTCCTGTAGAGTCGTTTTTTGACGCGCAAACAAAATTTTTTAGATGAAAGAGACGACTTGAGCAACAATGGACTGCAGTTATGGAGAGAAGTTGGAGCTCTGCGCGTTTTCCTTCATAGCTAGGTAGACGGTGTATCTTTATTCGATTTTAACCTAACGGGATGAAAATTCCAGAGAATTTCCGGTAGATGGCAGCAGAAACAAAAAAAACCATATGATTTTCAGTTAGTGTCTACTCTCAGAAGATTCGTTTAAATTTTCATGACATTTTATCTATTAGTTAGCGAGTACAGCCATTTGTGATTGATGCTATTTTTGATTTTTGCAGAACGATGGAATAAAAAGATAGCTAGAACCCAGAAATGGCTTGGAAAGTGTTATGGTATATCTGCTCCATCGAAAGCTACTATATGTTGATGGTTTAGTGAACTTAAATGCGATCGTACAAGCACCACTTTAGAAAACAGAAAAAAATCCACCATATTGTTCTGAATGATCGCAAAGTGAAAGTGAGAGAGATAACTGACATCGTGAAGATATCAACAGAAAGCGTGAAACATATATAGTGCCGTGCACTCTCACTATTGATCAAAAACAGCAACGTGTCGAAGTTTCAGAACGGTGTTTGACACTGTTTTGGTATAATCCAGAGGAGTTTTTGCGTCGCCGAACAGTCAGTCCGCAGACTGGCTGGAACCACCTGAGCGCCGACCGAAGTCGCCAAAAACACAAACATCTGCTTGAAAGGTTTTTTGGCAAGTATTTTTTGGGATGTGCATGGCATAATGCTGATCGACTATCTTGAGAAGAGGCGAGCAATCACCAGAGATTATTACGTTGGTTTACTGGACCGTTTAAATGGGGAAAAAGTCTTGTTTTACCAAGATAATGCACCAGCTCACAACTCTATAAAATCGATGGTGAAATTGGGCTACGAATTGCTTCCTCGCACGCCATATTCACCAGATCTGACCTCCAGCGATTATTAGCTCTTTCCAAACTTGAAAAGGGAATTGGCTCAAATGGAGAATACGAATGGGAAACTAAGGCTTATTTTAGAGACCTCGACAAATGGTATTATATGAAAGGTAACCAAATGTTGGAAGATCGCTGAAATAAATGTATTGCTCTTGAGGGAAATGTTGAAGAATAAAACGGATTTTTGGCAAAAACATTGTTTTTTTTCTTCCAAAGTCTTTTTTGTAGTAACTTTTGCATATTCACCCCATTGCTCCTTCTCAAACTGCGTTAACTCTGCGTAGTTCTTGCTTTATAATCATCCCGATCACGTAGTTTGTAATTCTCCTATTTGCTTGAGATTTATGTTTAAATAATAAACAGAAAATGCTATGCTATTTCATATAGAATTTAAATTTCCTTTTCGTAATTTAATATTAGTCTTATTTCTACGCCATATCACGAATTTTGTAAACTATCTTATTTCTGCAAGAAATTCAAATGTTTTAACGATTAACTACTGTTCCATAAATTAGATAAATACACAGAAAGAGGAATCTATATATCTAACTTATAATTTCTAGATGTTTAATAATACAAGATTATTAAATAATAATATTTTGTAACAGTGGTGGTTATATTACTTACATTGTCCATCTATAATCTTTACTATAAAGTGATAGTTTACAGTCTGTCAAGTAAGAACGTGTCCGCAATAATCCATTTTTGGGAAATGCGATTCTAGCGATTCAACAGAAAATTGATAGAGGGAACCTTTGTCAACGACGCATTTTAGTAAAAGGATCAGTCGATTCCGACCTTTCGTCGGAATCACGTAAAATTCAAAATACGTTTACTCGTTTACGCGACGGTTCGAAGCAGTCTTTCTTTGTTCCCATCCAAAAGGACCAAAAATGACACATTCCGCGGCCGCTAAATATATTAAAAAGTCCGGTTTGTGAAGAAGTGGGTAAATCATTTTAACGAGACAGAAAATGTCGACGACTTGCCAAACGTGGCTTCGGTAGACAAAGTCACTCACTCCGAAAGTCGAAAAATGATTCGTAACTTGTGTTTTTACGTTACCCGAAATTGACGATGTGTCAAGGAGCGGCAAAATTAAGAAAATCGGGTTTTGAATCTGTCCCATGAGAACTATTCGACAACATCTTCGTGCTCATGATGCCAAATTTCGAAGCATGTTTGAAGAAAACCTTTGCTGGACGAAAATCACGACGCGAGGCGGCTCACTTGGGCCAACGATAAGATAAGAGAGGCCCTCACAATCGCCGGACGCCAACCCTATTTGGTTCCTTGTAAAGAAGAAAGCTCAGAGGAAAGACTCTGAGGACTTTGACTTAGTTGTCTCGCGAGATTCGCAAAAATTTGCATAGTAATGCAGAAAAAATCTCGTCGACAGCATGCCTCGAAGATGCCAGGCAATTATATTGAGGCAGGAGGCGATTGGACAACTTACTAAGATAATTGCGCCGTTGTTAGCATACCAAAGCATACATTGATGGCAAAAAATGTTTTCAAAACACAACTTTTCAGAATACGAGCGGTTACGTTCTTACTTGACAGACTGTACAACACGCTACTTGGTGAGATTGTGGATATGATTCGCAATATTGCGAAAATGGGGGAAGGTAATTATTAATATAACGACTTTATTATTACATCGAATAGTGAAAAATAACGAGAGCAATGTGAGGAGAAAGCCGTTGTAATTCTATTGTCAAACCGCTATATGTGTGTAATATAGTGAAATGTTTTTTTTAACAAACGTAATTATGCGTTTGCGATGATCTTGGTGGTTAAATTGTTTGGTGGGGAGGTTGCAAAAAGGATTCTTCTGGTCTATTTGCTAAGCGCTGAGCCTCCCCACAACTTCTACTGCTAGATGAGAAAATTATGGCTTTAGGCCATTTTCCTACGATGACATGACGCATCTTCAGGGATATTTAGTCTTAGAGATTAGGACCACTAAACATCCAACATCCGTTATTCTAATCTCGCAGAGTAAAGATTTCTTCGTTAAATCGTAGGTAAAATGGCATGACCTAGTCCCAAAAAACCACCAATTATTTTTATGTAGAACCTCATTCCTTAGAAATAATTACTTAGGACTGTGTCCGAGTACAACTTGCAGAATTTAGGACGACAAAATGAGTCGCTTTTTTTCCGCTCAGGCATCGCTTTATGGATTTCCCTACAGGAACAGGTATCTATAAACAAAGCTTTTTTTTTATGGGTCTAGCACATGTGCT
Organism: Pachyrhynchus sulphureomaculatus; assembly: GCA_019049505.1. Lineage (NCBI taxonomy): Eukaryota > Metazoa > Arthropoda > Insecta > Coleoptera > Curculionidae > Pachyrhynchus > Pachyrhynchus sulphureomaculatus. Next base: position 24,533,220 of record CM032447.1, read on the forward strand.
ACAGGGAAGTCCCTAAAGTGCTCCAGGAGCGGCATGTGTACGGCAAAAAGCAATCATGTTGTTTTTTGAATCGCTGTAAATTGTACTCGGTGGTGAAACACAGCCCTGGGCAAATTATTCCAAAGGATGATGTTCTCCATATAAAAGACTGCTTGAAAAGCATTGTACGCGGAGTAACAAGCTGAACCTCATACGGATGTGAAGTATTAAGTGCGACGTGTATTTCTAACATGCACCGCTTTGGGAGGAAATAAGCGGGTTATATCCTGTCGAATACTTTTCCATGAACATACTTTGTAGAACAGCCTCAAGTCGCCAATCTTCTTGGATGCTCCAGCGAATCAAGGCCGCCGGTCAGTTCCGGGTCTCCAATCCAGACGAACAGCTCTTCTCTGACCATAATCCAACAAATGCAGTGTGTGCTTGGGAGCGGAGCCCAAACATGGAAGCAGTATTCCATAGTTTTGGTCGAATTTGAGCTTTGTAAAAGAATTAACAGTTGTTGTGGAGTGTAAAGCTTTCTGGAATTCGAAATAATATTCCCTAACTTTTGAGAAGCTCTCCTTGCTATGTGCCTGTAACATGTTCATGCCAGAACATAATTGCTCCCAAATTAACGCCCAACAAATTGAGTAACGATGCTAGGGGAATGGAGTGCCCCGACATGAATATGTCGGGTTCAGCAACGATAACTTTTTTAGAAAAAAAATGCCAGCTGGACTTTTGCAGCGTTAAACTCCACTTGGTTACTGTCACCCCCAAGATAGAATTTCCTCCAGGTCTTTGTTAAATTGAACGACCTCCTGCTGTCTGCGGATATTCGCCTGAGTAGGCCAAAGTCGGAGCGTTCAAATCAAAGTGAATGAAGAGATAAGCGTACTGTTCATCTGCAAAGCTGTGGATTGGATTCCCCGGTCTTTTCCAGCAGATCGTTAATGTAAATGAGAAAGAGAGTAGGAGACAGTATGAAGCCTTGGGGCACACACGGCGCCGGCATTGATAGTGAATGGTGTTAGAAAGAAATCCGTCGACCGCCACTCGTAAAGAACACTCTCTGAGGAAACATGAGAGCCATACGTAGAACTTTTCAGACATACCAAAGAGCGTAGCTTAGCCAACAAGGTCGAATGCCTTGAATATGTCAAGAGCAACCGCTCGAGATTCTCCAAAGTGTTCAATTGCGTTGTTCCAAACAAGTGTTACATAAGTCAGAAGATCTCCTGTTGATCTATGCCATATTGGTGATCGCTAATAACGTGCTTGCTGGCGAACTTAGAAATAAAGAGCGAGACAAGGCATGTTTTAGTTTGGTGATTGAAAGATGTCACGGCCAGGTTATTTATTATTCCTATTAACCTGTCTGCCTTTTAATACAAGGGCAAAACTTACTGACGGTCTTCGTTAGGATGTTTATCGAGAACCTTAAATACCTATTTTATATAGAAACCTTTATATTTAATGTAATATAAGGCACAATAAAAAATTCCACATTTAAAACACGGTTTTGACAAAAGTTTTTTCACTTTAAAAATGGTGTGACACGCCAAAAAGAATGTTGAAGGCGTTTCACTCTTTTAAGTAAATTTTAATATCTAATTGTACGCAAGGGTCAGTACGTGATTTTGACAATGAAATTAATCATTTTCGGTTTCAATTTAATAAGAAATTTGATACTTTTAATACCCTTACGTAACGAACTGTGACATTTTCATTTCTTTTTGTCTCCATCATGATTTTTCCTTTTAAAACTGCTGGGGCCGTTAACCTCTTTTAAATTAACCATTGAAGATGAAACTTTCGTTAGCTAATGCAACGTGAGAATTCGGGGTACGATGAAATTAAAATAAGTGGTAGTACAAGTAATAACAATCGTTTTAATGCAATTCGTTTTTTAAATTTTTAAGCACCATTACATGGTTGAAATGTCGAGAGTACCAATTTTTAACGTGCAGAATAATACGAGGTGTTTTTTTTTTAAGTTTATCTACCTATCCACGAAAGGACCTCAGAAAAAATCATTTGCTTGCTTTGACGAAATTTTGCACGATTTCTGACTATTTTTTTCGAAAAATCAGTGAAACATATTGATCATTGTTTTCTCATGCAAACCAAAAACACTGAAAAGATATCCATCGCTACAGAAAGACATGCAGGTGGAACAAAATGTCTCCGCGAAATGAAGCCTTCTGGCTACCGCTGGCTCGATAAAATATGCCTCGTCGGGATACTTTTTCCTTATTATTGTAACTTATAATACAATTTCTACTTGCACGGCATCTCTGAAAAACTCGACGGGGCACGACTTAACGATTCAGCAGTAGCCAGCCGGCTTCGTTCTGCGGAGACGTTTTGGTGCCAACTGTTATTATTCCTTTAAGAAAAAAGTTAACAGCATCGGACAAAATTGGTTAGCAACCGTCCAAAGAGGCTGGTAAATTAGACTTTAACAAAATGTTGAAAGTATTGGCAAAAAATTAATATTTTTATTACTTGACTTAAAGAGTAACCCATTTCAATATATTAATTTGTTTCTATGTCATTCTGTACACACACGCACACCCGCGCAGACGCTCACACACACACATCCGCGCCCGTGCCCCACCCCCTTGCTCGTGCCCGCCATCTAGGCCGGCGCCCGCTTCCGCACCTGCACAGGCGCCCGTTACTACACTCGCTTCCGCATCTGCGCCCGCCCCCGCTCCTGCATGCGCACTCATGCACACGCAACACACGCACGCACGCACCCACACACACACACACCATCTGCCGAACTGGCAAGTCTAGATGTTGTTTCACTTTAATCCCAGTATTCTAGTGGATGAAGCACTAGACAAAATAGCAATGAACGAGGATTTTCCAGCTCATGTTATAGAACTATCGGAATACTGTCTAAAAAATACCTACTTTGTATTCAACAGTGAGATATACAAAACAAACAGATGGGGCGCCCATGGGATCTTCCCTTTTCACCATAATAGCCAATCTGTATATGATGTATTTTGAAAACCGAGGCCCATAATAACTCACCACTCAAACTCAAACTCTGGAAACGATATGTGTGATGACATCTTCATAATTTGGCCCCATGGACGAAATGAATTAGACAACTTCCTGACCTATTTAAATAGAATTCACCACCGGGTAACAGTTCACATTTGGAATTAGAAGAAGAAAAAGCCTCCCTTTCCTTGATGTACTCATAACTCAGAAAAAGAACGGTCAGC
>CM032447.1:24536543-24584028 GCA_019049505.1 Pachyrhynchus sulphureomaculatus
GAAGTCGAGCGATGATTTTCAAGAAATGGACGAAAAAGAATTTCGTGTGGTGATTAAACATTACTTTATGAAAGGCAAAACGCCTCAGGAGACTAAAGAGAAGCTTGATAAACATTATGGTGACTCTGCACCTTCGATTAGAACAGTTTTATAAGTGGTTTCAAAATTTTCGGACTGGCTATATGGGCACAAGTGACGCTGAACGTTCTGGACGGCCTGTGGAGGTTACGACTCCAGAAATCATTGATCAAATCCATGATATGGTGATGGATGACAGAAGAGTTAAGGTGCGTGAGATTGCTAGTGCTGTGGGCATCTCGACTGAACGGGTACATAATATTTTGCATAAACATTTGGACATGAGAAAGCTATCCGCAAGATGGGTGCCGCGATTGCTCACGCTTGACCAAAAACGGAATCGTGTGAAGTGTTGCAAGGATGGTTTGCAGCTGTTCCAGAAGAATCCGGACGACTTTAAGCGTCAATCCTCATCGACTATCTGGAAAAGGGTAAAACTATTACAGGTGAATATTATTCATCGTTATTGGACCGTTTGAAAACCGAGCTGCAAGAAAAACGCCCGCGATTGGCCCACAAGAAAGTCCTTTTCCATCACGACAACGCACCAGCACACAACTCAGCAGTTGTGGTCGCAAAATTAATGGAAATAGGATTCCAACTCGTTTCACATCCCCCCTATTCTCCAGACTTGGCTCCCTCGGACTACTATTTGTTCCCCAATTTGAAGAAATGGCTGGCGGGACAAATATTTTATTCAAACGAGGAGGTGATTGCAGACACTAATGGATATTTTGCAGACTTGGACAAATCCTATTATTCGGAAGGGATCAACAAACTAGAACATCGTTGGACGAAGTGTATAAGCCTAAAAGGAGACTATGTCGAAAAATAAAAAAAAGGTTTACCCCCAAACACATAAGTAGTTTTTATTTTTGCACGGACTTTTCAAACCAGCCTCGGATATATATATATATATATATAATATATATATATATATATATATATATATATATATATATATATATACACGTGTGTGTGTGTGCTGAGGCTTGTTTTGAAGAACTTGACAAATCATGCTATATGATAAGTATTCAAATTTTGGAAGATCGCTGGAATAAGCTCTTGAAGAAAACTATGTTGAGGAATAAACTCCATTTTTGGCAACGTGGTAGCTACTCGTGTCTTCGTCTGATGCCTCCTTAAGTTGCTTGTTTTATTTATTCCGTTGTTCTTGAAAGTAAAAAAACCACTATTACGAAATATGTAGTTTATTATAATTAGAATATCACATGCGAATATATACCATACCATTTTACAAACACTTGCAAATTAAGAAAATAAATGCAACCAAATAAACTAACTCATATTACAGTAATCTATACTAAATTACCTTTTCATAAGCACTAGACAAGGACAAAATGATTGAAATTGGTTTACATTTCTCATTTTGTCAAGTATGGAGATTGTTGGGTAGCTTCATCGTGGGCCTACAAGGATACTCTGACAGTACCAATACCATCAGTGGGTTCTTAAGACATTTTTATTTTGTTTAATTGTTAATTAAGAATTTACGGGTTGACAACCATTGATATGATGCCGTGGGAGTTTTAATAATTCTTTTCCTGAAGTTTTGTTAATTAAATCTTTGCGCATTGAAGTGTTGCCCTTGAGGAAAACGTCATATTTTCTAAACCATTTTAAAAATAATAAATTAGTAATTTTATTACATGACAGGTTACATCCACTTCTGGAAAAAAAGTATAAATATTAGATGATATAAGGAAAATGATAATTTTAATAATAGCAATAAAAAAATAGCAATTAAAAAATTAATAGTTATCACTTCCAGTATTGATTAAAATAAAAATCTCATATTATTATTTAGTTAATACTGTGTGTGCAAAAAATCGACATCATCTAACACGGATCTTAGAATTTAGTATTCATATATTTTTATGGATTTTAGAATCATTTCAAAGCCCATTCTATTCTCTTTCTAATGATACCAAATACCATAGCGTACCTCATGCTTTTTACTATTTGAAATCATTGAAAGGTGAAAGAGGAGAACAAGGATTGAAAATAGTGGTAAGAGAAAAATTAAACAAATTTTAAGTTTAACAATTAAATTTATTGACAAAAACCAAAATCAATATTTTGTATTAATCGCCCCCCCCCCCCCCCCAGCCCTTATTACTGCTTCCAGTCGGTTGTTCATGGAGCTGGTGAGCTTTTTTACCACTGTCTGTGAGATTCTTCCCCGCTCTTCCGTCATCGCAATCTTTAAGTCCCTCAGCGATGCAGGGGCTGGATTTCTGGCTCGGACTTTTCAGCTCATCCCACATGTGCTCGATTGGATTGAGGTCAGGACTCCACGCTGGCCAATCTAATGTGGGTATTCCCACTTCCGCCAGGTATTGTCGCACTGATGCAGCAGTATATGGCCTCGCATTGTCGCGCATTAGCACGAAGCTATCGCCAACAAACCCAGCGTAAGGAACTCATGCAGGATCTCCTCGATGTACCGGTGAGCAGTTAATCAACGAGTCTCATCAGTCACAAAAACCAAATTGGTTTTCGCATCTAGTGAGATGCCTTCCCACACCATGACAAAACCTCCCCCGTAGACGACCGTTTCAGAAATGCAGCACTGCGCATGGCGCCTCCCAGGCCTAGTATAGGCTCGTCTTCTTCCATCATTGCCATGTAGGCACATTCGGGACTCGTCGGAGAATAAAATGGAGCGCCATTGCTCTAAGGTCCAGTCGACATGTTCTCGGGCAAATCTGAGTCGCGCTTCTCGAAGGACTGCTGTCAATTTGGATCCGTTAGCTGGTTTCTTCGAAGTTAGGTTATCTTCTTTAAGTCGTCTTCTGACGACGAACTTGCTGAACCTCAACGCCGGTCAAGTGATGATTTCTTAGAGTTGCGTTGACAGTGAAGTGGTCGTCTCGCTCCAAGGTACACGTTCTTCTTCCTGATGTCGGTCTCCGTGTAAAGGCTCCCGTCTTTTTGTAACGCCGAAGACTCTGGAGACAGCGGACTGGCTCAGGTACAGTGGCGCAGCGACTACTCGCTGGCTATGCCCTTCTTGCAATAGGGCAATGACTTGTGCTGTTTCTTCCGGGGTGGTATCCATCGTGGCGTAATTAGTTAGCAGGTATAGCAGAGATGTTGACGGTTCGAGTTTCGATAAAGGAATGATAGCAAAATGCAGTTGCATGTGTTTTTATAGGGATAAATAGCGCTCAGTGAGTACGTTATTGAGCGAGCAAAAACAGTTCTATTGAGTAAAACCGTTTTAATCAGTAAAACTTTCTGTAAATCCAAAAATAATACTACTGTTTCAAAATTAAATTCAAGGATCGCTGTTAAATGAAGCAAAATTGTTTTGAGTCGATTTTTTCGCTCACCAGTTTATATTAAAATTGTTATAGCTCGGTGTCTACGAAGGTTGTAAGTAAGTGGGGGGATCGGAAGTGTTCGTCCGAGCATCGGTATTTACCGGCTGGGCGGTAATTACGGGTTCCGGCGCTGTACTGACTGTTGCCTTCTCGATGTTTCGGTTATTCCTTGGTGTAGCTAGTAGACCCTTCCATGTAGTGGAGATATTCAGCGCATCATTTCGCTTATTTATTTGTCCATTCTTTTCGATTTCCAAGGCTTCTCTGACTATGCGTGTTTTATAATGTGAAATCGAGGCTATTTGTTTAGATCCCTCAAAATTGATGTTGTGACCAGTATCATGATGGTGCTGAAAAAGAGCTGATGTTGTTTGTTTGTTTTTGATACTTATTTAATGTTCTTTGATCCGGGTGGAGATTCTTCTGTTTGTTTGTCCTATGTACAATTTGTGGCAGTCTCCGCATGGGATGCTGTAAGCTCCATGGTTTTCCAGTTTTTTTTTTGTCCTTGGGGTTACCCAGGATGTCTGCCAGAGTGGTTTGTATGCTGTGCCTATGCTGTGTTTTTTTAGAACTCTTTCAATCCTATCTGTAAGTCCTTTCACATACGGTAATAGGACTCTACGGTGGTTGAGGTCGCGGTCTTCTGTCCTTGTCTGTGGATGGCGCTGCCTTTCTAATGCTCTTCGTATGGACTGGTCTTTATATCCATTTTGCTTAAGGGCCCTAGTGATTTGTGTAATTTCTTGCTGTCTCGTGTCTGGTTCGGTGAGTCGGTATGAACTCTATACGAGGGTGTTGGCTACCGACTCGATTTGGAATGGATGGTGGTGTGATCCAGCGTTTAAATATTTGTTGGTGTGGGTGGGCTTCCGGTAGACTGAGTATTGAAGCTGACCGTTCTTTTTCTGAGTTATGAGTACATCAAGGAAAGGGAGGCTTTTTTCTTCTTCTACTTCCAAAGTGAACTGTACCCGGTGGTGAATTCTATTTAAATAGGTCAGGAAGTTGTCTAATTCATTTCGTCCATGGGGCCAAATTATGAAGATGCCATCAACATATCGTTTCCAGAGTTTGAGTTTGAGTGGTGAGTTATTAAGGGCCTCTGTTTCAAAATACATCATATACAGATTGGCTATTACTGGTGAAAGGGAAGATCCCATGGGCGCCCCATCTGTTTGTTTGTATATCTCACTGTTGAATACAAAGTAGGTATTTTTTAGACAGTGTTCCGATAGTTCTATAACATGAGCTGGAAAATCCTCGTTCATTGCTATTTTGTCTAGTGCTTCATCCACTAGAATACTGGGATAAAGTGAAACAATCTAGACTTGCCAGTTCGGCGAGATGGTGTGTGTGTGTGTGGGTGCGTGCGTGCGTGTGTGCGTGTGCATGAGTGCGCATGCAGGAGCGGGGGCGGGCGCAGATGCGGAAGCGAGTGTAGTAACGGGCGCCTGCGCAGGTGCGGAAGCGGGCGCCGGCTAGATGGCGGGCACGAGCAAGGGGGTGGGCACGGGCGCGGATGTGTGTGTGTGAGCATCTGCGCGGGTGTGCGTGTGTGTACAGAATGACATAGAAACAAATTAATATATTGTAATGGGTTACTCTTTAAGTCAAGTAATAAAATATTATTTTTTGCCAATATTTAACATTTTGTTAAAGTCTAATTTACCAGCCTCTTTGGACGGTTGCTAACAATTTTGTCCGATGCTGTTAACTTTTTTTCTTAAAGAATAATAACAATTGGCACAAAATGTCCCCGCAGAACGAAGCCGGCTGGCTACTGCTGAATCGTTAAGTCGTGCCCCGTCGAGTTTTTCAGAGATGCCGTGCAAGTAGAAATTGTATTATAAGTTACAATAATAAGGAAAAAGTATCCCGACGAGGCATATTTTATCGAGCCAGCGGTAGCCAGAAGGCTTCATTTCGCGGAGACATTTTGTTCCACCTGCATGTCTTTCTGTAGCGATGGATATCTTTTCAGTGTTTTTGGTTTGCATGAGAAAACAATGATCCAAATATGTTTCACTGATTTTTCGAAAAAAATAGTAGAAATCGTGCAAAATTTCGTCAAAGCAAGCAAATGATTTTATCTGAGGTCCTTTTCGTGGATAGGTAGATAAACTTAAAAAAAAAACACCTCGTATTATTCTGCACGTTAAAAATTGGTACTCTCGACATTTCAACCATGTAATGGTGCTTAAAAATTTAAAAACGAATTGCAATAAAACGATTGTTATTACTTGTACTACCACTTATTTTAATTTCATCGTCCGAATTCTCACGTTGCATTAGCTAACGAAAGTTTCATCTTCAATGGTTAATTTAAAAGAGGTTAACGGCCGCAGTTTAAAAAGGAAAATCATGATGGAGACAAAAGAAATGAAAATGTCACAGTTCGTTAAGGGTATTAAAAGTATCAAATTTCTTATTAAATTGAAACCGAAAATGATTAATTTCATTGTCAAAATCACGTACTGATTGCGTACAATTAGATATTAAAATTTACTTAAAGTGAAACGCCTTCAACATTCTTTTTGGCGTGTCACACATTTTTAAAGTGAAAAAACTTTTGTCAAACAGTGTTTAAATGTGGAATTTTTATTTGCTTATATTACATTAAATATAAAGTTTCTATATAAAATAGGTATTTAAGGTTCTCGATAAACATCCTAACGAAGACCGTCAGTAAGTTTTGCCCTTGTATTAAAAGGCAGACAGGTTAAAGAATAATAAATAACCTGGCCGTGACATCTTTCAATCACCAAACTAAAACATGCCTTGTCTCGCTCTTTATTTCTAAGTTCGCCAGCAAGCACGTTATTAGCGATCACCAATATGGCATAGATCAACAGGAGATCTTCTGACTTATGTAACACTTGTTTGGAACAACGCAATTGAACACTTTGGAGAATCTCGAGCGGTTGCTCTTGACATATTCAAGGCATTCGACCGTGTTGGCTAAGCTACGCTCTTTGGTATGTCTGAAAAGTTCTACTTATGGCTCTCATGTTTCCTCAGAGAGTGTTCTTTACGAGTGGCGGTCGACGGATTTCTTTCTAACACCTTCACTATCAATGCCGGCGCCGGTGTGCCCCAAGGCTTCATACTGTCTCCTACTCTCTTTCTCATTTACATTAACGATCTGCTGGAAAAGACCGGGAATCCAATCTACAGCTTTGCAGATGACAGTACGCTTATCTCTTCATTCACTTTGATTTGAACGCTCCGACTTTGGCTACTCAGGCGAATATCCGCAGACTGCAGGAGGTCGTTCAATTTAACAAAGACCTGGAGGAAATTCTATCTTGGGGTGACAGTAACCAAGTGGAGTTTAACGCTGCAAAAGTCCAGCTGGCATTTTTTTCTAAAAAAGTTAACGTTGCTGAACCCGACATATTCATGTCGGGGCACAATTTGGGAGCAATTATGTTCTGGCATGAACATGTTACAGGCATAGCAAGGAGAGCTTCTCAAAAGTTGGGAATATTATTTCAAACCAGAAAGCTTTACACTCCACAACAACTGTTAATTCTTTACAAAGCTCAAATTCGACCAACTATGGAATACTGCTTCCATGTTTGGGGCTCCGCTCCCAAGCACACACTGCATTTGTTGGATTCTGGTCAGAGAAGAGCTGTTCGTCTGATTGGAGACCCGGAACTGACCGGCGGCCTTGATTCGCTGGAGCATCCAAGAAGATTGGCGACTTGAGGCTGTTCTACAAGTATGTTCATGGAAAGTATTCGAAGGATATAACCCGCTTATTTCCTCCCAAAGCGGTGCATGTTAGAAATACACGTCGCACTAATACTTCACATCCGTATGAGGTTCAGCTTGTTACTCCGCGTACAATGCTTTTCAAGCAGTCTTTTATATGGAGAACATCATCCTTTGGAATAATTTGCCCAGGGCTGTGTTTCCCACCGAGTACAATTTACAGCGATTCAAAAACAACATGATTGCTTTTTCCGTACACATGCCGCTCCTGGAGCACTTTAGGGACTTCCCTGTAGCACATGTGCTAGACCCATAAAAAAAGCTTTGTTTATAGACACCTGTTCCTGTAGGGAAATCCATAAAGCGATGCCTGAGCGGAAAAAGCGACTCATTTTGGTCCTAAATTTCTGCAAGTTGTACTCGGACACAGTCCTAAGTAATTCATTTCTAAGGAACGAGGTTCTACATAAAAATAATTGGTGGTTTTTGGGACTAGGTCATGCCATTTTACCTACGATTTAACGAAGAAATCTTTACTCTGCGAGATTAGAATACCGGATGTTGGATGTTTAGTGGCCTAATCTCTAAGACTAAATATCCCTGAAGATGCGTCATGTCATCGTAGGAAAATGGCCTAAAGCCATAATTTCTCATCTAGCAGTAGAAGTTGTGGGGAGGCTCAGCGCTTAGCAAATAGACCAGAAGAATCCTTTTTGCAACCCTCCCCCAAAAACAATTTAACCACCAAGATCATCGCAAAACGCATAATTACGTTTGTTAAAACATTTCACTATATACACACATATAGCGGTTTGACAATAGAATTACAACGGCTTTCTCCTCACATTTGCTCTCGTTATTTTTCACTATTCGATGTATAAAGTCGTATATTAATAATTACCTTCCCCCATTTTCGCAATATTACGAATCATATCCACAATCTCACCAAGTAGCGTGTTGTACAGTCTGTCAAGTAAGGACGTAACCGCTCGTATTCTTGAAAAGTTGTGTTTTGAAAACATTTTTAGCCATCAATGTATGCTTTGGTATGCTAACAAAGGCGCAATTATCTTAGTAAGTTGTCCAATCGCCTCCTGCCTCAATAATTGCCTGGCATCTTCGAGGTATGCTGTCGACGAGATTTTTCTGCATACTCTGCAAATTTTTGCGAATCTCGCGAGACAACTAAGTCAAAGTCCTCAGAGTCTTTCCTCTGAGCTTTCTCTTTACAAAGAACCAAACGTTTTTCAATAGGGTTGGCGTCCGGCGATTGTGAGGGCCTCTCTTATCTTATCGTTGGCCCAAGTGAGCCGCCTCGCGTCGTGATTTTCGCCCAGCAAAGGTTTCTTCAACATGCTTCGAAATTTGACATCATGAGCACGAAGATGTTGTCGACTAGTCTGATGGGACAGATTCAAACCCGATTTTCTTAATTTTGCCGCTCCACGACACATTCGACAATTTCGGGTCCCGTAAAAACAAAAGTACGAATCGTTTTTCGACTTTCGGAGTGACTGTGTCTACCGAGGGCCGCGGAATGTGTCATTTTAGGTCCTTTTGGATGGGAACAAAGAAAGACTGCTTCGAACCGACGCGTAAAAGAGTAATGTATTTTGAATTTTATGTGGTTCCGACGAAAGTTCGGAATCGACTGATCCTTTTACTAAAATGCGTCGTTGACAAAGGTTCCCTCTATCGATTTTCTGTTGAATCGCTAGAATCGCATTTCCCAAAAATGGATTATTGCGGATATGTTCTTACTTGACAGACTGTAACTATCACTTTATAGTAGAGATTATAGTTGGACAATGTAAGTAATATAATCACCACTGTTACAAAATATTATTATTTAATAATCTTGTATTATTAAACATCTAGAAATTATAAGTTAGATATATAGATTCCTCTTTCTGTGTATTTATCTAATTTATGGAACAGTAGTTAATCGTAAAACATTTGAATTTCTTGCAGAAATAAGATAGTTTACAAAATTCGTGATATGGCGTAGAAATAAGACTAATATTAAATTACGAAAAGGAAATTTAAATTCTATATGAAATAGCATAGCATTTTCTGTTTATTATTAAACATAAATCTCAAGCAAATAGGAGAATTACAAACTACGTGATCGGGATGATTATAAAGCAAGAACTACGCAGAGTTAACGCAGTTTGAGAAGGAGCAATGGGGTGAATATGCAAAAGTTACTACAAAAAAGACTTTGGAAGAAAAAACAATGTTTTTGCCAAAAATCCGTTTTATTCTTCAACATTTTCCCTCAAGAGCAATACAATTACGATCTTCCAACATTTGGATACCTTTCACACCATTTGTCGAGGTCTCTAAAATAAGCCTTAGTTTCCCATTCGTCTTCTTCATTTGAGCCAATTCTCTTTCTCTTTTCAAGTTTGGAAAGCAATTCGTAGCCCAATTTCACCATCGATTTTATAGAGTTGTGAGCTGGTGCATTATCTTGGTAAAACAAGACTTTTTCCCCATTTAAACGGTCCAGTAAACCAACGTAATAATCTCTCCGGTGATTGCTCGCCTCTTCTCAAGATAGTCGATCAGCATTATGCCATGCACATCCCAAAAAATACTTGCCAAAACCTTTCAAGCAGATGTTTGTGTTTTTGGCGACTTCGGTCGGCGCTCAGGTGGTTCCAGCCAGTCTGCGGACTGACTGTTCGGCGACGCAAAAACTCCTCTGGATTATACCGAAACAGTGTCAAACACCGTTCTGAAACTTCGACACGTTGCTGTTTTTGATCAATAGTGAGAGTGCACGGCACTATATATGTTTCACGCTTTCTGTTGATATCTTCACGATGTCAGTTATCTCTCTCACTTTCACTTTGCGATCATTCAGAACAATATGGTGGATTTTTTCTGTTTTCTAAAGTGGTGCTTGTACGATCGCATTTAAGTTCACTAAACCATTAACATATAGTAGCTTTCGATGGAGCAGATATGCCATAACACTTCCCAAGCCATTTCTGGGTTCTAGCTATCTTTTTATTCCATCGTTTTGCAAAAATCAAAAATAGCATCACTCACAAATCGCTGTAACTTGCTAACTAATAGATAAAATGTCATGAAAATTTTAAACGAATCTTCTGAGAGTAGACACTAACTGAAAATCATATGGTTTTTTTTGTTTCTGCTGCCATCTACCGGAAATTCTCTGGAATTTTCATCCCGTTAGGTTAAAATCGAATAAAGATACACCGCCTACCTAGCTATGAAGGAAAACGCGCAAAGCTCCAACTTCTCTCCAAAACTGCAGCCCATTGTTGCTCGAGTCGTCTCTTTCATCTAAAAAATTTTGTTTGCTAGTCAAAAAACGACTCTACAGGAAAAGGAAAATTTCCGACCTCTAAATTATTTCTTCAAATGTTTGAACAAACGGCCAAACGAAATTTGTTTCCTCGCCAGTTTGTGCTCTTGCCTAAGAAATTTAAGGATCCATCGTCAAAAACTTTTGTCATTTCACCTCATACAAAATTTCTTCAGAATACTTTCTATAGGACGAACGAAATTTGTCACCATCATCTATGCAGTTATCGTCGGACATAAGCCTCTCCTAAATATATCCATCTTCTTCAGTTTTGGTTATCCAGCTGTACCCCGCTAGTCTTTTGATGTCGCCAGACGATCGGGTTTTCGGGTGTCCTCTACTTCTTTTCTCGTTCCAGGTCTCCAGCTGATTACTTTATCGATTATCAAATAGAATTCGATGTGACCCGCCTAGCTCCACCTCAACCTGCTTACCTTCTCAGCTACATCAGTTATCTTGGACCTTCCTCGAATTTCTTCATCCCTCAACAATATTCCCAACATCATCCTTTCCATCACCCGTTGAGTTAATTGTAGGCAATTTTTAATTTCTGGAGTTAGAGCCAACAATTCCGTTCCTTATGTCAATACTGGCAACACGCATTGATGAAATGTGTTCGCTTTTAGTGTATTTGGGTCACTGGAAAGGAAAATGTTCCGCACTCTGAAAACCCGCTGACCATTCTCCTTGATAAATCCACTTTCAATTTTTTTTTGGATATTACTATTTTTTGTTCAAGATATACATATGTAAGAATCCGTTCTTGTGATGTTCGTGTTTTCAATGTTTAGTACTGCTTCTTTATCACAGACGTTATCATTTGTTATGAATATGGTTTTGGTGATGTTTATTTTCATACCAATCTCTCTAGACTTGTTGTTAAGTTCGTTCAGCATTTCTTCCAATTCTTCTGTGTTGTTAGATATAAGGAGAACATCATCCACGAACTGCAAATAATTGAGTTGCTCTCCTTTTATATTTATACCCTTACTTGTCCATGGAAGTTGTTTGAAAAGATCTTCTAGCGCCAACGTAAACAATTTCGGCGAGATGGTGATCCCTTTAGGTACCCCTCTTTTTATTTCTATCCTGTTGGTGTTTTCTCTCAATCCTATTTGAAATGTATTTATTTATATATATATATATATATATATATATATATATATATATATATATATATATAATACATTAAAATTCCGGGTTTTAATGCATTCGTCTAACAATGAATTTGCACGACGTTTCGCCAAAATCGCATTTGGTGTAGGTAGGGGGATCGGGAATGTTCGTCCGGACATCGGCGTTTGTCGGCCGGGTGCCCGTATCAGTGGTAATTATGGGTTCCGGCGCTATGCTGACTGTTGCGTTCTCGATGTTTTGGTTATTCCTTGGTTTGGCTAGTAGACCCTTCTATGTAGTGGCTCATCTCGCTTATTTAGCTGTCCATTCTTTTTGATTTCTAAGGCTTCTCTGACTATGCGTGTTTTATAATATGAAATAGAGGCTATTTGTTTAGATCCCTCAAAATTGATGTTGTGACTAGTATATATATATATATATATATATATATATATATATATATATATATATATATATATATATATATATAAAATAGGATAGAGTTATACATACGAAATGAAAGGTCACTTTAATGAATATAATAATGAGTGTATTGTTTGTCTCCTCTTTATCTTTAAAACGGCGTCCACAAATCGTATTTCTAATTTGGAAAGAAGCTCTAAAGACTTTGCATCTCCGTGGGATGGCAGCTGTTGGTACTGGCACCTCACTGATATCAGAATCTTCGGAAAGGCCTTGTATTTCAACTGGATTTTCAATTTCTTGTTATGAATCTGAATTTTCAACATACAAATTTTCATCTATGTTCAAAAAATCATTAA
Organism: Pachyrhynchus sulphureomaculatus; assembly: GCA_019049505.1. Classification (NCBI taxonomy): domain Eukaryota; kingdom Metazoa; phylum Arthropoda; class Insecta; order Coleoptera; family Curculionidae; genus Pachyrhynchus; species Pachyrhynchus sulphureomaculatus. The sequence goes on from CM032447.1 coordinate 24,548,924, forward strand.
GGTTTTCGTTATCAGTCAACTCTAACAAATTCTTATTTTAGAGGATATCTGCAAGTACGTTAAGTGATAATTAATCTTCTGGATCAGATGTAACAGTCTCAGTTAACTGGTCTTCGCTTTGCATATTTTCATGCTTAAATCCCGCTTTACGGAAGCAATTTTTAACTGTTTCCTTGGTTACTTGTTCCCAAGCTTTTGCAAAGTAAACTGCATCCAATGGCGTAATTTTCCTAATTAACTCAAAAACTGCACCAGCAGTGTCAATGTTTACTATCAGGTGTTTTAGTATTAGATTTCGGTAATAAATTTTAAAATTTTTTATAATTCCCTGGTCAAGTGGATGACAAGCTGATGTACAGTTAGGGGGCAAAAACAAGATATTAATATTTTTTAAGCGGACGCCTTTTAGATGAGATCCTGCATTGTCTAAAAAAAAACAAAATGTTTCTTTTTTCTTTTGACATTTTCCAATCAAGATTTTGCAACCACTCTGTCATAATTACTCCTGTCATCCAAGCTTTCTTATTATATTTTCAAGTTACAGGCAGGTTGTTTATGTTAATATTTTTAAATGCTCTGAGTTTAGCTGCCTTACCAATGACTAAGAGTTTTTCTTTTACCCCCGCCATATTTGCACAATGCAAAATTGTAACCCTCTCTTTGAGATATTTACCACCCAACACATTTTTCTTTTTTTAATGTTAGCGTTTTGTTGGGTAGAACCCTAAAATACCGCATTATAGATATCTCTCGGTAAATATCCCTTCATTAAAGAAGGGCATTTTTCCAAGAATGATGAAACATCTTCAGCAATAACCGAAGCTCCTTCTCCTAAAATCGCTTTAAAACTTATATTGTGGCGGATTCTAAATTTATTACGCCAATCAGAAGAAGCACTGAATGTAGAATATCCCAGAGATGCCTTGCATCGTATTAGCGGGCCTGAAAAAAACATTAACAATAAGTTTTTTTGCATTTTTGTCACGACAAGCCTAATGATATTCTCACCCCTTTTATCTATTCTTTGAATTGATATAAAAAGAAAATTAACGCATTAATTCCAGAAAACCTTATCTAAAAAAAATAATTCATGTGCATATCTGTCAAAGAAATCCCCTTATGACGAGCTGCTATAAACCAGTTATAACTTGTCAAATTTGGTATCATCACCGCTTTTTTTTTCATTCAAATTGCTGCTCGATATCCACTTGTTTTGAAGGATTTCTTTATGTTTAATTATATCAGCAGCTTGTGTTTTTCCGATATTAAAACGCTTGGATAAGTCCCTTACACTTAACTTTTCCTTATTGTGAACTTCAAAAATCTCAATTTTTTGTTTAACCTTGAGAATTTTTCTATTTGGAGCCGTTTATACAATGAATGTGTTGCCCACCTCTTTTTCGCATAGGCGTCAGACTAATATTAAGTCCCAGCGTGTACCGAAAAATTGAGATCGGTAAATCCCCGGTTTACTCTGGGAAGTCCCTCAGTGAAGGCAGGCAGCGACGTTGGTGCGCGGCGCGATTGGGAAACGCAACAGCGATACTCGCCACAGAAAAATGAGACAAGGCGTTTATTTTTTATTGTTTTTTTGTCCGGTTAAGAGAACATTTTTTTGTGTCCGCGAAGGAGAATTTCACTGTATATATATATATTTATATATATATATATATATATATATATATATATATATATATATATATATATATATATATATATATATATATATATATATACCCAACAACAAGAAGACAAAGAGCAATATTTAGACTTGAAAAGGACAACAAGGAGAATAATAAACGTAGCAAAGAGGGAGATATGGGACAAAAAGTGTATGGAAATCAACACATATTTAGGAGGAAAAAAGTGTTCAGAATCATGGAAGTTCATAAAAAACGTAACATCGAACTCTAAAAATAAAGCAAATATTCAAACTGTATCAATAAAAAATGGATGGACCACTACAAGATACTATTATCAGAAAACAGAGATGAATACCTGGTGAATACACCAACGGATATACTCATAGAGGGAGAAACAATCGTGGTTGACGTTGATACGGTTAAAAAAGCAGTTAGTAAATTGAAGAATGGTCGAGCTGCAGGACCAGGAGGAATTCCCACTGAACTGATTAAATGTGGGCCAGGGAAGCTGTTTGATCAGCTTACCTGGTGTATAAATCAGTATATAAATGGCGCGAGTGTGCCTGAGGAATGGAAAGAGGCTTACATATCATCCATTCATAAAAAGGGAAACAAGCTTGACTGTTCTAACTATAGAGGAATATCAGTGACCAGTACTCTGAGCCGTCTTTATGGAAGAATTATTCGGGATCTCATTGAAGAGGAATCTAGAGTTAAAGAAGAAGAAGAGCAATCTGGATTTCGAGCTGGAAGAACCTGTACCGATAATGTCTTCACCCTAAAACAAATAATAGAAAAAAGGTCAGCTACCAACCAAGAAACCCACCTTATGTTCATAGATCTTCAGAAAGCCTACGATACAGTCCCGGTGAAAAAATTGTGGAAAGTCTTACAGGAAACCAATGTTAACCAGACAATTATAAGAGCTCTTAAGAATTTATATATAGGAGCCTCATCACAAATAAAGGTTGGCAACAGAGTGTCAAAGAAATTCCTAGTGGATAAAGGTTTGCGTCAGGGATGCTGTATATCACCTACATTATTTAAAATATATGTAGCGAGGGCCTTATACCAATGGAAGAGGAAATGTAATGGGATGGGTATTGACATTGGCAGAACATGCCTATACACTCTTCAGTTTGCTGACGATCAAGTCATCATAGCAAATGATAAGGACGATTTAGAGTATATGGCTCGAAAATTGCATACTGAATATAAGAACTGGGGACTAGAGCTTAACACGCAGAAAACTAAATACCTCCCTATAGGAACGGAACCATCGAATATCCAGCTAGACAATCAAGAAGAAATAACCAGCTGCCTCTCATACACGTATCTGGGTGTAGAATTCGACACGTCATGCAAAGATGATAGCGAGATTAACAAACGAATAACACAAGCTAGAAGAGCAATAGGATGCCTAAACGGTATACTATGGAGCGATAACATCGGAAAGAGACGCAAATATAACATATATGAAACTCTCATTAAAAGTAGTCTAACCTACGGCTCAGAGACGTGGAGAATATCAGACCAGAATCGCAGGAAACTTGAGGCAACTGAAATGGACGTATTTAGAAGAACATTAGGTATATCACGAAGAGATAGAATTCGAAATGACGAAGTAAGACAGCGAATGGGGATAAATGGATCCATTATAACATACATCGAACAGAAACAGCTGATATGGTACGGGCATGTACAACGGATGGAAGAAACCAGATTACCCAAAATCGCCATGCAATGGATACCACCGAATCACAAAAAACGAGGACGACCTAAAAAAACATGGAAGAAGAGCATTAATAAAGCTATGAGTGCTCGAGACCTGAGAGAAGATCAATGGATGGATCGGAAAGAATGGAAGTTAGGCATCGGACAACGACGAAAGACGTTTTAAACCGATATATTATTTATATTATATTATATATATATATATATATATATATATATATATATATATATATATATATATATATATATATATATATATATATATATATATATATATATATATATATATATATATATATATATATATATATATATATATATATATACATAAAATATATATATATATATATATATATATATATATATATATATATATATATATATATATATATACTAATATAAATAAGTAATGTAATATTATTCTAACGTATTATTAAATACATGTGTAAATATAAATAACATATTGCAAAATCACATCATTAAGGTTTTGTAAATGGATAAAGAATTAGCGACGTTGAAATTATTTTTAAAATGAAAAATGACTCTTGTCCTAGATGAAAGCATCGAGAGACGACCAGGTGACATTTCTAGGCACCATATGGAATTAGAAGTGGTTTCGGTAAAAATGTATTGCTATATACATTAATTTACTTTTGCTTACTAATGAATATTGAGAAACGATTTGAATCTCGTTAACCAAATTACTTGCACTTTTCAAATGGGGACATCTTAAAGGAATTAAAATTCGTTTTTTTCGTCTTAAGATGATTTATTTCAGAGAAATCATGGTTCTTGAGATTCGACCGTATCAGATTGAAGTAACTTTATCTGTTCTCTATTACACGAGGCATTTTCAAGAATTCTTACTCTTCTTACTCTTCTACCCTTGCCCTCCTTATTGTTATCCTCAATCCTTGAATTTTAATTTACCGCCCCTGCTCGCTATATTTAATTACAATGAATTGACATTGGATAATAAATGTGGGCCATTTGTTGGTTTCTTTATGAACTATATAATTTCGATACTATTAACACTAACGCGCCTAAAATATTGGCAGACATTTAGTGTTAAACCTCTGCAGCACGAAATTAATCAACTTACGCTTGAACAATGGTGGGAGATACTAAAAAATTATCCTGTATTGCAGGAACTATGCGAAAACTGAAAAGAAATTTCGATCGAAATCAAGCTCCTTCAGTGGCTCGTGTAAGGAAATTCGTAAAGAAAGTTCGTGAAACTGGCATGCTTATTGATAACTTAACGTATCCTCGTACTTGTCCAGTGCGCACAGACAAAGATATTGCTGCTGTTGCTCAAAGTGTGCGTGAAAACCCAAGAATCTCAACTCGTCGCATTTCTCTGAGGAGAATTTTGAATAAAAATCTCGAATTATTTGCTTACAGTGTTTAACTCACTCAAAAACTGAAGCAAACTTACCATTCGCTTCGTTATCGCTTCTCTGTGTCAGCTTCAATCCCTTAGGCTACTGTAGAGGCATGAAAATGAACCAACTTTTAAACACTTTTTTCGGATTGAAATAAATTTTTATACAAATAACCGGTCAAGTACAAGTTGAACTTGCACAATTAGTGTTCCGTACGTTGATTGCTTTTAAAATAAAAATTTTTGTTACGGTGATATAAAATGATCAGTGACTTCACAAAATACACCCCAAATGAGTTTTCAACAAAGTTTGTTTTCAATCTTTACTGAAAACGGATGACCTTGAAATTTTTGTTTTTTTTTTTATATACCAGATAAATTATTCAAGGTAATGCACTCGTGAGAATTTTTCGTTCAATCTACACCCCGTGGAGAATATTCCAAAATTTTTTCAAAATTTTTTTATCAGTACTTTTCGAGATAAGGTGGGGGGACAGCGATTTTTCGCGATTTTTTAAAAATAATACAGAGAAAAGTGTACGCAAGTATTACATTATATATATATATATATGTATATATATATATATATATATATATATATATATATATATATATATATATATATATATATATTACTCGTGTTTTCACAAGCTTTCATTTGACACCACACTTGATGACCTAGTAAAAAAAATTTTTTTTCGGTTTCAATTTCACTCCCCAAAACTAACCCCTTAAGTCAAAATTTAACTCTCAAAACTACACGGCTCTGATGAGGCCATCAATTCCTATATTATTACCAAATTTCAACTTTCTGTGACAAATAGTTTCGGAGAAAATCGGGTGTGACAGACAGACAGACAGACACCGAAGTCATCTTATAAGTGGTCCGTACGGAACACTAAAAATGAACAATACCACATAGTTACATATATAGTTGCGGTACAAAAATATATTTTTTTGATATTTTACAAACTGGCGGCACAGTTTTTAAAAGACATGTTTTTAGGTTTTTAAAAAAGGGGCTTGCAGCATATCTTGAGTAAATTTGATCTTGTAACAAAAAAAATTCTACTTAATCTACACGTAAATAGCTAGAGAAATACGTAGGATATTTTTACAATATTGATTTTTTTATGGCAACCTTTTGAAAAAAAAATCTCGATTTTCGCGGAAAAAATTGACAGAAATTTGTTAATAACTTTGCAATTTTTAATATTTCGTAAAAATTCTATTACTTCTCTTCAGAATCTAATACAGAAGCTGCAGTTAAAATTTGAAGTCAATCGGATAAAAATTGTTTGAGTTATCCTGCAAACAAACCGATTAGAAAAACATAGTTTTGCGATAAACGAGCTTAAAGTTTCAACTACTGATTTCTAGCTTTTAAAATTGAAAATTGCTATAGTAAAAAACTTTTACCATTAGTATGCGATCCCGGCACCATATAAGTGGTCTTTTAAATTGATATTTTCTTTGTCTTCTGTCTTCGTGGATTTGGAGGCCGAGCCTGCCTGTTTTGCAGCATTACACAACGACAGTTCGGCTTAGCAAATCCTCACCGAAGGTCTGTGCCACAGCTCCTGCATACTACATACGCCGAAATCGCACTCATGAGGGGTGCAAAATTTATTATTTGATAACCGACCGTATCATCAACAGGCACAATATTGAATTTGTCAGATGATTTTAATTTTTTCGCGGATGTGCAGACTCCCTCCGACTCCGTCTCCGCCTCATGTCTATTCAGCAGCCGCCTCTTTGAAACGTTGCTCCTTCTTGCGGACCACGTAGAGCTTTTCGTGCCTTTTTTTGCCACGATAAACTCTATTTTCACTTATAATTCACTTGATTATTATAAAAACAAAACTGAATTCTAAAAAAAATTGCAAAATCTCTTTTTTACAGCGTGTACTTCTACTTGCAACGCGTGCGTCGAACGTACTGTAAACCGCGTGGTTTCAACGGTTGTGCCAACACTATGGCGAAAAATTTGAATATAGGATAGGCGCCCTCTATTATCACGTTCCAAAAGTATATCGTAAATATAGGTCTCATTTTTACTATGATAGTGAAAAGTATAAAATACGTAATTTCATACGTTCCGATACAGCATGACTTTCTTGACTTAGAGTGTTTAAATATATTTTTAAAAATTTGTTTTCAGTATAAAATGATTTTTATTATATTTTTGAGATGCTAAAGCATCGATTAAACAAATAAAAAAAAAATTTTTTCAAAAAATTACAGTGGCCTGAGGTCTCAAATGAATTGAAAAATGACGTCGATTTTGCTTGTAAAATTATCTTTTCGGGCGGACTATATACATATAAACAAGCAAAACTGTAGAATTTGGAGTTCTAAAAATCCACATATAGTAGTGGAAGAGCCAATACATTCTCGAAGAGTGACTGTTTGGTATGGTTTTTGGAGTGGTGGCATTATCGGCCATTTCCTCTTTGAAAATGAAGCTGGCAACAATGTTTCGGTGAATGGAGTACGTTACAGAGACATGATAAGTGATTTTTTGTGGCCGTAGTTGGACGATTTGAGTTAAAGGGGCTGTAGTTCCAGCAGGATGGCGCAACCTGCCACATCAGCTATGAAAGAATCTGTCTTTTGCGCACTAACTTCGGCTAGCGTGTGATCAGCCGTTTTGAAGATGCGCAATGGCCACCACGCTGTTAGATTTTTTTTATGGAGAACTGTTAAAGATCATTGTTACTCTTAGTCACAAATCACTGGAAATATGCTGAGAAAATGGATTGACTGGATAGGCTACTGCAAAGCCAGCCGTGGTAGCCATTTGAATGAAATTATATTTCCTAATTAATTGGAAGGTTTACTTTTTTCAATAAAGAAAAAAACTTAAATGTTAAACGGTTTTTTTTTTTTGCTATAGCACCAACAGAAGGCTCATATGCTTCATGAAAAAACACTTCTTAGTAATACATCTTCTATACAGGATGATCTATATAACAGTCAACCTTACGTCTATCAATTAAATACTAGGTCTTGTAAATCGTCCCTTTTGAAAGTATGTTTTGTTGATATATGTGAGAGATTGATGCCCTTACATTTCTTCTTCATTAACGATGGTGGTAAATAAAGTGTAAAATATTTATCTGGTATTTGTTCACATTTAATTATCCAAAAGTCATCGTATTTGTCTATAGTTCACTTTGACCACTTGTGTTGCTTTTCCAAGAAACAATTTATGTAAGGGAAGGTGTGAAGGTTAAAAAAGAATAATGTCACTGTTGAGTGCCATGTCGTTAATATATTTACTTTTTTTAATTATGTATTTGAAGTACTGTTTTCATTGATTATTTTGTCAGCCCCTATCCTTGAAAGGTGCAGTTTATAAATGAGGTTGTTATACCGAAAAGCACTGTGTATTTTATTACAAGATAAAAAATAATCTTCATTAAAAAAGAAGAATTGCTGTATTGTTCTCTGATGATTATTATTATTTATTTTTGACTGACCATGAATATACAATTTTTACCTAAATAGATAAAATTACTAATAAATGATGTACTTGTAGCAACTGAAGTCACATTTAAGATTTAAGTAATTTTAGTTTAAACATCCCATTTAGTTTTTATGAACACATTCTCGATTTGTTGTATAAGTTTTGAAATTTCTTATGATTTAGAGCAGAGGTTCCCAAACTTTTCTGGACCACCGCCCCTTTTACAAGAAAAAAAAAATTCTAACTTAGTTGGAATAATAGTTAATTATACCAAAAATTAAAATATGGTTGCATATTATCTATACCTATTTTATCTGTCTATCTATCTATTAAGAATCACAAAGTAGAAGTTAAATAAAACGACTATCAAAAAATTGTTTAAAAAAAATTTAAAAAAAAAACACAAAATCAATAAGAAATAAAAAAATTAATAAGATGGTTGAGGCTGGCGGAGTTTTAACAATTTGTTAATGTCGGGTTCCAACTTCGTTAGCATCAGTCGCAAATTGCCACGTACAGTGATGTGCAGTCTATTCCTTTTCTTAGGCAGTAAATTAGCTACTGCACTGAACCCACCCTCAGTTAAATATGATGAAGGAAAAGTAATTACAAATTTTTGCACTCTTACCTGCAATAGAGAGCTGATATTAATTTTGGAAGCCAGAACTCTCCGTATGCATTTCCGAATTTTACTTTTAGTTCTTCGTTAGTTGTGAGTTCTACGAGTTCCTCTTCTAAATTTGATGATTTGGCCGTATCTGCATTTGCGAAAGGATCTAAAACCCACCTCGGTATATTCATGTTTAAAATATCCTAGAATTGCTCCGTAAAATCAGCATGTAGAACAGGGATGTCAAAGATACGGCCTGCGGGCCGCATCCGGCCCCCGGGACGTATCAATAAGGCCCGCGATCGCAATGTGTCACAGAAAGAAGAATCATGTTTTTTAGAGCTTTTAGACTTCACTCGATTCCTCTACGGAAGTTTTAAAATGCGCACACTACATTTATAAGTAATTTCAAGGGCAGCGCGTGCCTTGACAAGCGAGAGAGATAGACAGTAACGCCATCTCTTAGCAACAAGCGGAAATACCCTATTATTTTTGTTGAGAACAATAGAATCTTCCACGCGCTTCGAGTCTACACTAGAACCTTCCTTATCGATATTATAAAAGGAGTACGTCGGCGCGACGTGAGTCAGTTGAGTGTGAGTCGAGTAATCGAAGCGATACGGTCGGAGAAGGATTTTAGTTGTACTGCAAAGTAGTGATTGTGAAGGTATTGTGCATTTGTTTGTGTCGTGCGCGTGCGATATCCATAATTGTTGTGTCGAGTTCCATAATTGTTACGATTTTGGCATAATGTCACAAAAACGTAAAGTTGATAGTGAGTGCAGAGTTTTTCAGTCTAAATGGGAAATTGCATATTTTTTCATAGAATGGAAAGGTAAACCGCTGTGTTTGATTTGCAATCAAACAGTTGCTGTTTGTAAGGAGTTTAACTTTAAGAGACACTATGATACGAATCATAAATCAAAATTCGATTGTTACACTGAAAAAATAAGAATGGACACATTGTCATCTTTAAAATCTAAACTTCAAGGTCAACAATCGATGTTTACCAAAGCTAATACTGAGAGCGAAGATGCCCTGAAATCAAGTTTTTTATTATTGCATTAGAAATCGCGAAAAGATCAAAACCTTTCACTAATGGTGATTTTATTAAAACTGTATGTTGAAAGTTGCCCATGTTTCATTTCCATTTCAAAAGTCAATAATTCAAAATATTTCGCTGTCAAGAAACACTGTTGCTTCAAGAATAAATAATTTATCTCAAAATTTGGTTCTTCAACTGAAGGAGAAAATTAAGGAATTTACAAACTTTTCACTGGCTGTTGACGAGAGCACTGATCTGTTGATACAGCTCAACTTGCTGTTTTTATACGAGGTATTAACAGTAACTTTGAAATAACTGAAGAACTATTAAAGTGCGTTCCATTGGCAGGTACTACAACAGCAAATGATATTTATTCTGCAATTGAGCATTTGATAGCAGAATATGAACTCGACTGGAATATACTTAGCAGCACAACTACGGATGGCGCTCCTGCCATGGCTGGCAAACATTCGGGCGTTGTAACTAAATTAAAACAGAAAACATCAGGGAATTTTGTGGGATTTCACTGTATAATTCATCAGGAATCAGTGGCATCCAAACATTTAAAAATGGACCATGTCATGCAACCTATAATTAAAATAGTAAATTTTATAAGGAGCAGAGGACTAAATCACCGACAGTTCAGGCAGTTTTTACAAGATTTGGACGAAAAGTTTTCTGATGTTCCTTACTTCACCTTAGAAAATTTTTTTGCATACGTGACCCTATTCAAGCTTTCATGTTAGAAAAAGGCAACCCAATTGATTATGACAATGACTGGTGGGTTGATTGTGCCTTTTTGGTAGATATGAATAAACACTTGACTGATCTGAATGTAAAGTTACAGGTTAAAATCTGATTGTCACTCAAATGTATTCAAGCCTTTGAAACAAAGTTGAGGCTGTGGGAAAATCAGGTAAAAAATCAAACTTTGGATCATTTTCCTCATTTAAAATCATTTGGCACAGTGAACCAAAAAAAATTGGATCAATATTCTCAACTTCTGCAAAATTTGATCACGGAATTCAACAATCGTTTTGAAGACTTTCACAAAATGAATGAAATGGAATTCCCAATTTTCAACAATCCATTCAATTTTGAAGCTTCACAGGCACCAGTTCATTTGCAAATGGAGTTGATAGATCTTCAATCGGACAGTATTTTGAAAGAAAAATTTAAAGAGATTAACGCTCTTACATTTTATACACAATATTTCAAGAGTTTGGATAACTACCCGGAATTAAAAAAGCATGCAGCACGCATTCTCTGCATATTTGGTAGCACCTATTTATGTGAGCAGATGTTTTCCGTCATGAAAATAAATAAGAACAAACATCGCACAAGACTTTCGAATGAACATCTCCAATCAATTCTTAAAATAACTACAACGAATATGATACCTGACATCAATGAGCTTGTCAAAAACAAGAGAAGTCAGGTATCTGGATCCTCGAGCTCAAAATAATTACCCTCTTTTATAACTTTGATATAATTTTTAACAACCGTATATTATATACTACATAATTAAATAAATAAAATGTTATAATAATTCAGTACATTTTTTTTATTTGAATCTGGCCCGCCTACACATTCTAAATTTAATATATGGCCCTCTGCAAAATTGAGTTTGACACTTCTGATGTAGAACGTCCAAGTGTTGGCAGTAAGTAAGTAAATCTTCCTGTTTTACAAAGGCTGCTGATAATGTGGGCTGTATTCACCTCTATCTAGATTTCGTTTGAACAGAAGTTTTCCCACAAAAGCAGCTATGACGTTTTTTGTTATAATTATGTTCAAACTCATCTTCGTATGTTGACTTCATTAAATATTTTAAACAGGTCTGTCAAATAAGCGTTGTCATTTTTGGATGTAATCAGGTTTTCGCGCAGTTTTTTGTCTATTTTCAAGGAAGTCAAGTACTGAGCCAAATAGATTGAAAAAACGATTCAGACAAATACTTTTTGAGAGCCAACAAACTTCTGTGTGCAGCAGCAAGCGATTGTAATCTTCATCATTTTCACTACAAAGTTTGCCAAATAATCTGTCATCCAATAGATTGCTTCTAATCTTATTGATTACTCAAATAATGTAATGAAACGACGTATACAGGCACTCATTCAGATTTTTTGCAACTAAATGCTAACGATGAATAACACAATGTACAGCGAGCACATTTGTTACTGCTTCTTTTAAATGTGCCATGAAACCCTTATGACGCCCCGTCACTGCTGGAGCACCATCAGTAGCAGCTGACAAAATATTACGAATAGGAATTTCTTTCTCTTGAAAAAACTTGTTTATGGTTTTAAATATCGATTCTCCCTTTGTATCGGTTTCCAAATTTTTAGCAAATAATAACTCTTGACAAATCTTTTCTTCTTTTATGAATCGAATATATGATAAAAGTAGTGCTTCGTTATTTGATAGAGTTGATTCATCGAGTTGAATGGAAAACTTGCAACGCTTTAAGTAATCGCATAATGATCTTTCAACGTCTTTAGCCATTTTATCTATTTTTCTTTGCACCGAATTATTACTCAGAGGAATTTTTCTGATGATATCTGACGGTGTCTTACGATGAAGAACAGTTTTTATTATTTCTTGGACTGCCAGTAACATTAAATCCTCGCCAATTGTATGTGGTTTTCCCGCTTTTGCGATTAACAATGAACTATTATACGAGGCTCGTAGTCCATCATCTTCTTGTTTAGAATACGACGCAAAAAGGTTGGATATAATTGGCTGTTTTAAATATTTCTTTTCCAGTCCTTGAAAATAGAATAAATATTTATCCTTTTTATCAGCATGCATTTTATTCAAATGCTCTTGTAGCCTAGAAAGCTTCATGGCTTCATTTGAAAAAACTTTTTGGCAAATTAAACACATACATAGGTAATGATTAGTTTGTAGGAGAGAGAGTGTAAATCCATATTTCAAATACTCTATACCAGGGGTGCTCAAACGGTCGATCGCGATCGACAAGTCGATCGTGAGTGCTTTTTTGAGTCGATCTCGAGAAAAAAATTCCGATATAGAACTATTCACAGATTTTGTTTTAGGTAACTAAAACAAAATATAATGAATAAACTACTAAAATATATTCGATCCACAATTAGGCCAGAATAACCCCCCTATCACTTTCTTTTATCGTAATAATCCCCTGCTAGCGGCAAAAGGCGGCTTTATCAAAGGAACGTGCGGTACTTGTCAAAGAAAAGCCGCGTTTTTGATTCCCGCCGATTTCTCTAGAAACTTCGGGCAACGTGTTTGACGGGAACATTCGAGACTTCGTTCGCGCCGATATAAATGTTGCGCCGGCAGGAATAGGAGTCAGTCTGAGTTGTAACTTGAAGGCGATACATCGATACAAAGTTTATTAATAAATAGTCCAAAATGAGTGCGGCGAAGAAAAGTAAAACTTATCATTTTAATAACGATTGGGAGGAAGAATTTTTCCTTTGTATGGTAAAGGATAAGTGCATTTGTCTCATTTGCCGTGCGTCAGTTGCAATACCCAAGCGTGGGAACTTAGAGAGACATCATAAAACGGTTCATAAAAACTATGAAAAGGATTTTCCGTCACAGAGTGAATTAAGAAAACGAAAAGTACGTGATTTGATAACTTGTTTGAAAAAAGAACAAACCATGTTCACAAGACCAGCCAAACAATCAAAAGCTGCAACGATCGCGTCATTTAAAATATCTCATATATTGGTGAAACACAAGAAACCATTTGATGATGGATTGGTTGTGAAGGAAGCATTTATTGAAGCGGGTGAGACTTTATTTGGAGATTTTAAAAATAAAACAGAGATTATATCTGAGTCAGGACATGGCAGATAAACTAAAATATGATATCATGGAATGTACATGCTTTTCTTTACAGTTCGACGAATCCACCGATATGACAAACACTGCCCAGCTGTGTATTTTTTATTCGAATGGTATTCAATGACATGTCGGCTAAGGAAGAGTTTTTGACAATGATTCCTCTGAAAGGAAAGACCCGTGGCGAAGATATATATGACGTTTCCTTCAATTTTGTAACAAACTACAAGCTACCAATATATAAACTAGTGTGCATTACAACCGATGGAGCACCAGCAATGACTGGAAACGAAAACGGTTTTGTGACATTGTGTCGAGCTAATGATGATTTCCCTTCATTTTTCTCCTTCCATTGCATTATACATCAACAAGTTTTGTGTTCAAAAGTTCTAAACATGGAGGAGATTATGGGCATTGCAATAAAAATTGTGAATTCTATCCGTGCACGTAGCTTGCAACGACGGCTCTTTAAATTGCAGTTGGAAGATAGTGAGTCAGCTGAACACACTGATTTAGTTCTTCACACGGACGTCAGGTGGTTGAGTCGCGGAAAATTCCTAGAAAGGTTTTAAGAATTATTGCCCGAAATAACAGCTTTTCTGAACGGAAGAGGTGATGACACTCAGATGCTGAAAAACGGAAAATGGCTGACTGATTTGGCATTTTTGACAGACATCCTAATGCATTTAAACATCATTAATTTGGAGCTTCAAGGTAAAGGAAAAACTATTATTGAGATGATTAGCGCAATAAACGCATTCAAAAGTAAATTGCAACTTATGATAGATCAACTGAAAAGAAAGGATCTGAAAAATTTTCCGTCTTTGAAAGCAAGGATTCCTCAGTTGAATTATGATATTTATTAGGCAGAATTATCAAATATTTTGGGCCAATTCGAAATACGTTTTTATAATTTCAGTAAATTGGCAAATATCGCATCATTTATGAGTGTAAAAACATTGAGGAATTAGCTACTGAAATAGCAAGTCAGTTTAACATGGACTCATGTTCTGTTGAAAATGAGTGAGTGCAGATTATATCAGATATACATCTCAAAGCCACAGCATTTGATACAAAATTCTGATGTTTTATATCTGAAGATAAATATCCGAATCTAAGGCAAATCGCCCTTCAACTGACGGCAATGTTTGGGTCAACTTACTTGTGCGAGTCTGCATTTTCTGAAATGAAGATAATTAAGTCAAAATATCGCAATCGACTAACTGACGAACATATGTCATCATGCTTGCGATTAGCACTCGGTAATTACGTACCATCTTATGAAAAGTATGCTGAGGACATGCAGTGCCACGCTTCAACATCCAAAGTCACTCTTTACTTAAGTTTAGATACTAGAACTCGTTTGTTTTGTAAGGACCAATAAACTCGCAATTTTTGAATAATTATGAGTTTTTTTCAATGACATTTTAGAGCAGACCTACACTTACCTTGACTAAAAAAATGCATATTGTGCGGAAAACTAATATCTATGCCACGATACACCCTACCTAGACGACAATCCTGCATCACACTTACTTGCAGCCTCTCAGAGTCGATCGATCGTAGTCTAACAATATTGAGGTAGATCGCCAGCAGTTCAAGTTGGAGCAGCCCTGCTCTATACTGTACTGCCGGCATTTCTTCCTAGATTCAGACATTTTGAAATACAAAATTTGTCATGGTTTTAAAAAAATTAACTTTTGAACAGATTTATATATATATATATATATATATATATATATATATATATATATATATATATATATATAATAAAGGACTGGTTTTAGTCAATTTCCACTGGTTTATTTTAAATTCTGATGACGCGTTTGGCAGTCAATGCAGGTTCTTCAGATCTACATTTTACACTGAAGCTGCATCGACAGCGAAACACGTCATCACAATTTAAATAAACCAGTGGAAATTGTCTAAAACCAGTCTTTTATTATATGTATATTTATAATGAATTTCCATCAAGTAGAAGCTACAACCATCCAAAAAAAAAAGATTTATAGATAGTTATAAAAATAATAGCTATAATGACTTTTATCTCTTTTACTCACGAATATGGATTATTGGCGAAAGCACACAAAAATAATAAGAAGTTCCTAGAGCTATCTCTGCCTTTTTATAGAATTGATTTCGTGCACGCATCAACTTGTATACATTTGCTTGTTTGCGATGCCGGTGCACTTGCTCTGTAAACAAGTTATTACAAGCTCCCATATTTTTGTCGAAACATGCTTGATTGCGCGAATCGCATCTTTGCTTATCAGCTTTCAAAGACTTGTCACCGGCAATATTAAACCGAATTAGGTATGCATACGAGTACACCTAATGCTTATTTACGCAATAACAGAAAGATAAAAATTTTAGATAGCTAGATAAAATATTTATTCATGAGAGCAGTAGGTATTTTCAAAGTATTTATTATAATTTGTCTCTGGATCCGCTACCGCCTCCATTGAAGGCTCTAGCGTTCACTGGGGGGGGGGGGGGGGGGCGAAATACCCCCGCCCCGTTGCGAAACTTATGATTTAGAGGAACCAAAATATTGTTTAAATGGCGCCACATGTATTTACTGATAATAACTGCAAATGAGTATAAGGTGTAAGTACAGATCGTTTTACCTATTGGACGTCTCTTTATTTGAAGCTTTCGAATGCAGCTTTAAAGGTCAAAATATGGCTTTTCAGCTTTTATATTTGTTGTATAAGTCATCCCTATTGGCAAAAAAAATTTGTCAATACAATTCCCACTTCAACGCAGTAATCATTAATTTTATTTTAAATTATTTTTTTACTTATAGGTATTTTGTTGTGAGAGAATAAATTTTGGGATGG
This sequence comes from Pachyrhynchus sulphureomaculatus, assembly GCA_019049505.1. Lineage (NCBI taxonomy): Eukaryota > Metazoa > Arthropoda > Insecta > Coleoptera > Curculionidae > Pachyrhynchus > Pachyrhynchus sulphureomaculatus. The sequence goes on from CM032447.1 coordinate 24,565,480, forward strand.
CCCCACTCCAGAAGGAATGGAAGGCCTGGAATGGGATATTGAAGTGAATAAATCAAATAATTTTAAACACAGGTAAAAAAAATCGGTTTGTAATAACACTGAAACTATTTTTTGTTGTAGTTTTTCAATCCTTGAATACAAGACCTTATTTCCATAACTAACATTCCTATTACCTGTACTATTTTATATATCTGAATGATGTAATAAATAAAATGAAGTATATATATACATTTTTTTAGTGCCTTGAGTGTGTATTAAAAAGAAGCCAATAAGAAATTGTTATTTAATAACTGTAAAAAAACTTTTATAATAGATTACACTGGTCAACAAATAATTTCTTTTTGATTTTTCCTCTATTTTTTTCAGTTTTGGACTTATTGTAGTGTTCTGATTTCGAATCCGATATTACTTTTTTCTCTGACAGATCATGTTTTTTAATATTTTCGGTTTACCCTAACTTAGACGACACCCGCAGTTTTTTAAGATCTACCCGACTCAGAATAATTATTTTTTTAATTTCCGATATGGCTTCGACACGTAGACGTTGTTTACACAATCCAGATTGTTTTTGCTATATATTTGTGGCGAATACATCTTTGAAAAATATCGAAAACCTATCCCGGACTTCGTTAAAACTAAGTATTTTAACCACTTTTTAAATAACATTGTGAAATCAAGACAAGCAATGGGTACCTCATATTATGTGCCAGAACTGTATTGTGTGTCTGCGGCAATAGTCAAATGGAAAAAGAAGAATGGCGCTTGCGACGACGGGTCCCTCTTTCAATATGGCCTTTCAATGTTTACATCTGATCTCGGGATGTGTCTTTTGAAATTTATTGTCGATCGTTTCTTGATGTGACTGCAGTTTATATGAATTTAAAAACAGAAGGAAGAGAGAGTTTGTATAAAAATAAAATTAAAAACTTTTGTAAGTGAAGAGAATTGAAAAGGTTGGCAAACAATTTATATAATCATGGGAAAAGGAGGTTGTTGTTGTGCTGTTGAGTTTGATCTTCTTCCCCAAAGATGTTGAAAGGTAAGTGATTTAATTAAAGAATATCAATTGTGTATAAAATCGAATGCGGATAAATTGAACAATTCTGAGAAGCTATTGCACTTATGACATTTTTTGGGTTATAGAGTAAAGATTTAACTTGCAGAAACCAAGCACGTCATCAATTGTCCAATTGAAAATTTATGCAAAAATTAAAATATGGTCCTCACATTTTTCTCAGAAACTGTTTAAAAATCATTTAAAAAATCGTTTATTCGACCATGCATATCCAGTTGTCAATATAGGATTAGATAAAGAATACTCCTTGTAAGAGTCGGATTTTATTGTGGTTACAATGAGGCCCAATCAGGCCCAGAAACATTCAATTTGTATTCGGACATAAAATTCCTTGCTGAATTCAAATATGTATTTAAAAATTTGGGTTCCAGTTTCAGTTTTCACTTTTAAGCCTTATAGAGTCTAACGAAGCGTTGAGCCGAAGATCTAATATGCTTATTTAAGTCCCTGAAGAAAATGCTAAAACTTTTGTCTGCAACATTTTTTCTGAAAATGCGCTCTGTGTAACAAAGCGCTCCATTCTTTTGTTGTTTTTTTTATATTACTTATGCTGCATTAACTTGACATTTTATTAAATCAAATATTTTCCAACATTTGTATAATATCTATGATTTTGAATGATAAAACTTTGCACAGTAACATTATGTCTATTTAAACTCTTCCGCTGGCCCAGTTTTTAACATGGCGGACTGCCACGTGACCTCTTGAAAACTGAGACCTGATATTTCTATACGGTTATCCCTGAGTTTCGCTACTGTATTGGGTTTTACTGTGACGATACCATAAATTTTTATCGACTATTTTCTGCATAAGAAACTTCAATCTGGCTCCCGAAACTGCAGCATCCGGTATTGCGCGTACAACCAGGTTTTCATTTATCTTATAACAAAGGGTCGTGAGTGCTGGTGCAGAATCCACTTCCTTCACTTCAGTTTCTACCTGCTGGACGAAAGCCTCCCTCAAGTCGACTTTTTTCTGTTTTGGGCCGCTTGTACCCACTTTCCAGCCACTTTTTTTCAAATCATCAATCCAACGACTTCGTGGTCTACCTCTACTCCGATAGGCTTCGGATCTTGGTCACCACTCTATGATTCTCTTTGTCGATCGCCCATCCTTAAACCTAGCAACATGCCCGGCCCAGTTCCATTTAAGATGTAGAATGAATTGGACTGCGTCTTGTACTCCCGTTCTCTTCTTGATAATGTGATTTGGAATGTGATCTCTAAGAGTAACACCTAACACTGACCTCTCCATCTTTAGTTACATGACACATATTTTATTGATGTTTTTCTTCGTCATTGTGAGAATATCGGCTCCGTACGTAAGAACAGGGAGTATGCATCTGCAAATACTTTTCTTTTTAAACACATAGGAAGGCTAGATTTGAACACACAGGTCAGTTTGCTATATGCAGCCCAGGAGAGACCTATCCCATGGTTATCTCGTCCTACGCTGATTTTATGTCCCAGGTATTTATATTGGTGCACTTGCTCTATCTCTACGTTACTCAGTTTTATAGTGTAGCTTAATACAAGATTTGTCAAAAACTGGATCTTGGATAGATTGATTTTTAGACCAACCTTTCCTGAAACCGTTCTGAAGCATGTATAGCATAGTTGTGCTTCTTGTATTTTGTTTGTTATTAAGACAGTGTCGTCGCGAAACAGAGGTGATTTAAGTTTTCACCCTCAATGTTAAGTCCCATTCCTTACCAGTTTATTGATTTTAGAAATACTTTCTAGAAGTGTTACGAAAAGCTTGGGTGGGAGCGTATCACTCTGCCGCACTCCTCTTTCGATTCGAAATTTGCTGGTGGATTGATTAGTTTGTGTTTTAACATGAGCGGTGGCATTTTCATATATGGATTTAATTGCATTGGAATATCGATGATCAATACGACACTCAGCAAGCGCTTCCAAAAGTCTCTGCTGATTTACAGAATCAAAAGCCTTTTCGAAGTCCACAAATATGAGTACAAGAGGCTTATTATATTGTATACATTTTTCAATGAGGATTTTAATTGTAAGCAGATGGTCGTTTGTTCCATACCCCGAGCGGCAACCTGCCTGTTCTTTTGAAAGGAAAAACTCGAATTTATTTGCTAAACGTTAGGTAAGTATTTTCGTGAATAACTTGTATACATGGCTCAGGAGGTTAATGGGCCGATAGTTTGTAAGGTCTGAAGTAACTCCTTTTTTATGCATGATTACAATAGTTGCATTATTCGATTGCGATGGAATTATTCCTTCCAGGAGGCATTTATTGAATAACATTTTAAGTTTTGGATCGTTGTAATAAAACGTTAGATTTTTTTCAAAACAGGAAAGTACGAAAATTTTAAATAAAGATCCAACAAATATTTTTCAAAAAGAAATAAAACAACAAATTGAACAGGCTAAAAGTATCATTCACGATAAAGATAAATTTAAATTGATAAATATGAATCCCCAAATCCCACAACTTTATTCCCTCATAAAACTACACAAACTTGACCACCCAATCATACCAGTTGTTTCCTATATGTCTGCTCCAGCATATAAGACGTCATCCTTCTTAATTGATTTAGTCAAATATCATACCAAATTTGAACCTAAATATAGTATCAGTAATAGAGAACCTATTAACAAAAAACAAAGTAAATGAAGTTATAAAAATGGACATAATTAATTTATTATGAACTTGCCTAAGACAAAATTATTTTTCATTTAACAATACATTCTACAATAGTAAGGAAGGGTTAATTATGGGGAGTCCATTACGTCCATTACTGGCCGAAATTTTCATGGGCAGTATTGAAACAATGATATTTAACAACCATAATAACAATAATGATTGTCTATACTGGTATCGATACGTAGACGATATAATTGTATTCTTTACAGGTACGGACAGACAATTAACTCATTTTTTACAGTATATTAATTCTTTACATAGAAATATCAGTTTTACAATGGAAGAAGAAGTCTATGGGAAAATCAACTTCCTAGACTTAACAATCAGTAAAACCATGAAAAAACATGAATTTGCAATATATCACAAACCTTGTCATACAGATACCACAATTCACAATAGTTCTCACCACCCTAACCATCATAAACTCGCAGCTTATCATAGTTTTATACATAGACTAACTAATATCCCCTTATCAGAGGAAAATTTTACTAAAGAATTAAATTACATAAAACAAGTAGCCGTTAACAACGGTTATTCGGTTACTTTAATCAATAATATCGTTAGGAAAAAACTTAGAAACAAGGCAATCTCAGAAATATACTCACGTTTTAAGGACAGAAATACCACATTTAAATGCTTAACCTATTTCGGCAAACCAACGGAAAAACTGGGGAAATTTTTTAAATCAAAAAAAATATCAACATAGCTTACAAGACTAACAATACTATAGGGAAATATCTTAAAAAACTACAAACCACAAATCAATAAAGACAATAAATCAGGGGTTTATCAATTAACATGTGGGTCATGTCCTAAAACATACATTGGACAAACAGGACGTACATTTATACAAAGAATTACAGAACACCAAAAAAGTTTCATCCATAGAAAATCTAATTCAACATATGCTAATCATATTTTAACAGAAAATCACACATTTAACAAGAATTTCAAAATTTTACACACCCAACAAAGAGGTTTAAAAACTAAACCTTTTAGAGACAATGTAAATAAATCGATTAAGGACTACAGGTACTTTACTCAATGACCAGGTAGATTTAAGCAATTCACCATTATTGAATTTATTCTCCTAATTCCAAATCTGTGTGGGTTTTCCAATACTATCAAAGTAATTTAATTAGGAGTTGATATTATAATTAATAAATTATATAAAATTGTGAACATTAAACCTAACTTGACAGTGTAAAATGTAGATCTGAAGAAGCTGCATCGACAGCGAAACGCGTCATCGCAATTTAACTAAACCAGTGGAAATTGACTAAAAACAGTCTTTTATTATACATTAACATTTTAAGTGATTTGATAATTTGTTGTTGTCCTTGTGTAATTGCCTCTATCGCAATATTGTCCTCACCTGGAGCTTTGTTATTTTTCATGTCCTTCAAGGCTGATGTGATTTCTTCTTCTGTGATGTCTGGGATATTCTGCGACCTCTGATTTAGGACTTTTGGTATGTTGATTTCTGTTCTTTGATCTTGTAAAGTATATAATTGTTGATAAAATAATTCGATGATCTGTAAAATATCTCTTTTGTTTGTTATTACATTACGATGAATGTCTTTAATCTTGCATATGTCTTTTCTTCCCATTGCGTTCTTCCTTCTCAAGACTTTTAAGTTTTTATTCTGGCTACAACGTTTTTAATTTTCTCTGAATTTTTTTCTCTTTTTATCTTTTCTAATTTCCCTCGATGTCTCTCTATTTATAGTTCTATATTCATCTATAGTCTTATCTACCATTTCTTTCCTTTGCTTCATTAGCTGTTTTACTCTTTGCTTTAATTTCTGTTCTTTTTGTTGTTTTGGGCAAGTTTTGACAAAGGCATTTTCTATATTATTTTTGATATTTTCGAATATGTCATCAACTGCTGTATCTTCATTATGTTCCAAGGAGCTTGTGATCTCTCTTTTATAGGAATCCACATCCTCTGGGGTTGTCCATTTCTTATGGTTTTTTTTAAGAATCAATGTTGTTTTTTTCTTGTTTAATGTTAATAAACATTTTTTGGTCTCACAATGCGATGGTCACTCCCAACCGAATATCTAATTAGGACACTTACGTCTTGGATAATGTCTTTCCTGTTACTAATTATGAAATCTACTGCATTGTTTGTTTTACCATCTGGGCTAGACCATGTCCATGTTCTGTTTTTGTTCTTTTTGAAGAAGGTGTTCATTACATATAAACTATTTTGATGTAAAAAGTCTATTAGTGTCCTCTCTCCCTGGTATATATGTTAATGCAAACGGAGGAAAACTATAACAAAACTTCTTTTAATTCATGAAATTGTTGAAAAATATAAATCACGTGTTCATTCGTTCGTTCGTTTAGGTTCAACTGTTTTCTTCAATTAAAAGTTGTTCAGAGAGCAACCATGTTGAGAATTGATTAGGAAAATATTTTAAAAGCTGAGTAATTTAATGTTGATTTTAGTCATACTGACAAAACTCACAATAATTTCATTAATCTTCTATATTTGCTTTGACAAGCATAAAGTAACAAATTTTTATTAATCGAAGGATTGTTTTAAAGGCTATAAAATAAATGTCTACATTTTATTATTCATCATTAATTGCATTTGCATTTTTATAGATAAGATACAGACAGTATATTATATATAATATATATAATATATATATAATATATAATATATATATATATATATATATATATATATATATATATATATATATATATATATACAGTCCCTGGCCAAATTATTAGACGCACTGCAAGATTTCATGTAAATATTAATTACCGAGTGATATTGTACCGTTTTATTATTTTAAATTGATTTGTTTTTTATTTTTATATTATCCAATCAATTACCTATTTATTTGACATAAATAAAACAGCATTAATTTAGAAAAGCATAAGTTTATTAAGTTTTAAAGAAAAGTGAAATTAATGTTTTAGTAAAAGTCAATATTTAGTTGAGCCACCTTTAGCCGCTATCAAAGCTTTAATTCTGCGCGGCATGCTATCAATGCAAGATTGTACTGTCTCCTGCATTTGAGGATGATGATTCCACACATGAATAATCTTTTCTAGGAGCTGGGTTTTGTTGGTAATCACATCTTTAGCCACTTCTCTTTTCATCAGCTCCCACACATTTTCAATGGGGTTCATATCAGGGCCAATCCAACAGAGGGATATTTTTTTCTGCCAAAAAAGCTTTAACAGACCGAGCAGTGTGGCAGGGAGCTCCATCTTGCATGAAAGTGAATGGTTCCCCATTTGGAAACCATTCTCTGAGCTGCGGAATCAACCGATTTTGTAATACTTCTTTGTACTGATCTTGCCTCATTATTCCTTTGACGACGTACAGACGTCCAGTGCCCTTGCCCGCTGATGACTGACCAAATCATCACTTTGGTGGGATGTTTTAACCGTCGGGACGACACAATCAGGATGAAACTTTTCTCCATGACGACGACGCACATACTGAGCTTTATTCTGCAAAATTTCGAATGTGCTTTCGTCACTGAAGCAGACCTGTCAAAAATAGGAAAAATATATAAACTTCCATGTTTATTTGCTTTATTTAACTGAAAAATGATAATAATGTATCAATTATTGATTAAATTGCTGTATCTTACCGATCTCCAGAAGTCCACATCTTTGTCTTGCCATTGTTTGGCCCACTTCAGGCGCTTTGCTTTCATTGCAGCTGTTAACTTGGGCTTCCTGGCGGGGCGACAGGCCTTAAAATCTAATTCTTTCAATTTTCTTCGAACAGTGCGCTCAGAAGCATTTACGCTAGCATCCTGGAGTTGTGATTTTATTACCTTTGTGGTAGCAAATCTGTTTTCTACACAAATTTTCTTCAAACATCTCTCTGACCGCGGAGTGAAAATTGGTTTTCTACCGCATCTTTTCTTTCTTTTCGGGCTTAATTCCTTCCCTGACTCAATTTTCTTTTTTATGCGTCGTACACTAGCTTCAGAAACCTCCAATCTTCGTGATATTTCTCGGTTTGTAAATGTTTTCGCAATCACAAGGGCCTTCACTTCAGCTTTTTTACGTGGTGAAAGATCGCCTTTTCTACCCATAATGAAAATAGTCCAATTACTTTTTTAAAACACTGCATACAAAATAAACTAATAACTGAGTAGTATAAAACTGTTTAAACAAACAATCACAGTCCATAAAGCCACAGAAACACGTCCGTACCTGACTCGATTCCGATCGCGGACTGATACAGGTTTGTACTTCTTTACGTTCATGTATCACTTTGTCAACACAGTGTTGCCATATGTTAAAAATAAATACAAATATGTAGTCTACAACAATTCTTTTAAATAAAAATCAATAATATTGTAGTTTAAATATACCATTATTGCATAAAAAAACTCTTAAGAAACATAAAATTTACTAAAAAAAATACAGTGCGTCTAATAATTTGGCCAGGGACTATATATATATATATATATATATATATATATATATATATATATATATATATATATATATATATATATATATATATATCGTGATGTATTATTTCATAGGTATTGTCATCTTGAAGTAGGGAGTGTGATTTCTCAAGATAGGAAGTTTTTGACACAGCAACAGTAACATTGCCTTTATCAGACCTAGTAATCAGTAAATCGGGATGATTTTTTAAGAAATTTTTTTGTTTCCGTCTCTAATTTATGAGTGATAGAAGTTTTGTCTTTATGTGATATTACATAGTTAGTAATTAGGTTGCCCTTGCAAAAATGTAGTCTTGTTTTTGTGGGGGGACATAGTGAATTAATTCCTCTACCTCAGACAGTAGACTAAACATGTTTATATCTTTGTTAGATATAGTGAGACTAAACTTGGGACCAAGGGCTAGAAACCCTTTTACATTAGGTGGTATTTCTACATCGGAAATATTTTTTATCCACTTGTCTTTGCCTATATTAAATTCATGAAATTTCTTTTTTAAAAATTCTATTTTTTTCAATATTGTTTTTTTAAATTTTATTGAATAAAAATTTATATTTATTATGTTGAATAAAAATTAAATCATGAAAAAAGTATAAAAATGGTAATTGAGTCCTAAGGTCCTATAATAGCTCACCCAATGATCTCTCGAGTCTTCCTATGTACCGATTAGTGTCAGAAATAGATAACATGGAAATTGGTTGTTACCTGTTGTGTTATGTTTTCCAGCCTGGTTATATTATTGTTTGATATAGTTTGTGGAATTCTCCAGAGTCTCTTCAAGAAAACGGGGTGTTACTTTTGTACGACGACATTCTAATAGAAATATATGCTTGTTTTCTTTGAGATGCCAATTTTCTATTAATATTATCATATAATTTCATACTTTTTACCACATTTGGCCCGAACGTCTCAGATATATATATATATATATATATATATATATATATATATATATATATATATATATATATATATATATTAGGCTGGCCACAAAAAAAACTATATTTGGGGGTGCTACCAGCTAAAAATCTTCTATTTTGGGTAAATAAAGATCTCTGAAATTTTAGTCCAAAAATATTAAGGTGCGAAAGTCGATTTTATTGGTAACATCAGTGTACCGTATATTTTACAGGGTAAAAACATAATTGTACGTTGAAAAGATCACTTTTTTGAGGTTTCAATTACATGGATATGTAGAACTGACAATTACGTACAAATTTAGACCACGGGCGACCAAATAAACCCAAGCTATGAGCAATTAAAAGACATGGACAAATAAGCCAAATTTCAAACTTAGTGGTTACTTTGCTTTACACACATTATTTTTTTGAGGACTAAATTGCATAAATATTCAGGATTGACAACTTCAAATAATCTTAGGTCACGTGCAACTATGGACGACCGAGTCAACTCAAGTTGCAATTAAAAGACGTTTAGTTTAAAATGCACAAATAGGCCAAATTTCATATTTAATGGTTACTTTTTGTTGCGCACCTTATTTCTTTTGAGGTATAAATTGCATAGATATCCAAGACTGACAACTATGAACAAATTTAGACCACGTGCAGCCATAAGCGACCAAGTTAAGTCAAGTTATAATTAACTAAAAGACGTATAAAATTTAAAAATAGGCTACTATTTATTTATATATATTTATATAAGCTACTAACAGAGCAGGAAAACTGTCGGTGCGGTATCGTTTTTCTCGGTGTGCCTGACTTGCGCAGGATGCGCGGGCGTGAAGAAAGTCAGGTGGGTTTCATTGAAATATAGGCGTTCGGCATGTTTTCGTAACCGAATCGGTACCGAGCACATCGAGAAAAACGATACCGCACCTACAAATCATGGAGTGGCCTAAGACGTCGGCGTCGAGGGAAAATATATAAAAGTAAATACATTCTCAAACCCGAAACGAGCGTTCGGTTAGGTTAGTTTTCCTATCTGCTGTTTTCCAGTTTTCTCTTGTCCTTGGGGTTACCCAGGATGTCTGCCAGAGTGTTTTGTGGTTTGTATGCTGTGCCTATGTTGTGTTTTCTTGGTTTGCTAATACGGCCCAATTACCTTAGTATCAATAATCGCCTGGCATCTTCGAGGCATGCTGTCGACGAGATTTTCTGCATACTCTGCCAATTTGTCGAATCTCGCTAAACAACTCGGTCAAAGTCTTTAGAACCTTTCCTCTCAGTTTTCTCTTTACAAGGGATCAAACGTTTTTCAATAAGGTTGGCGTCCGGCGATTGTGAGGGCCACTCTAGTATCTTATCGTGGGCCTAACAAGCCGCTTCGCTACGTGGTTTTCACCCAGCAAAGGTTTCTTCACCGTGCTTCGGAATTTGACATCATGAACACGAAGTTCTTGTCGAATGATCTCATGGAACATATTCAAACCCGATTCCTTGACGCAGCGTCAATTTCGGGTCACGTGACAACAAAGACACGATTTGTTTTTCGACTTTCGGAGTGACTTTGCCTACCGAGCCACATTTTGGCAAGTCGTCTACATTTTTCGCCCCTTAAAACGATTTACCAACTTCTTCATAATCGACACCGACTATTTAACGTATATAAAGGCCGCGGAATATGTCATTTTCGCCTCCTTTTGATGGGAAACAAAGAAATACTGCCTTGAACCGATCCGCAAACAAGTTACTTTGAATTTTACGTGATTTTGACGAAAATTCGGAATCGACTGATACTTTTACTAAGATGCGTTAAAATGTTTTGATCTGTCAGTTCGAAGAAATTACGCCATCTAAAATTTTTTTAAATGGAAAGCCCTATATATTATTATATTTTTGAGTCCTACTAAAAATTCTAGATATTATTTTTCTAACATACCATAAACTGAATGTTTTGACATTATGGATATTTGAAATTAAGGAGATCAAATTATTATTTTTTTTTAAAACTGGCTTGGGTGAAACATTTACTGTCAGGTAACGACCTAACGCGTCAAAAAAATGATTTATTGACAATAAAGTTTTGTGAAACTGCAATTTGAGCGTAATATCATAATGGTATATTTAACAGAAACTGAAAGAATCACTTTGTTAATGATGGTTGGTTACGGAGACCGTAGGAGAACACAACAGGAGGTGTGTGATCTTTTTAACGCAGAATATCCGAATCGAGAACCTATTACCCAATCCGGAGTTAGCAAAACATTAAAACGATTTAGACAATCAGTTCATGTTAAGGATCCTTTTAAATCTGTGTGTAAAAGTTAGATGTTTTATTGGAAATTACAGAAAATCCCCATACAGCCACTCGTCAGCTTTTTACCTAGACCACAACATAAGTAAAGGTACCTTAAGTCGTATATTAAATGAAGAAAAAGTGCATCCATACAAACTCATTCTATTGCAAGAATTATCTGAAGATGACTACGATAGACGCGTTGAGTTTTGCGAGGTCATGATGGAACGAATCAATAATGATCCTAACCTAATTCACAATATTGTTTTTTCTGACGGGACCACATTTTGTCTAAACGGAAAAGTTAACAGGCATAACTGCCGGTACTAGTCTACTGAGAATCCCCACTGGATAATCGACAGTCATTCTCAAAGACCACAAAAGATAAACGTGTGGGCAGGGATTTGTGGACGTCATATCACTGATATCTTTTTTATCGATGGAAATCTTACAGGACACCGGTATTTACAGTTATTCCAAGAACAAGTTATTCCGGCTTGTGCAGGTCTTTTTCCGGATGAAAATAATTTGGATACCCCTAACAGGAATATGTGGTATCAACAGGACGGAGCACCTCCTCACTATGAAATTAATGTTCGTAGATATGCCATTTTTCCTAACCGATGGCTAGGCAGAAGAGGTGCTGTAGAATGGCCTGTAAGGAGTCCCGATCTTCCACTCGATTTTTTTATGGGGTCATTTAAAAAACCAAAGATTACCGAAGTCGACCGGAAACTGTAAAAGATTTACAGCAAAGAATTCAATATGAAGTAGCACAGATTACCCCGGATTCTCTGCAAAACTCTATTCAGGCTGTTTATGACAGACTGGGTCATTGCCTCGCTGTAAACGGTAGGCATTTTGAGCAGTTGTTATCTTAAAAATAAACCCAAAGTATTTATTAATAGTTTTTTCGTCTTTTTTTTTAATTTTAAATTTCAAACGACAATAATTCCAAAACAGTTCAATTTAGACATATGGTATCAATATATCTAGAATTTTTAGTAGGACTCAAAAATAAAATAATTATAGAGAGCTTTCCAAAAAAAAAAAAAAAAAATCAAGATGCGTAATTTCTTCGAACTGAGAGTTCAAAACATTTTATTGTCAATATCAGCATGTGCACCTTATAACATTCTATAACTTTTATTTAAACATTTTTTGATACACTGATTAATAAATGCTGTGGAATCATTATTCCATACATATGGGGCAGCCTATGTATATATATATATATATATATATATATATATATATATATATATATATATATATATATATATATATATATATATATATATATATATATATATATATATATATATATATATATATATATATATATATATATATATATATATATATATATATATATATATATATATATATATATATATATATATATATATCTATATATATATACAGTCCCTGGCCAAATTATTAGACGCACTGTATTTTTTTTAGTAATTTTATGTTTCTTAAGAGTTTTTATGCAATAATGGTATATTTAAACTACAATATTATTGATTTTTATTTAAAAGAATTGTTGTAGACTACATATTTGTATTTTATTTTTTAACATATAGCAACACTGTGTTGACAAAGTGATACATGAACGTAAAACAAGTACAAAACTGTATCAGTCGCGATCGGAATCGAGTCAGGTACGGACGTGTTTCTGTGGCTTTATGGACTGTGATTGTTTGTTTAACAGTTTTATACTACTCAGTTATTAGTTTATTTTGTATGCAGTGTTTTAAAAAAGTAATTGGACTATTTTCATTATGGGTAGAAAAGGCGATCTTTCACCACGTAAAAAAAAGCTGAAGTGAAGGCCCTTGTGATTGCGAAAACATTTACAAACCGAGAAATATCACGAAGATTGGAGGTTTCTGAAGCTAGTGTACGACGCATAAAAAAGAAAATTGAGTCAGGGAAGGAATTAAGCCCGAAAAGAAAGAAAAGATGCGGTAGAAAACCAATTTTCACTCCACGGTCAGAGAGATGTTTGAAGAAAATTTGTGTAGAAAACAGATTTGCTACCACAAAGGTAATAAAATCACAACTCCAGGATGCTAGCGTAAATGCTTCTGAGCGCACTGTTCGAAGAAAATTGAAAGAATTAGATTTTAAGGCCTGTCGCCCCGCCAGGAAGCCCAAGTTAACAGCTGCAATGAAAGCAAAGCGCCTAAAGTGGGCCAAACAATGGCAAGACAAAGATGTGGACTTCTGGAGATCGGTAAGATACAGCAATTTAATCAATAATTGATACATTATTATCATTTTCAGTTAAATAAAGCAAAATAAACATGGAAGTTTATATATTTTTCCTATTTTTGACAGGTCTGCGTCAGTGACGAAAGCATATTCGAAATTTTGCAGAATAAAGCTCAGTATGTGCGTCGTCGTCATGGAGAAAAGTTTCATCCTGATTGTGTCGTCCCGACGGTTAAACATCCCACCAAAGTGATGATTTGGTCAGTCATCAGCGGCAAGGGCACTGGACGTCTGTACGTCGTCAAAGGAATAATGAGGCAAGATCAGTACAAAGAAGTATTACAAAAATCGGTTGATTCCGCAGCTCAGAGAATGGTTTCCAAATGGGGAACCATTCACTTTCATGCAAGATGGAGCTCCCTGCCACACTGCTCGGTCTGTTAAAGCTTTTTTGGCAGAAAAAAATATCCCTCTGTTGGATTGGCCCTGATATGAACCCCATTGAAAATGTGTGGGAGCTGATGAAAAGAGAAGTGGCTAAAGATGTGATTACCAACAAAACCCAGCTCCTAGAAAAGATTATTCATGTGTGGAATCATCATCCTCAAATGCAGGAGACAGTACAATCTTGCATTGATAGCATGCCGCGCAGAATTAAAGCTCTGATAGCGGCTAAAGGTGGGCTCAACTAAATATTGACTTTTACTAACATTAATTTCACTTTTTTTTAAAACTTAATATACTTATGCTTTTCTAAATTAATGCTGTTTTATTTATGTCAAATAAATAGGTAATTGATTGGATAATATAAAAATAAAAAACAAATTAAAATAATAAAACGGTACAATATCACTCGGTAATTAATATTTTTCATGAAATCTTGCAGTGCGTCTAATAATTTGGCCAGGGACTGTATATATATATATATATATATATATATATATATATATATATATATATATATATATATATATATATATAGATATATATATATATATACATATACAGTAGAACCCCGATTAACCGAGTCACGATTATCCGAGCTCCGGATTAAACCGAGCCAATCTAAGAACCTGATTATCCGAGGTACGCGCATCTATGCTGCGTATTAACCGAGCTTCTAAAATATGTATGCACATATTTCCATTTAAAATCATCGGGGCCTTCGGGGAATCCCCCTGGCCCGTGTGAGAGGTTCCCCTATTTATGTTTTTGGACTCTTTCAGCATGTAAATTTGCGTGAATGCAGTGCGTTATAGCGTTTTTACTACGGAGAAGTACGAGTATACTCACATAATTTATTTGGTTGGAGTTCTGGTAGTTAAGTGTAATTAATACGAACTGCTTTGTTTGAATTTTTGTTTGTAGTATTATAATGGAGTAAAACAAGCGTAAAAGAATCGTCGTTCCTATTGAAGAAAAATTAAAAGCCATCAGAAGAATTGAAGCAGGAGAGACAATTAAAGTTGTTGCACGAGGTTATGGAGTAGGTGAGGTAACAGTTGGAGATTGGAAAAGAAACCGCACAAAAATAGAAGAGTGGTGTATAAATCAAGCCTCCTCGTCCTCAGGAAGAAAATCAATGAAAACCGGCTACTATATAAAAAGGTTAACAAAGCTTTATTCATGTGGTTTAACTAACAGAGATCAAAAGGTGTGCCTCTGTCAGGTCCAATTTTACAACAAAAAGCAATAATGATTAGTAGGCAATTCCCAGAGATAGATCAGTTTTACCGCCAGTTCTGGATGGCTTGACCGCTGGAAAAAAACGGTACGGTGTACGACAACTGACTGTATGTGGTGAAAAACTTTCTGCTGATGTGTCATCAATTGAGAAGTTTTAAGCAGAACTTTAAAAAGCAAATCGAAGATTGTGGATACACATGTGATCAAATTTACAAGTGTGACGAAACTGGTCTGAATTATAAAATGCTTCCATCAAAAAACATTGGCATCTCGACAGGAAAAATCAGCTCCTGGGCACAAACGAAGTAAGAAAAGATTAACTATAATGGTATGTTCCAATGCATCTGGCAAGCATAAAATTCCACTGATGGTGATTGGCAAGTCTGCATGTCCAAGAGCTTTAAAAGACATCTCACCCAAAGCCCTACCAGTCTATTATAAAAGTCAGAAGAGCGCATGGATGGATGCGACCTTATTTACTATTATTTATTTTATATCTTGAACATCTGTTAGAATACACAGAAAAGGAGGATATTATCAATGGGATGAGAAAGGTTACACTGAAAAATGTTATTTACTGGGTAAGTCAAGCTTGGGATTCTGTGCGTACTACCACTATTCAAAAATCTTGGTCAAAAGTTATTGATTTTGAAGACTATAATGACAGTGAAGATGAAACTCCATTAAATGAAGATAGAAGAAAAAGAAAAAGTTTATTTGAATTAATGCAAAAATTAAAACGGTTGCTGTTGTTGAAGGGATTACAGCAGATGATTTAGAAGAAGAAATGAGTATTGAAGAAATAACGAATGCCTTTCAGGAAACCGAAAAATCAGATGACGATGACGAAGCGGCGGTGGATGAACAGTCTCCCACTAAGATCTCTCATCAAGAAGGTTTTGCTTCTTTGGAAAAAGCTTTGAGGTATATCGAACAACAACCAGAGGCAACCCCAGCGGATTTGCTTCTTCTTAATAGATGGAGAAAACATCGCAGCGAGAAAATGAAGATGCAATATGAAACAGAAGCGCATAGCTACCTATTTCACTTTTTATATAATGTATGTACCTATTCATATGTTAAAAAAGTTAATACGTCGGTTTAAAGTATTGGTGTTTATTTTGTGAATGAATAAAAAACAAATCCGGATTATCCTAGTTTTCAGTTATCCGAGGAGGGTGCCCCCCACATTACCTCGGATACCGAGGTTCTACTATATATATATATATATATATATATATATATATATATATATATATATATATATATATATATATATATATATATATATATATATATATATATATATATATATATATATATATATATATATATATATTAAGTTGGGAATGTGGAATCTTTTGGCACAATGATACTACTCAGTATATATCACCACTACACCAAACACTTTATTTTTGCACTCGACACGCGTTTCGCTAACCATGTTAGCTTCATCAGGAGCGATGATTGACTAAAGCTAAACTAGAAATCTACCCTATTTATACTTAGCCTAACCCTTGAATTACTCAAGCGGAACTAATGACATAGGCAAGGCCATCAATTCCAGTCAAGTAACCAGTAGAGGGGACTATAAGGAATAGGCCCTCTGTCTTTATTTAAACTACTTTTACATTTTATGATTTCCATACTTTCGTATGCGTTTAACAATCTCCTATCAGATACATTTTTTATCAATCTTAGATTATCTAATGTTACAGTATGATCAGCTTCAAGGGCATGTTCGGCAATGCTAGACTTTTCTGTTCTATTTTATTTTAAGTGTGCTAAATGTTCTTTAAATCGTGTTTTAATTGACCTTTTAGTTTGCCCAACATGTTTTTGTCACACAAACATTACAACTAATTTCATAAATTCCACTTTTCTCACAATTAGGAATCTTATCTTTGGGATTTCCTAAGATATTCCTCAGATTGTCTGATGACTTATAGACTAAGGTGGGGCCTACCTTATTAAATACCTTACTGAGTCCCTTGCTATATTTCGGATTATATGGTATGGAGACATACTTGGTGTTATTTTCTTCGCGTGTAAGAAAGGTGAAATTCTGAATATTAAACCTAAACTTATGTCTATTTATTAGCTTATTTACTAAGTCGTCGTCATAACCATTAACTCTAGTTATATTTCTAATACGATTCCTTTCTTTATTAAAGTTTACTCTATTCAGAGGGAAAGTGATTAAACGATGAACTAAAAAATGTAATGAGGCTAATTTATGTTGTTTGCAATGAAATGAATCATTAGGAATATATCTATCTGTTACTGTGTCCTTCCTATAGATATCAAATTCTAATCTATTATTATTTTTAATAATTAAAATATCTAGAAAAGGCAATTGTCCTTTGTTCTCAACTTCGTAAGTGAATTTAATGGAATCATACCGGCTATTTAATTTAGAAACAAAATCATCAATATTTGCTTTATTTGTATCAAAAATCGCGAAAATATCATCGACATACCTATACCATACCCTTGGGAAATATTCGAATTCTTGACTGGCTTCGATTTCAAAACTTACTCATGAATAAATTGGCTATGAAAGGTGATAAGCAATTACCCATAGCTGTTCCTTCTTTCTGAACATAAAATTGATTGTTATATTGGAAATAAAAAAAAATTATTTCCAATATAACAATCAATTTTATGTTCAGAAAGAAGGAACAGCTATGGGTAATTGCTTATCACCTTTCATAGCCAATTTATTCATGAGTAAGTTTGAAATCGAAGCCAGTCAAGAATTCGAATATTTTTCCAAGGGTATGGTATGGTGGTATGTCGATGATATTTTCGCGATTTTTTGATACAAATAAAGCAAATATTGATGATTTTGTTTTCTAAATTAAATAGCCGGTATGATTCCATTAAATTCACTTACGAAGTTGAGAAACAAAGGACAATTGCCTTTTCTAGATATTTTAATTATTAAAAATAATAATAGATTATAATTTGATATCTATAGGAAGGACACAGTAACAGATAGATATATTCGTAATGATTAATTTCATTGCAAACAACATAAATTAGCCTCATTACATTTTTTAGTTCATCGTTTAATCACTTTCCCTCTGAATAGAGTAAACTTTAATAAAGAAAGGAATCGTATTAGAAATATAACTAGAGTTAATGGTTATGACGACGACTTAGTAAATAAGCTAATAAATAGACATAAGTGTAGGTTTAATATTCAGAATTCCACCTTTCTTACACGCGAAGAAAAATAACACCAA